>CM037035.1:6966808-7566808 GCA_020882235.1 Schizaphis graminum | reverse complement strand
TAACTCTCTTCCTTCCTTGTTGCGCTTCGTGAACGTGGCTCCGTCGGTGGATCTCAGCTTACTTCCATTGATCAAGCCAAACAGGTATTTCTGCTGATGAAGTGTAACCCCCCACACCTGACACCAAATTTTATGTAGTAACCTCGTACTCGTGCTGTCACCACTCGGTTACTGCAAATACTTCTTTTACGACGGTGGCACGTGTCGTTCTACTTCAACGTAGAAGGTGGAGGTTGATTGTAATAAGTATAAATAAAGTTAACACCTTGTTAAATAATAACTGTTTATTGAAATTTAACTTATAATTAGTATAAAGGTTTTTCGACAAATCTACTGTATGTAAATCTACCGGAGAGAAAGTATTTAAAATAGTCTATAACTGGGAAGTACTCGTATAAGCGGCGATACTGCTGTTACAAAGTCCGCGACTCATACAAGTACATAAAACTGGGAATGACTATAGCTCGACGGCTGTACAGTCTCTGGAGCTCTGGGTGATCAGGGCTCCTATTTATATGGAACATGCTATGATAAGGAGAGGACGAATGATGTCAATGGGAAGGTGATTGTGGTGCTAGCTTTGGTGCTAGCCAATGAAATGCCTATAATAGTGGCCTGTTCCGGTGGCGTGATGTTGTTGTAGGTTTGGACTTTGGAACCTTGTTTTATTGTGAAAAACACCGGTTTACTACATACCTCCCCTTTTAGAATGATACTCCGTATCATAACCACGGATACATTGAATAACCCGTGTTTTGATACATTGTAGTGCATTGTTTATTTTCGGTTTATTGTGTTGTATTGTTAATGACTATGGATCGCCTATCTTCGATCATATCCGTGTGTTCTGGTTCTTCGATCGGTTCCAGTGCCATGGTTGGTTTTGGTTCCGGTTCTATATGTGTTTTGTGCTTGAACCACGGTAACTTCTCAACACAAGTTACTATAAATAACAATAGACTCACCATTGTTATTGCACTCACTACATAAAGTAAATAATTATGTCTATTTTTATACTCTTGGGCTGCTTCTACTTCAGCCGTTTTAGATTCTGAACGGAGTGATGAATGTATTGATTTTACAATGATGTGTGTTTTTTTTTTGTGTCTGACGACAACATTTGGAACAGTAATAATGCTCCGATTTTTTACTTCAGCCCCTCTTTGAATAGGAAAATTCATCTAGTTGGTACTCTGGGGGGGTCAAAAGTAAACATTTTCAAATAGTTTTCAAAAAAATCGAGAAAAACAAAAAAAAAGTAACAGAAAAACGGGAATTTTACGAAAAACCACTTTTCGACAAAATTGATTTTTTGATTTTGCTGTAACTCAAAAACGAATCGATGTAAATACTTGAAATTTTCACCAAATGTTTATATTATGGTTATCTCTTTACAGTTAAATTTTCAAAATATTTGACCATTTTTAAGCTACTTATAGACAATTGAAATTTTCGACTTTTCTAAGTTTTTTTTCTTCAAATGCCGATAAAAAATTTTTGGGTGGCCAGAAAATCTTGAATATTTAATACAAGGTTTCTTATAAGTTGTTCTTAATGTGATAAAAAAAAATCCTAAATCGTTAGTCACAATTTTTTTTTATAAGTGCTTAAAGTTCGAATTTATACGAAATATTTCAAAATTTAAATCGGTAACCCGATCTTTATATCTAATAGTTGTTTCAAAAATGCTTTAGGTGTTAGTAAACTGGGATGTATGTAGCCTAGCTGTCTGTATGACGTAAAAATATAACATATTGGTCTCGGCTAAGTATAATTCAATCATAACGTTTGCTTGAATAAAATGACTTGTTAAGTATATTTTTATGTTAGATTCAATCGTCATAGTTTCTAACTCTTTAGTGGCAACAATAAGCTTATTTATAATCTCTTTGTTTTTCTTATTTTCCAGTTTAATAATTCTAAGCTGTTTTTCTAAAATATTTAATTCAGTAGTGTTTGTATCAGTTAATGTTTTAATATTATTATTAGATTTGAGAACGCAATAATAATCACATAGGCCAAATAAGGTTTGAGCTACTTTTGTAATCGTTCTGAGTGGAAAACCCCTCTTTACTCGTGAATGACCTATTGATTCAAATATTATATCTCTTTTTGTTTCCCCCTCTTGTTTTAATAATTTAATTAGTTCACTAATCGAGTCACAATTTGTTAAGGTAATATTAAGTTCTTTTATACGTGTACATATTTTATTTGTCGCATGAATGTATTCATTGAAGGTTTCTGTTCTCTTTTGAGAATCAGCTAAATCATAAAAAGCTACTAAGTTCCATTGCGTTGTCATAATTTTCAGTGGACCTTGGTTTTCGAAGTACAATCCAGATTTGGTGATTATTTTTTCATCAGCATATCGAATAATGCCGTGAACCGTATATACACTCATTAGTACGTATATTATCCTGAAAATATTATTACGCGTTGAAGTAAATAAAACAATTAATTAGTATTATTATTTTTATCTTATTATTTTATTTAACTATTAAATAACAACACCTAAGTTTATAATGTTATATAAAAAAAAAAACTTTCTTATCTTATTATTTTATAAAAACTTACTCACAAATTTTAATATTTCTATTTCTACATGCTCGAACAATTTTGTCGAATAAGCATTTCGTTAATTCTACGTCGGTACAAGGATCGTGAGCATACTCGAAACGATGTTTTTTCGAACAGATTAGTTTATGGGTCTCTTCTAATTTTAATAGCCGCTCATTTTTATCCATGTGGCCTATTTCCTCGGAAATGATTATGTGATTAGTCCTCATATTTCTTAATTGTAAATAGAAAACTTTATTGTTAAAAACATCGTAACTGGTTAATTCGAGTATTTTATAATGGTCTAATCCTAGCCGCTCAACAATTTCTTTATCGGTATGCGCGTATTTAGATCTATATTTTAAAATTATTGTGTTTTACAGGTCTGGGATCACTTTAATTGCAAGACGTTGGGAAATTACAGTGATGTATACTTAAAAATCGATGTGTTACTGTTGGCGGACATATTTGAAAACTTTCGTGATGTCTGTATGAAGACTTATAACCTGGATACCGCTCACTATTTCACTGCACCCGGTTTAAGTTTCCACGCAATGTTGAAGTATACGGGTAAGAAGTTGGAACTTCTGACAGATTACGATATGCTCTTGATGTTTGAGAACGGTTAGTATAATATTATATTTAAAAATACATACACTTAAACATTTTTTTTTCTTTTTTAGGTATTCGTGGTGAATTGGTACAGGCCATAAAACCGTTATGTTTGAATAAATGTAATATATATTATTATTATTTTAGATTCTCTAGTGTATCATATAAACACGAAAGATTTTTATGAGGACTTAACTAACAACCCGAATTTGTTAGATCGAATGGATACATCTGACCTGCCGAAAGATCACCCTTGCCATATAGCCGAGCGTAAAAAGATCCCAGGTCTATTTTCTGACGAGACCAAAGGTGATATAATGACTGAATTTTGTGCGTTAAGAGCCAAATCATACTCATTCATTTTGGCCGGAAAGGAGAAAATCAAGGCCAAGGGGATAAGACAGCACGTGGTTAAAAACCATATGACATTCAATGATCACAAAAGTGTTTGTTTGGTGCGGAGGAGATGGATATCAATAGAGAGAATGTTTCCATACGATCGTTTAAACACAAGTTAATGACAATCAAAACAAATAAATTAACACTGAATAGCTTTGATGATAAAAGTGTGGTGCTCGAGGATAAAATACATACACTGGCTCACGGACATTATAGTTTAGAGTAAGTTTTAAAATTATTTTATATTTTTCAAATTATTTTACTTATATTTATAATTTTATAGGGATGATGATGAGTGGGATGAATCTGAAAAAGAATTAATGAGATTGCTTCTACGGGAATACATGTCCAATAATTAAATACTATGTATACAGGGTGTTTTACGATGAACTGACAAATGTCAGTTAGGTTCAAATGTCAAAGTGTCAGTTCATCGTGAAACACCCTGTATATTTTTATTGTAAATATCATGTATATATTTTTTGTTATTTATTTGTATATATATGCTTTGTTATTGTAAATATCACTCGTATAATTTGTATATTTTGTAAATGTAATTTATAACCTTGTATGCTATGACAAATGTTATCACATATATTATGTTGCCATAAAAATTAAAAAAAAAAAAAAACAATGTTAAAATATAATTTATGTTTATTTAATAAAAAAAAAATTAGTTTTGTACAATTTAAGAATTATTAATAATATATAATATGTTAATTTAATTAATATTTTTATACAATTTTTAAGAATTATTTATAAACCATTTTCTTATAGCATATACTTTATAAAATGTACATTGTTTAGGATTATAGTCCATATGAAAAATACAGCGAGGTAAAGTTTCGTCATCACATATTTGATCCAATCGAGGGCAGCCCAAGTCTTCAATGTTGATGAGTGCTACGTGTGGTATATACTCCATAAGAACTTGTTTTTTCTGTTCTCCTTTGACATAAATGCAGTTGAACTTTAATGAATTCAATATTCTACTTAGTTCCTCATATTCGACATCACCGTAATCTATAGATAGTTGATGATAATTGCGTTCCAGCCACTTATTAGTCTTTCGACTTTTGTTGTCTTGCATACATTTTGAATTTTTAAAAACCCAGTGTTGAGTCGCCCATGTTTCCGTGTCCACTATAGACATCTCTTTAATAATGTATATATTGTTGACTCCAAGTACGCATTGCATGTCCAAGATGGCCGAAAACATTATGGCTTGTCTTTATAATAAGTTTCAATAGTATTGAGACGACTTAGTATAGCAGGAATTATTTTTTTAATATCGTCTATACTTTCTTTGATATATTGTAATGATATTCCGCCTCTTATCATATGCTGTGTAATTTTTATACACGTTAGTTCTAACTTTCCAGTTTGTTCCTCTTGAATTTGGATTGATTTGTAACTTGATTCCACTAAATGTTCGATTTCGTCGAGTTTATTCGAATACGATTTGATTGAATGTTCGAGATTTGAAACAATTTTATTTGATTCACTAGACTGAGAACTACCAAACACGTTCATGTCTGCAGCTCAACTGAGATTATTTTCTAATATCATGTATATTTATCCAACTATTGTGAGTTCTATCAAAACCAAGCCATTTAACAAAAATTTGTTTCCCCTTCCTACGTATAATTTTCTCAACTAAATAGTCGTTTGGATAATTTGTTTTCAATAGTTCTTTGGAATAAAAGCAACCGTTGATCGGTTTACCGGTATAATCTTGCAATTGATAAGTGGTGGGTAACGTTTGGTTTCTTTTAACAATTTTAAATATTTCTGTAGACCAGCTCGGCAAATAGCCTTTTGTAAACACACCTTTTTGCGTACTGATACGAACGTTATCACCAACTTTAAATTTAATTTTTCCATTAATAATTTTACGTTGCTTTATCATCACAGATGTTGGATTTGTATCAGCTTGCACCGGCATGTGTCATGCCTATTGTTCTATGTTTTGAATTATTATATTCGTTGATCAACGACGGTAGAATAGAAATCCATTCGTGCGATCCTCGTGCTGTAAACTCTCTATACATTTTTTCTTTTAATGTACGGTTGAAACGTTCTACTATACAAGCTTTCATGATGCTATACGTTGAATACTTTTGTATGTTGTGCTTCTCCATCAACGCATCAAATGTAGAATTGTAAAATTCCTTACCATTGTCGACCTGCAATAGTTTTGGTGAGCGTTTGAAAAGTATTTTAGACATTGCATTTGAAACTTCTTTAGCGGTTTTTGATTTTAATGCTATGGCCCACGGAAATTTCGTAAAACAGTCTATGACACATAGAATATATTTGTAACCTTTATTTTTCTTCGAATACGGTATCATTTCAAACAGATCGGCTTGCCATAGATCATTTTTCCCGTAAACATTAACAATACGTCTTGTATAATTTTTTTCTAGCAGGTTTGTGTAGTTCATTCGCTATATCTCGTTTAGACATTTGGTATACGTTTTATTAAACCTGCTTCACGCAATTCTTCAAAAATTGAAAGTATTTCGTTAGAAACAACTGTATTACCAGCAGCTTTAGAAGCTAAAAGTAATCGCAAACGAACGACTAATTCGTTGGGGTCGTTCCAGTACACTAAATTATGTTTTTGTAGTTTCACAGATAGTCCACTGCCAGATGGAAACAGATTATCTTCTTTCCGTCTGCTGTTAAGTGAACCGATGTTTGATTTAAATGTAGATTTATAAGTTTTTAAATCATTGTTGGTGTATAATTTCGGAGATTTCGAAAATATTAAATTTCCTAGTCCTGGTGTTATCGGATAAGACGAGTCTTCAATAGTCAATGTATTATCGACAAGCTTAATTTCTTTTTTTCCCAAATACATGTTACCGTTTGTTTGTGTTTTAGGCCTGTATGTTTTGTCTATATCATAAGATTTAAACCAGTCGGTGATTTCAAAATCTTGATAACCATCTGCATCCTGAGTAGGTGGAACTTGTAAAGGCTTATAATTTTTTAGTTCGTTCAATGGTTCGATAATCGGGCTTAATGTATCTGATACTAGTGAATGAATATCGGCTTTTCCGTGTTTTAATGCTGAATATTTTCGTTTAATGTTTTCTTTGGCTTTAACCAGTTCTCCTAGTAGTTCACCGTTAGCGTCCATGTTTGCGAATGATGAATTTTCATAAAAACTTCATATTATATAATGACAAATGTATCGAATCCATAACGATATCGTCCGTTATCGCGTTCACAGTCTTTGCTTATAACGATAAACTCGAATCTCCCCTTACGCCAACACGAAGTGCAAAAATCTTTAAATTCCGAATACGACATATCACCATGCTCATTGTAAACATGCTTTAAGTTGGTTTCATCTTGTTTAAATAATACGATAAAATTAGCGTTATCGCGCAAAAGTTGTTTAGGTACTTTTGAAGAACTTTGAGCCAGGTAGCATACATCTATTAAATTGTAACGTGCCCTGGAAAAATAAGTTCTAGCGATCTTTTGGTTTTCAGAAATAATATCGTCAAAAATAAACACAGAGTTTGGTAAAGCTTCTTCGGGTGGCAAAACTTTTTCATTTTCGTAGAACGTAAACAATCCAACATCAGTGCCCGATAAAATATCTCCAAGCATTTTGTATTTAGGCTGATCCAATGTTTTAGAGTATATGTAAACATTATGAAATCTTATTCCGTTTATATTTGTTAATAAAGTAAAGATTAAATTCGTTTTACCACAGCCGGAAGGTCCTACGACGAGTGCACGTATCGTATTAGGAAGGAGCGCTCCATGTCTATGATTTTGAAACGAAGTAGGTGGATCTACGTTTTCAACTGTTAGTTTTATTTTTTGCTTGATGAATTTCATTATAAATATCTATGTAACTATAAGAATGCGATCAGTACACAATGTCACCCGCTCGAAGAAGCAACAAGAATAAAGATGGTGGTCTCATCAACACACTTATAAACAAACTGCCGATCGAGCTTCACGTGCCTGGTAAGTTTATTAAATCCGATATTATCATAATAATAATAATAATATTTCTTTGTAGGTTATCAATACTGCGGGCCTGGTACAAATTTGAAAAAACGATTAGCTCGAGGTGATAAAGGTATAAACCTACTGGACTCTGCTTGTAGAGACCACGACATAGCATACGAGCGTAGTAACTCTATCACAGATCGTAACGAAGCTGACCATATATTAGAACAAAGAGCCTGGGACAGGTTCAAGTCAAAAGATTCTAGTTTAAAAGGAAAAGCTGTAGCTTGGGGCGTGACTACTGCCATGAAGGCAAAACGAAAAATCGGTGGAGGTTGTGGATACAAAGTGGCGATTAAAGCAGTCAAAAATGTTATCAAGAAAAATATAGGTGAAAAAAACTTGTTGAAATTGACCAAAAAATGTTTAGCTGTTGCACGAAAAACATTTAAAACTAAGAAGACAAAAGTTCCACGAACAATAAATATTCCGAAAAAAGGCGGTGTGCTACCACTCATACCAATTTTCGCCGGGTTGTCAGTTCTGGGAGCTCTGACTGGTGGCGTAGCCAACGTTGTTAAGTTGGCTAATGAATTTAATAGAAACACTCCATCGCATTTAGGCAAAGGACTATATCTCACTCCGTATAAAGGCAACTCATACAAAATCGGATCTGGTGTAGTACCACAAAAAAGTGGTGGGGGTGTAAAAGCGAAACAATATAGAAAATCAAAAAACTAATTGCCATGTTACCCAGTAGAGCGTTGTACGATTACGAACTTTTAAAATTCGCTCGTGATATACCTCATTTCATCGGTGTGTTTACCAGAGATAAGTTGCCAGTTCGTCCTAAGCACTTGGAATCTGGTATTATCAACTTGGATACGGCGAATAGTACAGGAAATCATTGGGTAGCGTATAAAAAAATCGGAAAAAAAGTAGAATATTACGACAGTTTTGGGAATTTACCACCACCGCTCGAGGTACAAAAATATTTTCACGGATGTGCTATTAATTATAATTATAACAGAGAACAATAATATAATACTACAAACTGTGGACACTTGTGTTTAAAATTTTTATCATGTACAGTGTACTTAGTCAAGTTAAAGTTGTAAATGATGCAGCTGAGAGGGAGTAAAATTAATAACTGATTTCAATGACAAAATTACTAAAGACGAGGAACAAAAACAATTTTTGATGCAGACAGTTTACGACTACCGGCATAAGTATCCTGACGCGAAACGAAGTACACTTTCAAAACACATTTGAAAATTTATAACAATTTAAAATTGTACATTATAAATACTAATTTAAATAAATTCATTGTCTAAAAATAATATGATGTACACTTTTTTTATTAATTACAATAATTTTTGAGGTATATAAAAAAAACGAAAATACACCCTCTTAAAAGAAATTTCAACCCCCTTGAGGCACGTCTTAGGGTTGAACTATCGTTATAAAATTATACAGATATTATTTTTTTATGGTTTAGTTTCAAATTCGAAGGTGGCGCAGTTGAAATGTTGATCTTCAATTTTAAGGACCACCCTAAAGTACAGGTATACCTTTTTGGTAGTTGACATTTTTGTACCATTCCTCTGGGTTTTGGTTAAGGAAATCTGTAGCAATGTTAAACCTTTCAAAAAATTTCATCGATGAACTGTTGATAAAATCAGAAATTTGTGAAATTTTTAGCAATGTTAAATTATTCATCGGGGTAATATAACGTTTAATATTATTTTCATTTCCATCTTCAATCTTAAGTGAATCTACCATTTTTATTTTCATTGACAAAGGAATATTTGAATCAAAAAATGAAAATGCTGCTGCTTCAGGGTTTAGATACCACAAATGACCACAAAACTTTTTCATTGCAATATTTGATATTTGTTTATCAATATTTTCATATTCAATCAGACACTGAATAAATAAAATATCTTGGTATGGGGCTTCAATTGCAACATGTGAACGAAACCATTTTTCAATGTAAACGGATATAATAAAAATACTAGTATCACGACATGCGTTTTCTTGTGTTTTGGTCATATGATATTGTTTTCTAAAAATATATATTTTTAAGCAATATATTGCTTTAGACATCCATCGAGCGTGATGAGATGCTCCAGGAACTCGAAATGATATACCGCGATGTGGAATTCCACCAAGAAAAATTATAGACAGTTCTAACAGCTCTCTGTAATCCTCTCTAAACTGTTTTTCTTTAGAATGAGTTAAGGCAAAGTCAAGTACACGTTGTTGGACATCATTGCATAATATTAGGCTAACATCATCATTTTCTATTCCTGGATTAAATTTTACAGTATCTATTTTACTCCAGTTGTCTTGAAATTTTTTAAAAAGTTGTATGTTTGGCCCAGAGGTGGAACCAAATTTCTCTTCAAAAACACTTCTTAAAACTAGTTCATAAATATGATGTCGACAAGCAAGTACAGTAAATCTTTTTCAAGACGTTGTTCTAATAATACGCATGCGCCTTTTAATCTACCGGTGTTTGAAGCTGTAGTGTCACAACAAACAGCTTTAACTGAATTATTAAGACCCCATTCTTCAATTAATTGATACACGTTTATAGCCTGTTCTTCTCCTGTTCCTACTAACAACTTAGGGACACCGAGTAGTTGTTCGTGATTTCCACATGAAATAATTACTGGTAATCGATCTACAAGATTTTTTGAAGTTAACGAAGGAAGTAATTTTCCGTCCCAGTGTATGACTGAACTATTAAACAAATTTATTTGAAACCCTTGACGAAGATTTATAGCCTGTTCTTTACGTAGTTTTGAACGTTCTCTATGTATTGACGAGCGATTAATGACCAAACTATCGACATTTTGACCTAACGCTTCAGCTGTTGCCATAAGTAAATGAGTTGCATCTCTATCACTAACCTTACATCTATCCAATGCAGCTACGAGTTTTTTAGTGAGAAACTGTGTTGAAGCTCGTTTATTAGTAGAAGGACCAGGTTCACATATTGTTTCCTCGAAAACAAAATTGTCATCGTCGGTATCGCTTTCTGTCGACATTAACTCGGCCGTTTCATCTGAAAATATTGTGCGCAAACATTTAGTATAATTAAATAATAAATAATAAGTTACTTACACAATACATTTATTTCGTCATGAGCACGTTTTTTTCTATTTTCTGATTCTTGAAGGCGTATATACTTTTTTTGTTCACTTTTGTGTGAAGTAAGATCAATTCCAATTAATGATCCTGGACGACCTTTTTGCCGCTGACAATTTAAAAATTGTTTATCTATTTCATTACTTATCATATTCATAGCATCAGAGTGTGCTATGTCAAAAAGGTCCTCGAACTTATCAATAAAGATATTTTCTTTTTTTATTTGCGTATCAGTTCGCCTGCACGAATTTTTTTGCAAATTTCGCCATTCGTTGTACATCGCTTCTAATTTTGGTATACAATGACGTATTTCTCTGTTCGGAATACGAGCTTTTTGCCAAAATATTATAACCTCTTCTATGACTAATCGAGCACTATCTCGTAGACTCAATTTGACTTCACGCATATTATGAAATAAAACCCTTAGAACTTGTTTATTTGAAGGTAATTTACAGCCAAAAAGCTGATGTGTAGTATGTTTAATTAAATAAATATTTTCACGCAAATTAATTTTGCCCGTCATATTATTACAACACTTTAACATTAATTAAAAAATTAACGGAAAATATATTATAAATAAATAACTACATTGAACTAACGTATAAACGAACAAAATAACGCAAGAACGATATCGTGATCGACGACCGTCCAACAACTAAATACTAAAAGCATAAACAAGCTTTATCACTATAAAGTATTATTTAATAATAATCTGTAGACGCTAATAGTTAATTGAAAAATCCCAATGATAATTTTGTTTAGTTATTCACTATACCTAATCTTAATAAAGAATTAGTGGAATAATATAGTGGAACACCAAAGATTATCTACAATATCTACTAACTACTTACTTAATTTGATTAGATAGTAAAACTACGATGGTGTAATACCTACAAACCCAACGTGTTAACTGTACGCCTAACGCTGTTAACCGAAATAATCATGTAAAATATAATATTAAATACGAGTTTTTTTTATTTTGTGTTGGAATGAGTAATTAAATAAAAAAAGTACAAGTTACATTTTTTATAGCATATTTAATTTAAAAAATATTATGTTAAAACACTTTTTTGCCTAACTTAAATATTTTAGGCCGAAATTGTAAAAATCGAAAAACCACCCTTCTTTGAACTTCAACCCGCTTGAGGCACGCCTTAGGGTTAATCAATAATTACAAAACTTCACACAGATCATTATTTTGTTGTTTTGAACAAATTCCAGTGGTGGCCTGATCAAAAATTTAAAAAAACATTTCATCATCAATACATAAGGACCACCCTAATGTACACGATAACGTTAAACGGAATCTCGAGTGAATTGTCATGCGATATTTTTCCACCTATAGAAGTAGAAAATACAGCGCGGATTTGTCTTTTGAGTTTACAGACGAATAATTCAATTCCAAACATAGAACCTGGTTGTAACGCAATAAGTTTTGGTAATTTTATCGGTCAAAATGAAAATGTAATTACACCTACTGGTTCGTACGAGTTGGAGGATTTAGAATCTGTTATAAACAAATTCATGCCCGACTATGTTACCCATTTTAAATTAAAAGCAAACAGTAATACATTAAAGTGTATGATATCCTGTAGCCATGAGATTGACTTTTCAGTCGAAAACAGCGTTGCTAAATTGTTGGGTTTTAGAAACGTCGTATACACTACTGGTGTTACTCACGAATCTGAAAATACAGTCAATATAATGAAAGTAAACTGTATAAAAGTAGAGTGTAACTTGATTGTTGGTTCATTTTGTGACGGAGCGCCGAGTCAGACCATACATGAGCTTTACCCGACTGTGCCTGCAGGATATAAGATCGTTGAGGTACCTAGACACCCAGTGTTTTACAGACTCAACACGACTTCAATAAGTAAAGTAAATATCGTACTAAAAGATCAAAACGATTTTCTAATAAATCTACGGGGAGAACCGATTACAATTCGTTTACAAATAACGCGGTGATATGGCACTCAAATTTAATATAAATACTGCTACCATCAAAAAAACCGTTAGTGAAGAAGTCTACATCTAAACCGCCACTGAAAAAGTCTACGTCCAAATCGAAAAAAAACAAAACCAAGCTCACGAAAAATAATTTAAATTTTCTTCGTTCGTTACAATGATGGATGACTCATATTTAGATGTGACTGCCGGCTATGTCGATGATTGTAAAATAACACAAAAGCAATATCATTCGTTTACACCGTATTCAAACACGGCTTTTTCATATAACGATGAAATTAGAATAAATATCCAGAATATGGATTCTTACACTTTGTCGTGTGAGAGTTTTATTTATATTGAAGGAAAGGTACAAAAACCTACCGATGCTGCTGGAGACGTACGTTTTTCAAATAATGGATTGGCATTTTTATTCTCTGAGATGCGATATGAAATAAATGGATTAGAGATACAAAAATTAAAATCACCCGGAGTGTCGTCTTGCTTGAAAGCGTTCTGCTCCTATACTCCAAATGAAATGAATACATTAGACAACTGTGCTTGGGGCTCGGCAATGGACGGTGAAGATAATAAAAATTTTATGACCGACAATGTGTTTACCGGATGCATTCCTCTAAAACATTTATTCGGCTTTTGTGAAGATTATAAAAAAATTTTACTCAATTGCAATCAACAACTAATTTTAAATCGTTCGTCTACTGATTTGGATGCAATACGTGTTGTGGGTGCTGGAGCCACCGAACACGTTGAGAAAAATAAAAAAATTACGATTGAACTGACTCAGGTGGCGTGAAAGATGCCTATTATCAAAGTCACTGATAAAGAAAAATTAAAACTGTTGAAAGTATTGGATTCGCGCAAAACGTTATCATGTGCGTTCAGAACCTGGGATCTGTGTGAATATCCGGTACTCCCTCGAAATACTTCACATTCATGGACGATAAAGTCTAGCAGCTTGCTTGAAAAACCTAGATTTATTTTGTTTGGATTACAAACCGATCGATAAAAAAATATAGAAAACGACGCTGGACGGTTCGATCACTGTCAATTAAAAAATCTTAAGGTACACTTAAATTCTGAAGTGTTTCCATATGAAGACTTTCGAGCCGATTTTGTAAAAAATACTACCAGTTTATTGTATAAAGCTTATACAGACCTTTAAAAATCATACTACGAGCGAGATTATTGTGAGCCATTATTATCAAAACATGTTTTTCAAACCTATACTCCAATCGTCGTCGATTTATCACATCAGAATGATAACGTTAAATCGTCGACCATAGACTTACGAATAGAATTTGAAACGGATACAGTTATTCCGGACAAGACTGCAGCTTATTGTTTAATACTACATGACCAGATTATAACTTATAATCCGTTTAGCGGTGATGTTAGAAAATTGTAAAATATTTTTATATTATTTTTATTCTTATACATGTATATTATTTTATTTTTTGTAAACCTTAATAAATAAATAAAAAAAACTTTTTTTTTAGTATCACGCTTGTTTTTATTTTACATAAACCATTGTATTATAAAATATAAATTAAAGAGTGTTTTATATTTATCTGAGTAAAATTTTTACATAAATCGTTATATTATACAAAATTAATTTAAGAGTTTGCGTTTTACATTTCTCTGAGTATAAATTTCTGTGGTATCGCCCTTATAGTCAAACAAAGATGGCGGAGATGATGGTTGTTTGTTGAAACGTATTGGGCCGTCGTTCTCATCAACTGCAAGACTCGTTGACGAAGGCTCGATATATCGGGGTCCTGTATACCGTTGATGGTACTGCGCAAAATTGTCTGAATTAAATCCGTGATATGTGGGTCCATCGTTCTCATCGATGGGCTAAACAAAATAATACTTTATTAATATATATCATCGAAATAAAATAATACTTTATCAATATATATCGAAATAATAATTACCTTCGGCTTGGATTCCCGATTTTGTGCACAATATGTTGCCTGCGTAGGATTTATCTGCGAACATTCACCATCGAAAAAAGACGGTGAGAATAATTGTCGAGGCGTTATATCCCATGGTTTGGTCGGCGGCGGCTGCGCATCGGTGTCATCGGTATATTGAGGGGACGGTGATGAATATTTTTTCGGAGCCATAATTATGTGATTGGACATGGACGGTGAATACGATGACGATGTCATCGGCGACAATGGCGAAATGGGGTCAACGATTAACTAAAAATAATAAAAATTAAATAACTATTTAATAGAGTTAGTATAAAGATTTAATTACCTCTGGTGACATTCTTCCGCTCCATCGTTGAGACCATTGTTCATCTAATTTTCGTGCTGCACGCATTTTCAGCTGACTAACAAAGTTTAAGTCGATATCCGTGATGATTTGATCGGTCTTAAGGTTTTTAATAAAAATTATCATTTCTTCAACTGTTTTCAGTGGTGATTGCACATTGGTAAATTCCCGGTCTCTATAATTTCCAATTATTTCAAATTGCCTTAATACAACTGGACGTATGATGGCTGACTTTCGTGCGAACGTTTCGAAAATACTCTCCTCCATATATTGTAAGTAGTATAATAGTGCCGTTCCTGGCGCACTTTTATAAATCACAAAAAAAGATCACAAAATAATTTAAAACATAAATAGAACATAAAAAGATCACAAAATAAATATTAACATAATAGATTACAAAAAGATCAGAAAATAAATATTCAAAATATCAAAATAAAAAGATCAGAAAACTATTTCCAATCAATCTATCATAATTCAATCTTTTTTGTTTTGATTTTTAATTAGTGTATTGAGATGGTTTACAAAATTATTTCTATCTATATTTGTTTTATTATGTCCCCAAGCTAATGTATCAATACCATTTTCCAAAATAAATCTTTTATCATCATAAGCACTTAAAGCTTTTTTGTTTTGTTCTAAAGTAAAAATATCATGTTTCTTTGTTCTAAATAAATTTTGAGTAACATATTTTGGATTTTTATTGTATAAACAATTTTTAAAATCATTAAAACATATTTTATTTTCCACAATATTTTTCTTAACACCTTTAGCTCTTTTAATTTCTCTTTCTGTATTTAAAATTTTATGAGAATATAATTTGGATCTTAAACCTATAAATTCAGTCATAATTTTTCCATTCAACTCATCTTTAAATTTACCTAAGACTTTTTTGTTAACTAAAGGTAAATCATAAATATTGTCTTTTGGATAATCTGAGGTGTCAAAATAATCTAATATAATTTTTATATCTTGATAAAAATCATTAGTTTTTATTTCTATTATTAGTGAATCTGTATCAGTATATAATAATCTAACACTATTTCCATATTTTTTCTTAATTACATTATAATAAAAATTATACATCATTAATTTAGATAAATCTAAAACACACATTCCTATATATATTGGTTGTTTGAAATTAATTTCTCTTTTTTTCATATGGATTGCTGCTAAATTTTCTGTAAAAATTGTTCTTTTATCGAAATTTGGTTTTGCAATTAATTTGTCTACTTGTCGCCCATTAGAACATAATCTTATATCAACATGATTTCTAACATTCATCATTGTACGTCCATAAACACTGCTGTTCATTAATTTGAAATATTCCTTTTCAAATTCATTTTTAGCTTCTGATCTAAGATTAGTATTAAAATCAATATAAACTTTTAACCAAGGAGATTGACTAAATTCTAACACTATGAATTTTCTCTAATTTTAAACCTAGTTTAATATATAATTTTAGAGTTTCATAATGGATTATATATTTTTTCTTATCATACAAAGTTGTTAATAATTTTGGGAGTTGTTTGTTATCAAAATATCTTTCTGGTGCTAAAGGGAAATCTGAATGTAGATCATGAAATTCTTTAGGATATTCGAAATCTACTTCTAAAATATAACCTTTAGACGATTCATCAGAAATATTTATTACATCAAAATTATTCAGATTATCAACCCATTTGAAATCTCCAGTAGGTAAATATTTACTCATTGCCCACCCATAAAGATTATTTGCATCCAAATATTGTAAAAATATTGATTCCTCTTTTTTCTTAAATTTATCTCCCATATATTTATTATTTGCTTTTGAATATCTTTGACTACATTGAGATAAACCGCCACTAATTCCAGATTCGAACATCAATATTTGATCTATATCTGTTAATAAATCTAATTTTACTTTTGTCATTCTTAACATGCAATCCCACGCAAATCCTGGTGTAGTGTAGTACCACAGAGGATCTAATTTATAAGTTGCTAAAGAAATATCTCTAAAATTTTCCATTATATTTGTTAATAATAAAACATCGATCAAATTATACAAACTAGTGAATTCACGAAGATTTTTTATATTAAACACTTCCCAAATTTTTTGTGAATTTTTATATTCCTCTATCGTTACGTTTTTATCAGTGACAGAACTATAAAACTTTTCTATAGGAGGTAAACATGTTTCATTAAATTTTTCTTCACAATCTATATACTCATAGGGATAAGCTAACTTTCTTGTAACTAAATCTAAATGTTCTTTAGGAATAAATTTACAGTTCTTTAAATTGATATTTTTTAAGATTATTTGCTAATTTGTCTAAAGAACTAGGTAAAAATTGTAATGAATAAATAAATCTTAATTCTGTTGTTAATATTTTATATTGACCATTGATAAATTTTCCATGTGGTATCATTTTTGAAAAAGAAATATAATTTTCCTCATTATTTGGAATTAATTTTATTTGATTTTTATCTTTCCCAAATTCTTTTATAAATAGATGGGCATCATAACCTGAAAGATTATGACAAACAATTGGGATAAATTTAGGATTTTGATAAGTAAGATTACAGATAGAATGAGCTGCCCCTCTATATTTTCCAGTTAAATGGTCATGATCGCAAACTTTTCTCATATTTATATTTTTATTTTGTGTTTCTTTTTCAAATAAACCTTTGAATTTTTCAATATTTTCAGTATCATTATTATTTTTATAGTATTCAATAGTATTATTAATTATTTTAAATTTTTTCTCTAATCTTGGAGGTAATTCTGTTAAAAATCTTTCACAAATATTGCATTTATCAGATTTATAATAATGGTTTCTTTGATTTACATTCAATGACTGCATAGGTAATATTTTATCATATATATTATATATTTCCTCTTCTTCTTCATATATACATCTTAAAAATTCTTCAGCTACGTTTGGACCAGAATATTCAACAGGGGGTTTATAATCACCATTACTATATTTAATATAATAACAAAAATTATTAGGTATATGTTTCTGATAACAATTATTAAAAGACTTTGTATCACTTGGCTTACATGTGTAGATTGGTTGAAGTGTACATTCAAAATCAAAATAAATCACAAAAGGGATTCTTAAGGAATGATTATAATTTTCAAATTCTAAAATATTATTGAAAGGTTCTGGTAGATTTATTTTAGTAGCTTCATTATTACCACAATAATTTTTATGATCATTTAACTTATATTCTTCATCAAAACTATTTAAACACATTTTACACAAAACTCTTTTATGAGTATTTTTTGTAATTTGTTTTCCTACTAGTCTCCATAAATCTTTAATCCAACAATAATGACTTTTATTCTTTTCTTTTAAGAACAACAAATCTATATGATTAGATTTTTCAATTTTAGTTATTTCTAAAGGTAAAATAGTCATATTATCATCTAAATAATAAATATTAATAGAAATATCCTTTGTTCTGTTAACAAATTTTGAAACATCTGTGGTTTTTACTGGAAAAGGAATATCTTTTAATTCATTATCAAATTCATTTTTCCATTTTTTATATTATGAAGCTCTTTGTGGATCTTTTTTACAAGGATGTAAAGCAGAGAGTATTGACCAAAGAAAACATTTATTATCTCTAGTTTTAATATTTATAATAGCTTTTTTATTTTTAATTTCTTCAGGTAATGGAATATATGAACCACCTTTAAAAGGAACATATTTATTTATCCTTATTTCCAATCTTAAAATTTGATGAAGTCTCCATTGAGATTTCATAATTATCATTTTTTCTATTTCATTTAAAATTTTAATTTTTGCATTTGTATAAAAATCATTTAAGTTAGAATTTTCTGTTAAAATTTCATTTGATGTTTTAAAATTTTTTTCTTCATATTCCATATCTTCTTCAACTTTACCTTTCTTAAATATAGCATAAAACCAATTATTTACTTTTAAATTGTTCTTTGTTAATGCATGTTTAAGTTGTCCTATTACTGGATTATTTAAACGATTTAAAAATATTTGTTCATCTTTAATACCCATGTTATTTTCAATAGTATAAGTTGTTAATCTATTTCTAAATGCTGTTTCTGTAATTTTTAAAACAGGTCGATTATCATTCTTATTATAATTAATTAACTTTTTATCAAAGTTGAAAACTTTATGTGGTTTAGGTATTCTCTCTTTTTTTGTTCTTATTTGTTTGTTGTTTGTTTTTGGTATTCTCTCTTTTTTTGTTTTTATTTGTTTTGTTGCTATACCTTTGTATGTTTTATTAAATTTAGGTTTAATTGTTTGATCTACATCATTTGTTTGATGACGAATAGATTTCAAATGTCTAGACCAATTTTTGTAACTAACTGTTAAGTTACATTTATCACAAGTTTTGTTAGGATATGTTTTTTTGTTATCCATTATATTAATATTATTATTTCCTTTAACTAAAGTTTCAATTTTATTTAAACCATTCATTTATTATATGGAATATTATTATTTTTTTACATTCATTATTTTAATAGAATAATTTCTATTAAAAAATAGTACAGTAGAGCCTCGATATTCCGGACACCCGATAATCCGGTGAACGCGGTAATCCGGGCGGCAAAATTCCATTTGTTCGTAAATAGATTTTAAGAGAATTCCCGCAACCCAATTAATCTATAAGATATTGTTATCGACAAATATTATTACATATAAACATTTTTTTTTTTTGTAATTCTTTAGTTTAGTTTTAATTTAATTTAATTATTATTCTTGTAATTTAAAAAGCAATAAATATAAAGATGGTGAAATTAAAAATAAAATCTTAGTAATTTGAGTAGGTAATTTTGAAAAACCTTCGGTAATCCGGAAAATCGATAATCCGGACGATACTCGGTCTGAATTCGTCCGGACTATCGAGGCTCTACTGTATAATAATAATTATAATATAATAATAATAATAATCGCCCGGAGAGGGACTCAAACCCTGGACCCTTATGTTAAAGGCCTAATGCTCTACCAACTGAGCTATCCGAGCATGATATTTATTATGTATATCACTTCCTTTAACTAAGGTCCTTTTTTTAAAAAAAGAAAGAAGTGTCCACCTTTAATATTAAGATCCCATACTAAATTTACACATTTTAATATTTCCTAAATATTCAACAATCTTAATATTATCTAGATAATGATGAGTATAATCACATGTTGTAATTATTAAATCATTAGCTATTTTACAAAGTTCTAACCAAGTTGGTGAATTTAATAATTTCGAAATATAAGGATTTCCATTTCCAAATTGATCGTCCCATTGATCAATAATGAATATATTTCCATCAATTGGAATTTTATGTAGATTATATTTAACTGTTTCAGTATTTTCATAGTATTCAAAAGCACAAAAATTAACATATAAATTATCTTTTTTTGAATTTTTTTTCACATATTTTTTTATATCATTTTTCATTAATTTCAAATAATTATAATTTTTTTGTTTTTCATGATTAATTGGTATACCATTGTATGTTTATCAAATCTAAAAGGTACAATTGATTGATCTTTATCATTTTTTTGATGTCGATATGATTTCAAATGAGAAGTCCAACTTTTGCAACCAATTGTTAAATTACATTTATCACAATTTTTGGTAGGATATGTTTTTTTGTTATCCATTTTATTAATATTATCATTCTCTTTAACTAAAGTTTCAATTTCATTTAAATCATCCATTTATTATATGGAATATTATTATTTTTTTATATTCATTATTTTTAATAGAATAATTTTTATTAAAAATAACATTTAAAATTTAGTTTTTTGCAACTCTTCGTTATGTTGTATAGGCATATATATATATATGTATAACAGTATATACGTACGTAGATGCGCGTGTGCGTATACATGTGTGCATATGTGTGTGTATGGGTGTGTATGTTCATGTGCGTATCTGCGTATTGTGTGTGAGTGTAGTTATATAAGTTTTTTATATTATATCCAAAGGACTAGTGTGTAAAATATTGGAATGTGTTGACTAGGGCAAAATGAGTGTGAGAACACTTAGTTTCCCACGATGGTCTACGTGACCAAAAAGGGCTAGATCAGCATTTCCGTGAGGCCTCGAAGAGACCATTACGACGAGCCCTGGGTGGGTTAGTTAGTCGAGTCTGGTCAAGAGTGTGAGCAACAGCCGTGTTGTTCAGCAGAGCATCTTTTTAATTAGTCTTAGCAGAACCTCTTATAGTTTTAATAATCAGAGCCTCTTAGAATATCTTATAATTATTAATGTGCAAATATACAATTAATTAGTGTTAAATTCAATAAAATAGTAATATTATAAATCACATAATTCTCGTATTATTTATTTGACACCAATAACAAAACGTTTGAACGTGTTACGTCGGTGAACTACACTTCATTGGTGGCAGCGGTGGGATTTCCAGAAAAGAAGAATTGTCGTAATTTATATTACGACAGTACGATTTTGGAGATCACTAAGAACCTTCGTAGTCTATCGCCGTCCAAGTTCAATCAGTTTGGTGTCAAAAACCGAGGACACGGGTAAATAATATTTCGTGTAAATATACGTCTATCGAGTGCCGGTATATCACCGAACGAACGCGTTACGGACATCGTCCTGTAGCCGCCCGTTATCAAGGTCAGATCAGGATAGGGTATACAGTGTCGCGCCCATAGATATTAAACATATGGATACGACATTCCTTTATACATTCTACATACACTGTTTAGGCCAACATAACGGAGAGAGAAACGATGGTTCTCACTCGCACAGATCTTCTGGGTGACAAGGAAAGTAAAACTCTTAACTCTTGTAAGAGAGAGAAAACTTGATGTGTACAGATAATTGATAAGATATTATGTTAGCTTACCGATTTTTGTATTATGCCGCATCCATATGTTTAATATCTATGGTCGCGCCGTAGCCGCCGCGGAGACAACCCATTTACGTTATTATTACGCACAATAACGAATTAGTGCCCAGTGCGATTGGGAGGAGTCCGGTCGCGAGTATCCGTTGTTTTCGTGTTTAGCCGCCGTCGTCGCGATACACATCGTCGCCAGTGTCGTGGTCATCGCCGCCGTCACTGCCGCCGTAATACGCATTGTTACCGTCAGGGTGCAGTTTTCGTCGTCGCCGCCGTCGTCGCTAGTGTCGTGGTCATCGCCGCCGTCGCCGCTGCTCAAGTGGGGCAAGGTCAACGCAATCACACAAGTAGGTCAGTGGGACGAGCTGACAATCACTGTCGCGCGCTTATCAACCAACATCTTATCAAGGGATAAACAACAACAATCAGTTATCAACATCATGATCATGCAGCGTTATTTATTATACATCGTTTCGTAAGCTTTATTCATACCTATATCTATAGCTATTGCATGTACTATAATTCGGGGATAATAATATTTAGTTTTAACATATACATACAACTTATTTAATCATAATCATAATTATCCGATAATCGGTACTTTTTGCTAGTGCATGTCGAACTCAAGGTCAAATAATAAAATTAATTTAGACTTAATAGATTTTGATAGCTCTAGTAGTAGTGAACAATCTAGCGGGGAACTTTATGAACCAAGTAGTGTCCTACGTAGGGCAAGGGAGACAATAGCACAGACAGACGAACTTTTAGGGTCCACTAGGTATTTCCTTAGGTATCAAGCGGAAAATCCAGAATCTCGACAAAATCCAAAATCTCAACAAAATCCAGAACCTCAACAAAATCCAGAACCTCAACAAGATCCAATCGGAGCAACGATGGAAGAGGGGGGCTATACGAACGAAGCGGACGTGGACCGAATGCTACACGGCCAGGTACTCAACGCTTTTGTAAGTGGCCTACCAGAATCTTTTCGAATATTGATAAAAGCACGAAGTCCCAAAAGATTGAGCGACGCATTGGCATTCGCTTTAGAAGAGGAGACGGAGGAAAACTTGGCCAAAGAGACACAACTATTTGGCCAGCAACTCAACACCAAGAATCAACAACCCCCGCCATCAAAATCCAAACAGTTTAAACAAGGGACCAGCGGTAAAAATAATGACATCGGTAAAGGATGATTTAAATGTGGCAGAACCAATCATTTTGCCAGGGACTGCAGAGCATCACAATGGGACCAGGAGAAGTTTAAAGCCGCGCAACAAAGTGGTCAGCAAAATCAGAAAATCAATACAAAAACCGTATTAACATGTAGATACTGCAAGAAGGAAGGACACGAGTTGGAAGAATGTCGAAAGAGGAAATATGTCAACAGTAAAAGGGAACAGGCGGCGAAGGAAGCTGCGTCAGAAAATCAGAATGCGGGAAAAGAGGAGGAACCGAACACAAGCAGCGCGCGTTCGGTTCAGCAGATCCAAAGCGCTGTTATAAGTCTGCTACGGCCCTCTACGTCTTCTCAACAACATTAAAAAACAATACGACCCGGCTCAAGATCAAACAGTGTGTAAATAAGGAAGTCAAAATACTAGTGGACACCGGAAGTGATGTTAACATGATCAAGCTCTCAGAATTGCAGAAGGATGTACGAGTAGATGAATCCACCGTTTACGAACTAACAGGAATCAACTCACGACCCGTGTTCACAATAGGGACAGTCGTTCTAACAATCCAACTTGGATCGAAGGACATAACTGCCACATTCCAAGTCATGAATGACGATTTTCCGATACCTGAAGCAGGGATTTTGGGTGCGCCATTCCTTCGGGAAAATGGAGTAAGCATCAATTTCAGAACCTCCACATTATCAATAGAAGTTTCAAATCATCAAGAGCTTCCAGAACCTCAGAAAATTCCACAACCAATTATTATTCAACCACGTTCCGAAACACTAATACCTGTTGTTACGGACAAAGAAGATGGGACAACTCTGCTGATCCATGCACAGACCATTGGGGAGAAGGGGATCTTACTGGGGAATATTGTCAATAATGTAAAAGAAGGGCAAATATTTGTTTCAGTAATCAACACGTCAGAGGATCGCATTGAGCTCTGTCCGCTCCAACTGGGAGACATGCAGTATGAAGTCTGGCAGGAATCAAGCGTACAACTCTGCAGACAACCAGAAAAGCAAGAAAGAATTGAGAACCGAGTAACAAAGCTAGTGGAAGCTTTACAGATGGATCATCTAAATCACGAAGAACGAGCCAGCCTATTACGAATCTGCAAAAAATACCAGCAGTTGTTTCACTTCGAAGGGGAACCGCTATCATTCACTACCGCAATCCAACATGACATCAAAGTCCCGGAAGGAACAGTCCCCGTGAACATCAGACCGTACAGACTTCCCTACGCTCACCGACAGGTGATAGTCGTGCAAATGGAGAAACTAGAGGAAAACAACGTTATTCGACCATCTGAATCACATTGGAATGCGCCCCTAGTAGTGGTACCCAAGAAACCGGATGCAACCGGTAAACCACAATTTAGAGTATGCGTAGACTTCCGTCGACTCAATCAGTTAACCATCGGGGATGCATTTCCAATTCCAAGGATCGACGAGATCTTAGACCAACTTGGGCGTTTGTATATTTAGATGATATAATCATATATGCCGTCGATCTGGCAGAACATGAGGCAAGACTGGAGGAAGTATTTCAACGGTTACAGAGATTCAATCTTCAACTTCAACCGAACAAATGTCAGTTTCTTAGACGTGAAGTTATCTACCTCGGGCACTTAATCACAGAATCTGGTGTGAAACCAGACCCAACGAAGATTAGTTGTGTTAAAAATCATCCCGTTCCTAGGAATGCAACCGAAATCAAGCAGTTCCTCGGACTATCTGGCTATTATCGAAGATTCATTGAGAATTATAGCCAAATCGCAAAACCAATGACGGCTTTATTGAAGAAAGGCCAACCGTTCGAATGGAACACCGAGTGCCAAACGGCGTTTGAGACGCTTGTCCAGAAACTCATAACGGCGCCCATACTACAATATCCAAACTTCGAGGACCCATTCATTTTGACAACGGACGCCAGCCAGTATGCTATTGGAAGTGTCATTTCTCAAGGTGAAATAGGACATGATTTACCCATTGCATACGCGTCACGTACCTTAAACAAAGCGGAGCGCAATTATAGCACTACAGAAAAGGAGCTATTGAGTATTGTGTGGTCAGTTAAGCATTTCAGATCCTATCTGTTGGGCCGAAAATTCCGAATTTACACAGATCATCAACCGCTTATATGGCTGTTC
This sequence comes from Schizaphis graminum, assembly GCA_020882235.1. Taxonomy (NCBI): domain Eukaryota; kingdom Metazoa; phylum Arthropoda; class Insecta; order Hemiptera; family Aphididae; genus Schizaphis; species Schizaphis graminum. The sequence goes on along the minus strand of CM037035.1, from coordinate 7,541,697 downwards.
AATGTAAAAGACCCAGGCTCCAGACTTATGCGATGGAGACTCAAATTAGCCGAATATCAGTACGAAGTTATTCACAAACCCGGCAGCGCGAACACAAATGCAGATGCGTTGAGTCGAATGGGACGGGTTTTGTGGAATAGTACTCCTAATCCATACGTTCAGCTGAGTTTTGAAACATACTCGGAGTTAGTGAAGGGAAAGGTGATAACCAATAACAAGGTAATAGAAGAATCTGGAGATCTATTTGACGCACCGGCAGACCAAAGTTTGGCGCATTGTGTATCCCAGGATCTACAAATGAACAACGGCACAGCGCTCCTGTTCCGCAGGAAATTTGGGAACGTAGCTATGCTGAAGAGCCAACACCCGCAAATCCATGAAGTCATATATATGCGCCAAGGGGAGAGATACATCCTACACATGATTACAAAGAAAAAATATTGGCAAAAAGCATCATTGGAGGACATGTTCCTAACAATACAAAACCTTAGAGCTATTTGAATCGAACTCAACATTGAGAAGCTAGCGATTCCCCGGATCGGTACTGAAAACGATCAACTGGATTGGTCAGAGATTAAGACTATGATACGGTTTATGTTTAAAGATCTGAACATAGAGGTTCATATCCATCCACAAGTGGAGCTGAAAGACTCAGAAAAGCAACAAGTATTAGCTGAATATCATTCCAACCCACTTGGTGGTCATCGCGGAATCAACCAAACGTTAAAGCGCATCCAAACCCAGTTCAATTGGGAAGGGTTAGCAGATGATGTGAAAGAATATGTCTCCAAATGCCCATCGTGTCAAATACACAAAACTTGCAATCGGAATGTTAAGCAACCCATGATTATAAGTACAACAGCAATGGAGCCTTTTGAAAAGGTTTTTATCGATGTGGTCGGACCTCTACCAAGAACGGACAACAATAATATGTACATCCTAACAATGCAGGATGACTTGACGAAATTTTCAATAGCTGTACCCATGTTCAACCACGAGGCAAATACGGTGGCTTATCACTTCGTGACATCGTGTGTATGTCTTCATGGGATTCCGAGCATGTTGGTCAGTGATCAGGGAACGGAGTTTCTAAGTCGAGTACTAGCTGATGTGTGCAAGCTGATGAAGATAAAAAAATGCAACACCTCGCCTTATCACCCACAAGCTAATGGTGCTCTAGAAAGGAGCCATCGAACGCTAGGGGAATATTTACGGCATTTTGTGGATAAAGACCAAATGAACTGGGATACATTAATACCGTATGCTATGTTCGTTTTTAACTCTTCAGAACATCGTTCCACGGGAAGGCAGCCGTACGAGCTAATGTACGGGCGAAAAATAAATATGCCAAATTCTGTAACCAAACCCCCAGAACCTCGTTAAAACTATGAGGACTACCACATAGAACTAAAGCAGAAACTCCAACTGTCACATCAAATAGCCAGAGATCGTCTGCTGGAACAAAAGCAAAAGACGAAAGAACAGTACGACCAAAATCAAAATCCAACCAACGTACATGTAGGAGATCGGGTATTACTTAAGAACAATGCCAGAAAAGGGAAACTCAGCGCCAAGTGGTTGGGACCCTATGAAGTGATCGAGCTCAAAGCCAATGAAAATGTGACTTTACAGAAAGATCGTAGAAGGGTTACAGTGCACAAGAACCTCATTCGTCTTTTTCAGGAGTGAATTTTGTAAATAGAAAAATTAAAGATAATAACAATAATAGTAATTATAATACATAGCGTTAAACTAGAAGATGTAAATACTAACATAATTTATAAGAAGAAAATATATATTTTTAAGAGTAACTATCAACTTAATTACCATTAAGGATCAAGGTGCTGCACGTAAGCTTTCGTGGGAACTAGAAATAAGTGTGGGGAAAGAGAAAAAAAAATACGAATCTTGTTTCAGGATTTGGTGTCAACCAATCATGATCATCTCGGGACCTCGAGAAAATGAGGCAGAACATTCTATAGGGTTATTTCCGAACATCTACAACATCACAACATTTCCAGACAACCAAGGATTATATTTTGAACACCATGGACCGGTAAGGATGTCACATTTCAACTGGGACTTAATAGCCTACGTCGACCTGGCAGAACCCGGTTATAAATACCAAGCTATAATGTCACAATACGAAGCCACGGCAAAAATTTGCGAACAAATGACACAGCGGGACGGAAATGCAGAATTGTCCAATGCATGCGAGCAATTTGTACAGTTATTTGCAAGAGCAACATTGCCCTATCTGTATGAAATTGAAAACCGTCACCGTAACATGCTGCTTTCCATCGGAGACGAGTACGCAGAAACAACTAGGGTACGACGAGGATTAGCTCGCACAGTTAAACAGATGGCAAATGTCTTGTATGGCATTTATTCAAACATAGACACAGAATTTATATTCAACCAAATAATAGCCCTAAGTCAAAGCAGAAGTCAGAACATCACGTTAAACTCGGAGAGGATGAGGATCGTACAGGTCAAAACAGATAATCAGATAAGAAAGATAACACAACATCAAGAAAAACTCGAGGAGAATCTTCAGTATTTAAAAAAACAGACAGAAGTAATGGTACAGAAACTCGACAGAATAGAATTCAAGACTAGGTTACTAGAACAGGCGCTTCTGTTTGAAATTCTGCTTAATCAATACTCCTACCACACGCAGAACTTGATGGCCATAATTAATTCAGCAATGAATGGCAAATTACATACGAGCATGTTTACTTCGGAAAGGCTTCTCATGGAGTTAAGGGAAATTAAAGTGAACCTACCGATGGGCACAGCTTTACCATTAGAAATTGAAACAGAATCTCTACCGGAATTTTTACGGATTTCTGATCTAACAATCATGCACAGGGAACACTATTTAATTTTCTTGATAGGGATACCTTTGACATCTATAGAAGAGTACACGATGTATCACCCTATTCCCTTACCTATTCAATATGATATAAACAGCATAGCCCTAATTACTCCTGAGGTCGACTACCTAGCACTAAGTAACGACAACGAAAATTTTGTTTCTCTAGGGGAGAGTCAATGGGAATCATGTGCCAAGTTAGGTTCCTATACTCTCTGTAAGGGTGACCAACCAACCCACTATCGATCAGGTTCCAACTTGTGCGAATTGTCACAGTTAACTAATTTTCAGAGCCCTTTGAAAGATTGTGAAGTCAAACTGGTGGCTTTAGACACACCTATTTGGCATCGGCTATCGAAGGCAAACTCGTGGCTGTACTACACTAAAGCAGAGTATTGTACGATTACGTGCACAGATCCTCCACAAACCTCTAGGGTTGAGATCTCGGGGATGGGTAGGTTGACCATCCTACCATCCTGTGAAATTCATACAGAAAGTTTCATTCTGAGTTCATCGTTTAAAACCAATAGGGATGTAAAACTAGATGTCATACCAGAAAATCAGAAATTCGATATAAAATCAACGATATTGGAAACTCTTGGCACAGTGATACCACAAAACCTCTCAAATGTAAAAATATTTAAAGATTTTAACTTTTTAGCCCATAAAGCAATAGAATCAAGTAAACTCGAGCATAGAACAATAGAACCATTATTCATATTTAAAGTAGAATTCCACATTACTATCCTTTACCTTTCATTAACCATTTCTATATTAATAGTATGTGCAATAGTCATACGATGCAGGGATAAAATTGTAAAAATGTATAGCCCAGAAATAGCAGACAACGATTCGAATAAGGATCAAGACGACCCTTAAGCTTGTATAATTTTTGCTTCATTGTATCGCCCTTAAGTTAAAAGTAGAAATTAAGTTAGTTTAAACCTTACAGACACCATGTGGCGGTATTGTAACTAGGTGTACCCGTAGTTTAAGAAATTTGTATAAATTAGTAACTTAGGTCGCAGGGACTGCTCCCGTTTAACGCCGAGGGTATGTTGTATAGGCATATATATATATATGTATAACAGTATATACGTACGTAGATGCGCGTGTGCGTATACATGTGTGCATATGTGTGTGTATGGGTGTGTATGTTCATGTGCGTATCTGCGTATTGTGTGTGAGTGTAGTTATATAAGTTTTTTATATTATATCCAAAAAACTAGTGTGTAAAATATTGGAATGTGTTGACTAGGGCAAAATGAGTGTGAGAACACTTAGTTTCCCACGATGGTCTACGTGACCAAAAAGGGCATTAATGCATGTGCATAGAAATATAGATGTAGACATAAATAATATAATTGACCGATTTGCAAAAAACAAACGAAAAATAGATTTTATTTTATAATATTTACAGTACTTATTTATTATTATTAATATTATTATTATTATTATGTATAATATAATATTTCATTGTATAATTGTATTTATTTATTTATTATTATTATTAATATATACTATATCGATTTAAAAAATAGGTTCGCCCCCCCCTTGAAAACTGTCTAGGGACGCCCCTGTCACTCTGGGCAGTTTGACCTGGTCGTTATACCATATCCTGCCACAGAACGTACAATTGTATAACGGCGCGTTATTATCGAACTAGGCGAATTAAAATCGAACAAAACTAACTGTGTGGGCCTTATTCACAGCCTGTATTTATGTACTGTCTCCGCAGTCGCTGTGAATAGGATTCGTGATTCTATGTACTTATTTTATAGTGTTCTGTAGACTGTAGGTGATAATCTGAGTTTGATGGCTGATTGTTGATTGTCAACAACATTGTTCATAATATTCGTTGTGTTTCTTAAATAGTTGAATCGTATTAATTAATGGAAACATTGGAAACCTATTAATTAATACTGATCCCTGATTAAAGTTATAACTTAAACTTTAAAGTAGTATTGAAATCAACTAAGTATTTATTTCTAAATTATTACCTACTATACAGGGTGATTTTTTATCGAAGAACACTCATTATTTCTGAAAGTATTCATATTTTTGAAAATATTTTTTTACATAGTTTCAAGTTGTTAAAAAACAACATTTTTATTAAAAAATTATATTTTTAAATATTTTTATCCTTATATTTTTTAAGTTTTTTACTTTTTTGAATGACAGCATATAGTTTTAATTTCATATTCCAAAGCAGTACAATTTTCTGAATATTTTGATACATAAAAATCGAATTTAGGGCCAGTAGTTTATGAGTTATAAGTATTTAAAGTTTAGATGCGCGGAGTGGAGTGGTATGGGGTTACCCCGCAAAATGTTTGTCTACTACTCCGCTTGTCTAAACTTTAAATAAGTATAACTCAAAAACTACTGGTCCTAAATTCGAATTTTTTGTATCAAAATACTCAGAAAATTATTCTGCTTTGGAATTAAACCTGGAATTAAAACTATATGTTGTCATTCAAAAAAATAAAAAACTTAAAAAAATATAAGGACAAAAAATATTTAAAAATATAATTTTTTAATAAAAATGTTGTTTTTTTAACAACTTGAAATTATGTATAAAAATATTTTCAAAAACATGAATACTTTCAGAAATAATGAGTGTTCTTCGATAAAAAAATCACCTTGTATAATTCTATTTAGCGGTAGTAATTGATTAAGTTAATAAAAGTATTTTAATTTAATTTTATATTCGATTCTGAACAGAGTGGTGAATATATTGATGTTACAATGATGTATGTTTTTATTATTTTTTTTTATTTTTGTGTCTGTCATCAGATTTGGAGTAGTAATATATAATGCTTTGAGACTTCAGCCCCTCTTTGAAAATGAAATTGATTCTAGTTGGTACTTTAGGGATTCAAAATTAAAAATTTCCAGTAGTTTTTAAAAGCGTCAGGAAAACCCTAAAAAGTTATCGGAAAAACGAGAATTTTTATGCATAACCAGTTTTTGACAAAATCGATTTTTTTATTTTGCTGTAACTCAAAAACCAATCATTGTAAATACTTGAAATTTTCACAAAATGTTTATATTAGCGTTTTCTATTTACGATTAAATTTTCAAAATATTTTGACTTTTTTAAAGCTATTTATAGACAATTGAAATTCTGGATTTTTCTTAAGTTTTTTTTTCAAATAACTGTAAATAAAAAATTCCAGCGTCGATATAGAAACAATTTTATTACCGCATTAAATTAAATTTTTTACTAAATCCATAAAATAACGATATATCATAAAATTATTTAAAATGTTGGTCTTTACTTATTATTCATAAAGTATCAGTCGTAGAAATTTGAAACTTTCACCAGTAGTTGAGAAAAATATTACAATTTAAATATAGGTAATAATTTAATACATCCAATACTGACAAATCATCTCCGTTCAGAATCGTTTTTCGTATTATAGTATTATACAATGAACCTGTCATTGCATTATTCAAATTTAACACATCCTTTATAGTGACCTACTCTCCACCTCTACTATTCAGCAGAGCGATACTCATTTTTATTTTTATTTTATACCTACTGACTATACTGCTCTACCTATCTATATCATAAAGTGAAATAAGTTGGTATTATGAACCACAAATATATAATAAATTATCTAATTTAGAATTGCATTATAATTGTGACTTGTAACTTGCAAGGTAGGCGGTAGCTATAGTCATTTGTTTAATTTAGGGTGACCAGACGTCCCGTTTAAAACGGGATTGTCCCGTTGTCCCGACAAACTTCGAACGGGACGCTTTTTGTCCCGTTTTAGAAGATGGTCCCATTTTAATCCCATTTTTTACAAATGATTACATTATATTTTTAAAATAAATCGATCTATGAAACAAATCTAAAATAGTTTTATAACCAAATTTATAAATAACAGAAAACAGTTTTTGTAAAACAAGAATCTAATAAGTAATTAAATTAGCGGTAGTGTTTAATAATAAAAAGAACATTTTCCTATCTAATTATTTAAAAAAATTGTATTAGTTTTTAAATGTAACATTATTGTGTTGATTAATGATAATAAAAAAAATATTAATTATTTAAGTTAGGTTAATGAACTCAAAAAAGTAAAATAACAATATTCATTTTTGTGGGGAGAGGGGGTAGCAACTGTCCACTTTTTTTTATTTTTTTAAAAATGGTCACCCTAGTTTAATTGCTTATTGGTGTTTAAATACTTTTATTAATCTTAGTAGCCACTAGCCAGTAGGTCCAATACTTTTTAAATAAGTACCTACATTTTATTCAAACTCACTTAGTATACTATTTTGAATGATAAAATACATGTTTAGTTCATATTCTAAATTAGAATATTTTTCGGAGTATTTTGATACATAAAAATTATGACGAGTAATTTATGCATTGGCGTAGACATGATTTCTGATAAAAAAAAAAAGCTAAATGGGAGGGGGTTATTGAAAAATCCCCAGCCCTCTCAAAACTTTTTACTTTGATAGTAAAATATGGGAACAAAATGAGAAACAATGAATATAATATGAATTGATTCAAGATTTACATTAAACACAATATGTTAGATTATTCACTCCAATACTCCATAAAATCAAAACTTCTGTTTTATAAAATGCTACATCATTAAATGTATAAATAAAATAAATAATAATTAAATTAACAACTCTAGTCTTCTCTTTTTTTTTTTTTGCTAGTTAGTCTAAGACTTTTGCTGTAATTAAATATTTTTATAATCTGGCATATGTGTTAGGCCATTTAGCAGTTCCTGTAACAAACCAATAAATTTTCATAAATTTTCAACAATCCCGTGAGTGTCTTTTTTTAGATTTCAAATAAATAAATGGTAGGTACGTACTATGTACTAGTGTACTACGTAATTAGTTTGTATACGTGGTGAACTAAATCCGTAGCGATAATTATGTCATTAGTCATTTCTCATAATTTAATAACAACGATAATATCTGATAACATTTTAAACACAGGCTCACAGTGGAAGCATAGCCCTTTTAGTCGAGCCTACATATACGTACATATTATTATAAATAAAGTATTGTCTCTATAAATAATAAGAATATACGATAACTGATAAGCTATAGGTAATAAAGTATAAACTAGTCGTCATTGACCATTTCGACTAAATAATCATTTCGTTGCTACAAATAAAATAAAATTTATAATGGTATTTAGTCTTGACAAAATTGTCAAAATGTAATAGCCCGATAGATAATAATATCACAAAATATTAAATTATATTGCATACTGTATAATGCAGTGGCGTACGCAAGATTTTTCAATGGGGGGGGGGGGGACTTGAAAATAAATAATTACTAAATTGTCACAGGTTTATAAGTTTGAATAATAAAGTGTTTTTATAATTCTTAATTAAATTAAGCATAAAATAGACAAGAAAAAATGTATGATAAAAGAACTAGCAAAAAATATAATAACAAAAGTAATGAGCAATAAAATGTATTTTTATTTGGTCCAATCTGCTAATTGTAGTCGCTTCGGTGATGTTTTTGAAAATTGTTGTATAACTTCCAATTCGGTTAGATTTTCTTTTTTATTTATATTTGCTAAAGCTAATCCATTAAGACGTTCTTCTGTCATGGTTGATCTTAAGTAGGATTTCAAACGTTTCAATGTTGAAAATGTTCTTTCTGGTGTAGCAGAAGTAATTGGCGAAGTGGCAAATATTCTTAACAGCACCTGGATGTTTGGTAATAGATTTGTACAGTGAGGTAGTGTGTCAATAACTGATTGTGGTTTGTCATCATTATTATACCACTGACATCTCCACATATGTAGTTCAGCTCTAAGACATGAACTATCACTATATGCAAGATCTTTATCATAATTCATAGCTGCCTTTAAAATAGAGTCATCGTCATAAAAACTAAAATTTGATGGAATCAGTCCTTCCAGAGGCATAACATCAGATAGTCTATCATCAAATCGTGTATGCAAAGCTTGAATTATATAATCAAGAAATGGCAAATACACTGAAATTTTAAAATATGTCTCTGGATCGGTTACATTTATATTGACTCGATGAGTTTGTCGTCCACAAACTCGTGGCATATTTATTTCGACATCAACTTTTGCTGCAAATTCAACGATATCTTTAAACATTTTTTTTAAAGTTAACATCTGCATTTTCTCGAAGTTCCTCTAATGCGCATCGAATCACCATTATATCAGACAATGCCTTTGACAAATCTTGCTGCTTACTTTGCAATGATATACTAAGTTGCAATGTATATGAAAAACCAGTAACAGTGACTTCAAGTGATACTAAAAAATCACTTTTCATAATAGAATTTAAGTACAATGTGGCTTTGCACGAAGTTTCAAGATTAGTATCATTCTGTAGATCTTCAAGTGCATGAACTAAGTATACGTATAAACTCTTAAATGTTATTAGAGCATCATGACGTTCCACCCACCGAGTTTCACACAGTTTCTTTAATTTCATTTTTTTTACTTTGTTCAGAATTACTAGTTGTGACCGCTTCAATAACTGACTTTAGTTTATCAGCTCTTTTTGCAGATGCACTAAAAAAAGTAGCAACACAAGACACAATTCCCAACATATTTTTAATAGATGGAACATTACAAGCTTTAGACAGACAAAGATTTAATGAATGGCTGAAACAATGTTGTGTAGAAAGCAAGTGGTTGGTCATTTTGAATTAGAGCTTGAGCACCATTGTTTTTCCCCGACATATTTGCACCACCATCATATTCCTGCCCTCTGAGGTTATTTATACTTAAACCAATATCTTTAAGCTTATTTAAAATTGAATTTTTTATTGCTAAACCTGTTGTTGAATTCATTTCAACAAAACCTACAAAATCTTCTCGTATAATCCAGCAAGATGTATCTACATACATTATACACACAGTCATTTGTTCAATTGTACTAATATCTGTCGTTTCATTCACCAGTATTGAAAAAAATTTACATTTTTTGATTCTTTCTACTATTTTTCCTACTATAACATCTCCAACCGCAACTATGATTTCATTTTGTATTCTAGAACTGATCATTGTACAATTTTTTGGTGAAGTTTCAATGTAGTTCAGAAGTGCTGTATCACCAGATTCAACTCGAAAGAAGTGCACGAAAAACTCCTTGTTCGCCATTCAAACAATTACTTCTAATTTCACTTGATGACAACAAACCAGATTCTCTATGCCCACGTAATGGCAAATTATTTCTTGCACAAAATAGAATTGTTTTTATAATTGGTACAATCCTCTTTCGATTGCTTTCAATTACTTGTTGTTTACGTTTATCAAGAAGAACGTCAAGAGCTTTGCTACCTCCACTTTCATAATTTATTAAAAAGTCATTTGCTCTTTGTACTGACAGAAGATGGTATTCCTTTTTTTCATGGTTTTTGAATTCATTAATGGCATCTTTAAATTTCACCATTGGTTCAGTAACCAATTTTCCCAAACGCTGAAATACAGTATAATATGTTGTATGTTTTAATATTTAATTTTCTAAATTACCAAATTTATTGAACAAGCTTTATTTATTATTTTAATATTTTAAATGAGGATTATCTAAATAACTATATAAAAAAAAATGATAACTGATAATGTTAAAAACCATAGTTATTAAGTAAAAGTTTCATGCATTATTTACCTGATTTGCTATTCCACCACCAGAAAAAGCAAACAATATACATTGTTTACAGTATGCGCTTTCTTTTTGATGACTATAGGCTAGCCAAGGAAATGTTGTTAAATATTTGTACTGAAATTTTCTTTTTTGCTTTCCTTCTATCTTCTCTGGAAATGCAAAATCAGATGGAGGTATCAAAGCAAGCTTTAAGCATTTAGCAATTTCAGATTGTTTCAGTCTTTGGTTTGATAAAAAGCAAGCAATATCATTTGTATAAATTTGTGAAGACTAAAAGCAAATATCAAGAATAATTTAATAGTAATTAAGGATATTGTAAGGAAATAAGAAATTCTATTGAGTATTAACTGTATTTATTTAAATAACTTGGAAATTATAGTACCAATGTACTATTAAAAAAAAAAAAAAAAAAACTAATAAGCAGTAACCCATTAATATTTATAGCAATAATGCAATAACCCAATAATTAAATGAATATTAATTAAATGTTATCATAATATGATACATAATACATCATAAGACTAATCTTATCTACCTATATGGCTAATATATCCACAGAATAAAATATATCTATAAATATATTTGTGTATTTGCATAAGTAGCATTATTAATTTTCCCACTGTAACTAAGGATTACAGGTTATTTTAATATCAATATATGATTTAATTACTATTTAATGAAGAAGTCGTAGGTAGTAATCATACATTATAATAAATAATATTTAACAATTAACAATCAAATTATTAATCAATAGATACCAAATTAATAGAGGTAGATATAGAATCAGTTGTAGATGTGTTGTGTGCCATATGATTAGACATAGATTTAGAATCATTATTATTATCTTCAGCAGTAGACACAGAATTAATGCAATCATCCTATAATTTTTATAATAAAAGTTCATATTTGTTTAATTGTTTAAATATATAAATTACATTACCTACAGTTTTTTTTTCTTCGAACTGAAAATCGAAAATAAACTTGTCCTTTTTTCTGACATAGTGAGAAATTAAAAAAATTAAATGGTATTGTCAAAACCATACAACTTACACTTCAAAACGTTTACAAAATACATCGACAGTAGACACATAAGAGAAAAACGAATCAAAATAAACGGATTGCTGTGCAAAAAAAATTACATAACCAAAAATATTTCTATAAAGCTATATTATATTATATTATATTATATTATATTATTATAAGATTATATAATATTATAATTTATATATAACTCGGGCATCGGAATAACGATGCTTGGATAGACGGATAGTGTTGCTAACATCAGTTCAATTGTTATCATAGATTATAGATTTATATGGACTGTGGCACGGCTAAAAAGTATCTTCAATCGTGTTTACTGTTTACTGACTAAGGAATATATAAAAATATTATCTATGAACCCTGACAAGTGACAATATGGTCTTTATTGTTTGCAATAAATAAGTAAACGCACGATTTAAGAAACAAAAATATTAAATCGAGGTAAATATAAAAACAAAAAACAATAATACGGGCAATGGGGAGGCTTCAGCCCGTTAGCCCCCCCCCCTGCGGACGACACTGGTATAATGTAAGTAAAAACAAAAAAATAATAAAAAGCAAATGGGGGGATTTGATCCCCACGCCCCCCCTTGTATACGCCACTGAATAAGTGGTGAATAAGTACCTAAGTATATTATAATAGACAACGCAAAAACTTTACTTATTACTTAGCAGGGACGTACACAGTGGGATGTTTTGGGAGTTCAAACATCCCCTGAAATATTTGGGTTTTTGCATGGTTATTTACTTATTCAATTTTAATATTAATTTTGTTATATCAATGTTTGTATTTAAAAAGTATTTTAAATATAGGTACCTAATTTTCATAAATTGTGACTATGTATTTTTATAATTTTTGAATGAGAGTTAGAACAAGTTATGTGGACCCTTCAATTAAATTTTCAAGTAATTTGTGCCAGCTAAATTTTTTTTATCAACATTTATAAAAAAAAAATAAAAAAAAATTGAAAATTTCAATTGTCTATAAATGGCTCAAAAAAAGTCAAAATGTTTTGAAAATCAAATCACGTAAAGAAAATGGCAATCTAAATAACTAGTAAAATTTTCAAGCATTTACGACTTATACTATTTGAATAACAACAAATATCAAAAATCGTTTGAGGCTAAATCGTTATTTAACACGGTTTTGTAAAAATTTAAATTTCAAACACTCATAAAAAATTTTTGTCTGAATCCGGTAGAGTTTTTTTTTAAAAGATAATTGAAGAAAAATGTATGGAGAACCTTTCATAACTTAGTTATAAAAGAAAACAATTTTACGATTTTTCAACCACAAAATTACTTGCCAATTTTTGCAATTTTGACATATTTCATATAAATTCGAACTTTAAGCACTTATAAAAAAAAATTGTGACTAACGATTTCGGATTTTTTTTTATCACTTTAAGAACAACTTATAAGAAACCTTGTATTAAATTTTCAAGATTTTCTGGCCACCCAAAAATTTTTTATCGGCATTTGAAGAAAAAAAACTTAGAAAAGTCGAAAATTTCAATTGTCTATAAGTAGCTTAAAAATGGTCAAAATATTTTGACTTCAATATTTTAACTGTATATGGAGAACGCTAATATAAACATTTGGTGAAAATTTCAAGTATTTTCATTTATTAGTTTTTGAGTTATAGCAAAATAAAAAATTCGATTTTGTCGAAAACTGGTTTTGCGTAAAAAATCCCGTTTTCCCTCATTTTTTTAGGGTTTTTCCCGACTCATTTAAAAAATATTGAAAATTTTTAATTTTTGACCCCCCAAAGTACCAACTAGATTCAATTTCCTTTTCAAAGAGGGGCTGAAGTCCAAAATCGAAGCATTTTTACTGCTCCAAATGTTGTCGTCAGACACAAAAAAAAAAAAAACACACATTATTGTAAAATCAATACATTCATCACTCCGTTCAGAATCTAAAAATTATACTTTTCAATAACTGATTTTCAAAAATACCCTCCCAAAACTTTTTTCTGCGTACGTACCAGTTACTTAGTGCCTATTGTACGGTAAAATAATTATAAGTAATAATCTAAATGTAGGTGTATAAAAATTGTATGTGGAATTGTGGAGGTGTATAATGTTATTGGTAAAATGTTAGACTTCAGCGCCATTGAATGACATAATTATTCAAAGTTTAAATTGAACAGAGTAGTTTTAATTATATTTATAAATATACACAACCGAGTCATCGAATTTCAGATAAAAACTTAGGGCCCATATTACAATACCTAGTTTAACCTGAGTTTGGGTGATCGGTGGTTCAACGGTTTATTTCTGAAATACGATTGGTACCACTGTGTAATGAATGGAAAATCTAGGTGATTGTACTATTTTGATGTGATAAGTGATAGTAAAATTTGATTAATCTGTTGATTTGATTATTTTGGTTTAATTTTGTCCTTGTTATTTTTCGAATTATTCAATATTTGAGTTAAAAATTCACAATGTCTACTAGTGAAAACGATTTAACAGACGATGAAGATTTCGTTGAACTGGCAGTACTTATAGCTTTCCCTAGAAAAAGAAAAATGTTTCTTGAGCGGCCAAATCATTTCACGAAGTGAAGAGATGAACAATTTTTAATCGTTTTCACCTTTCCAAACATACTGTTTATTTCATACTTGATCACATTAAAGAACGTATATCATCACCAACAAATAGGTAGAGTATAGTATATTATTTCATAATATTTTTATAGAAATATAACTAGTATTTAATATTGTACATAGCCATGAGTGGTGTACAGTGTACATGTATTTTTATTTGTTGATTATTACATAGAAGCGGTATGGAGAATAATATAATGAAATGTTTTGTTAAAGGAAAAATGCTGTGACTCCTGGGGGGCTATTCAGAAACTCATACGAAAAAGATCCGTATACGAAAATCGTGGTTTCCACATGAGTTTTCACATGATTCCAAAATACTGTATTCTGAACACTTTTTCGTATACGGATACAATTATGTCATGTGAAAAATATTCACACGATTGATTCGAATGGGTTTCCGTATGTGAAAATTAGTTTCCATGTACGAATACATTTGTTAAACCGGTTCTAAGGTTTAGATTATGGTTTAAACATTGAACGACGACCGTAGAAAAAATATAAGATTTAAAATGTTTTTAACATACACAAGGTTATAATAACTTATAGTCATAATTTATGGTTTATGTTCATTAAATTATGTAAATAACTTAATATATTTAAGTCTATATCATTTATTGCATCGATAATTAATAAAAGCTAATTACTAATTAGTAACATGACGCGCGTGGTACAAATTATAGATAATATTTTATGAACTTTTACTCATAATCAAACGCTGATTGTGTTTATGACCGTTTTTATCTACAGTCACTTTATTTATCGTCTTGACTCTTGTTTAAGTCATCTCTAAATAATATATCTATAAAATACAAATCCCAGTTATAATTTTGTCATCAAAACGTTGAATTTCGATGAGTTAAAATTACTTTTCTGACCAATCAGCACTGCGTTAACAATCACACCATACACTGTATCTACACCCGTAACTTGCTTTTACATTTTTACAGTTAAACGTGTTTAAGTGACTTTTTATTATTTTTGTGGTTACTTATTATTTCAAGTTTTAAATTCAACCAAAAAATGGACGATTTAGACCTATACGAATTGTTTGCTGGCGTGGAAGTACTCGAATATATTGAGGAAAATGCTAATGCTGCTCCTAGACACGAGCATTTAGCAGTAGATCCCTTTATAGGTAAGTTGAAAAGTTTTTTGCAACTTATTCAATACGAGGTGGTTGAGTCATACTTTCATAGGATAGATGTGTTTATTTTCCTAAAATATCACACAATTTGTAGTTGTTGGATACAGATTATTTTAAACTTCGCGCGGTCATGCCGCGATTAATTACATGCCGTAATGTTGTCGCACCGGAGCGGCCGCCGCGACGCGCAATCCAACCTTTGGACCCCCGATATCGCCGCGACCAAGCTAGCCGTCGCCGGTGCCCCGCCGCCGTCTTTTGTCGTATTTCTACCGTCAACGGAACTGGTCTGCGATCCGGTGTCCCGTCGCCGTTACTTCGCCATTGTTTTGTGCTTTTGGCCGTCTGAGCTCATCCGAGCTGATCGTCGTTTCGCGCCCTGTCGCGTTCGCGGTCGTAGTGTTTTTCGGCTCGCTTGCCACCCGGCTTATTGTATTTTGTATCGTCGCCCGTCTGTTTATACGCAGCGCGACCCAAGCCGGGATCGTTCACCCACGTGTCTTTTGCCCGCCCGTTCTACGCTGTGCAAACACGAGGCCGTGATCCTCATCGTCTTGATTTGTTTTGTGCCGTCGCCCGTCCGTCTTACGCAGTGCGACCCGTGTAGTGCACCCCTTTTCGCTTTTCGCGTATTGTTCGTCCGCGACGTCGAGTTCGACGTGCGAACACGTTAAAAACGTATTCAACCATTTTGTCACTTGTGCCGCGGTCTACGCCGTGACAACGGACGCCCACGCGCAACGGTTCGTGTCGTCGAGTTCGCGACCGTTATTGCTATACGAGCACGCGTCGTCCGGTGGTTTTACGTTATTCCCGTCCGCTCTGTTCGAGTGATTCAAAGTACGCCCGTACGTATCGTCGTTGACCGTTTTCGCCGTGATCAACATTCGAGCAGTTGTCGTAGCTCCAATCAGCGCCCCGACGGTTATCATCGACCAGTTATCATATTATCAACATCAACATCGCCGGTTATCAGGTCGTACACGCGCTCATTATTTTGTTATTATTTGGTCGTCGATTTATTATCCGACGTTGTAATTTTGTATTATTTTATTATTTCATCGTTTTCCGCCGATCGACTTGTGATCGTGCGCCCCCTCTTACTAACCCTAGTACGTAAGATTAATTATTTGCAGAACCGACGCAGTAAATTTATATATTCTCAATCGTCAAAATTCTAGTGTTTTATATTTGTGTTAGGGTGCCTTCACTCATCATCGTGAGTTATATTGTTGTTATAGGAGTTAACCAGCCTCCTCATCCCATTAAAGTGTATTATACAGTTCACTCTCCACCAGGTTACAGGATCGACGAGATAATCAAATACACGGCGAGTCGTTTGGTGTCGCCCGTTCACGCGCACACACACACGCGTACGCTTATTCCGCCGTGCCGGGCTTTACTTGTGCAGCCCCTAACGCACAGTAGTGATTAGTGATGTGTTGAATTTGTACACATTTTCAAGTTAAACATATACGTATTTCCAAGGAATTTGGCCGTCAGGTGTGTGTAAAATTACTACAATTTAGAAAAAATCCTTTTAATATACCATTACATGTATTTAAGTCGGGCTAAAAGCTACCTTGTATTTAATAAGCATAAGATCTAATATTAATTATATTACCTACTGTAAATAACAATAGAATAGTGAACTTAATAATAATACGTATTCAGATTTTAATATGATCAATGGACATCCGTTTGACGCGACCACACGTGATGTGGCCGGTCATAGGAGAGATATCGAGAATTAAGTGAAAAAATTACGCACGGTACGGGCTTTGAACCCGCGACCCACGAGACTGGGGTGACAGTCTCGTAACAATGAGCCACCGCGGTCTTATCAGCTTAACCTCGATATTCTCCTATCTGGGCCAGAGTGGCAGTGTGTACAGCTGAGGAGAAGCGCAGGCGCTAGGGCCGTGTCACGTTCCCTTACCCCCCCCCCCCCCCCCCACAAGAACTTTGAATTAGGTACATTCTTTCCTATTCACTATGTTATTGGTAAATATTACCTATGTCATTATTATAGAAATGCATCTATTATATTTTATTTTTATTAGACTTGTCGGACCGTAATTTTATAAAGCGATATCGACTATCCAAAAATTTGGCCAAAAGAGTTATAACTTTGCTTACGCCTTTTATGAGTGTACCGTCTACATCTAGAGGACTAAGTATTGAACGCAAAGTAAGGATCTCTGAAACTATATAATAATTATTAAGTATAAAATATTATATCTATTTTACATTAGGTTTTTTTTAGTAGAAGTAATGCTTTCTTTTTTAACTTCAGTATAAAAATATTTTTGACAAAATCGAATTAGTTTTTTTTAGTGTAGGTAACTGAGCAACTAATGATCGTAAATACTACACCTATAGGCATAAGAAAATAATTACAATAAGTTTTTTTTTAAATTCTTGAAATTATGGCATATTATTGAATTATATTTAATAACTTACAAGCAGTATATTTTTGTTTAATTTGGGAGGAGTCTTAGATTCTTGTTAAGTGTACTATATAGTCTAATTATTAGCGTATAGCCTATAGTCTATGAGTAAATTATAACAAGGTATCTATAGTTGTTATTTAGTGTTTATGTAATAGGTAGATACATAATAAATCATGACTACTAATAATTGATAAACTAATATACATAATACATATTTATAAACAATAATAATACCTACAGTTTAACAAAATATAAATATGCATTATACGAATTATTTTAGGTTATTATTGCTTTACGAATTTTTGCTGCTGGAAGTTATCAGATGGATGTTGGTGAAAATCGCCATGCATCTGTATCTCAACCTTCAGTTAGTAGAATTATTGAAGAAGTGACAACTGCGTTTTCCAATCCAGCTATATTTAATAAATTTGTTCATTTTCCTAGTAATTTCAATGAGTTGGACGATGTACGTACAAGGTATAACTCAAAATTCTTAGCTTAAGTATTTAAATTATTGATTTTTCATTACAATACATATCCATTTCTTAGATTTTTTTCCAAGTATGGCTTACAAGGAGTTGTTGGTGTTATTGATTGTACACATATTGCTATAACACCACCAAAGAAAAATGATGAGTTATATCCAGAACATATCTACGTCAACCGTAAAGGATATCATTCAATTAATACTCAACTCGTTAGTATTATTAAGATCATAATAATTAATAAGATATATATTTAATAATTTAGTTAAGTAGGATTATGTTTAATTATGTATTTTTATACGTTTTGTCTACAACCAAAATATTAATTTGTATGAACAAATTTGATTTATGCAGATATGTGATGACAATTTACGCATTTTAAATGTGTCAGCCAGATAGCCAGGGTCCACTCATGATTCCCACATTTGGAATGAAAGTCAAGTGAAAACACTTATGACAAGCTTGCATGATAGAGGTTTTACTTCATATTTTTTGTTAGGTAAAAATTGCACAACCTAAAAAATTAATCTAATGTAAATATTGTTTGTACCTAAATATTTGTAATTCGATAATTTTCTAATATTAACTGAAGGAGACTCTGGGTATGCTTTACGACCATGGTTGTTAACACCGTTTTTAAATGTCGAAGTTAATACACCGGAATACCGGTTCAATGAAGTTTTTTGCCGCGCAAGGTCTACTATCGAACGCTGTAATGGAGTTTTAAAAATGCGTTTTCGGTAAGCTATACCATTGATTTTATAATATATAATATATTATAAAACCAATACTTACAGCCATACCTACACAATATATACACTCATTAATCTTATCAGAACTTGCGTTTATAATAATTGTAACCAAATATTTTGTTTAATTATTTACCTATTGAAGCTGTATTCTCAAAGATCGAACACTGCATTATTCACCGAGCAAGGCTTCAAAAATAGTGTTGGCATGTGTTGTTTTACACAATTTGTGTATTGAAGAAAACATACCATTAATTGATGACGATGTCGAGGATAATGATTTTGGAATTTACCAGGCAGTTGACAATGAAGAAATGTCACAAAGTAGGCAAAATCCGGAACTTGTGGCCGGTCTTCGTTTCCGTCAAAATATTGTAAACAGATTGTTTACAAATTAAGACAATTACTTATTCTTGAGTAATCACTAATCTCGATTCTATGTGAGTAGTATTGTTTTGATATATATACATACAATATACATCTTTATTCTTTTGCAAATATATCCCCCCTCATCTTTATTTTAGTAACTAATTAATAACACAGATTATCTTGGTGGCCGAACTGTACCCATCTCATATATTATAAATTCATTCTGTTCAAGTTTCTTGCCGCCACTGTACTGTACTAACATTGGCCACCCTGGCATGTGAGCTGAACATAGACCTATAAAAGAATGGACCGCGCATAGAGAAAGATACGTGAATCAAAGATATGTGCGAGAGAGAAAGCGCTATGTTAGAAATACCAAAGACAATATAAGCAAAAATATTTTAAATAGTCTTTGAAATATATTATTTTTGTGCCATATTATTACATAATATTATTATTATTGAACTAATGAAGTCGTTCTATTTCTGTATACCCATATTGTTTTGGGCAGTATTTTATTTTAATCTAGTATGCCTGTAATCATTGAAGTAACCTACTATATACTACTATAATTATTATATTATGCATTTATGCGCTGTAGTGCTGTACATTCACACAAGTATGAAGTAAGTAAAAATGGTGCTTTATTATTTAGTTATTAATAATAGTTTATTTAAAAATTAAAGTTTTATAAACTTAGTCAATATATTTTTTAGTTTAATAACAAATAACAAATAAATAATAAGTGTAACAACAAATTTATTTTACATTGGTGACAATTTTTAAAAAATAAAACTCACTACAATAATATTTTAAAACTAAGTGATTCCTTATGGCAGATTTTTTCACTGGTGTTGAAAGTGGATTAGTTTTGTAAATAACCTTCTTACTCTTTTATCGATTTCATTTGAAGTTGTGTTAATATGATGGATTCTTATGGTTATAAATGTTTTAAGTATTAACCTAATCATCTGTATCAAATGGTTATTGAGTGGTTCTTGATCCATAAAGTGATTTGTTAAATTTAAAAAATATTTGTCTATACATAACATTGATATTGATTTTAATACCAAATTGTCAATACTTGTGTGGTTAGATTTTTTTGAATATTCTCTGACTGTACGTTCTGCAACCTGACATATACTAACTACATCAGCATTGGCCATTGTAAGACCACCTCTATTTTTTTTATTCAGTAATAGTGAATTTGTTTCATGTGATTTTATTTCTTTAGCACAAACTTCACACTGAATACGTTTTAAAATGGATCTCACCACAAATCCAGCGATATATCCTACTACATCTTTAATATAATTGGAATTTGTATACTGTTAATAGTTCATCTTCATCTTCTAAAATATGTTGACTCCCAGCTGCACATAATAAATCAAGTACCACATCTTGGTCTTCGGTTAGTGACTTTTTCTTTAAACTTGATATTTTTAGTATACTTGTATTATCTTGTGCAAGACAATTAGCACTTCTGTTTGATTTAATTTCAGCGTGGACTAGAAGTGCTTTATATGCAGCTTCAAACTGAGTTACTGTCGGATTATTATTGAAGCCTCCTTTAGATCTTATAGCAGAAAATAACATCCCCAAATGGTCTTGGCTGAACTTGTAGCTTAAAATAAATTTAAGATAACCTCCATTAATAATATCGTAAGTTAAATGTGTTAAAGATTTAAGGCATAATATTAATCCTTCAAATCCTGTCCTTCTATTTGATTGTAATAATAATTTTATCGTTACTTCATTATTTGACCTTATTTCTACACATTGTAATTTTTCGATGTACATTATTCCTTCATTCATGAATTGTATAATTGATTGTTTATTATTTTCATTAATAGGTTTGTTGTAAGTGTTTTTACTTAAAAAATTTCTAGTATTCAGTACATCAAATATATTGTTCATTAAACGGCAAAATTTAATTGTTGCTTCTGCTCCTTGAAACTCTGGTAGTTTCAAATCATTCATACAATATTCAATGGCATCTGCAACACTATTAATGAAGGTTTGTACAGCTAATCGAACACGCATTTTTTCTTTCGTATAATTGATATGTTGTGATCTAATTTTTGTAGCTAAATGTAATCCTGTTTTATTTTGTATATTAACAAGTGCATTAAAATATGACCATTTGATTTGCTGTCCTTCATTATCCAATAACAATCCCCAATCTCCTAGAGTGTTTCTACATAATTTAAGCATGTGGCAAGGGTCTAAAATAAGGTGTACTTTTTCATTGGTTTCAGGATGATCAAAAGAACTTTGCAAGTATGGATAATGTATGTTAGCACCCAATACCTTTGCCATAGCTATGTTACTGGAAGCTCCATCAAATGTAAGTGACTTGATTAAAATACCCGTTGAATGTAATTGTGATAAACATGTTCTTATTATATTAGCTTTTTCTTCTGCAGATAAACCATTAATAAGATAATAGCCAACTGCTATTTTCCAATGTGCATTATATGCCACAACCATAATTACTAATGCATCCTTAGCATATGGCAAATTATCCATTTCATTTATGCTACCTGGACCGTAATCAATAAAACCCTGGTAACGTGATCCAGTCCAGTGAACATTTTCTTTTATGCACATTTCGTCTAACATTAATCCTCCAATTAATTGTTTTCCACTTTCTTGAAATTCTTGAACTTTAATTTTTATAGCTCTTAATGATTCTGATGTTAATCCTGGACGTCCATCTACTGTTGCATACCACTTTCTAATTGTACTTGGATGTGATAAAGATTTGTTGAATATATTACGGACATAGTCATAAGCATTTGGGGAATAAAAATGTAATGTTAGAGCAAATTTCCGTAATTCTGGACTGATGGTTTTAGACGACAGACCTAGTTGACGCATGAGGAGATGCTTTTCTTCTTCTGTTGTCGCACACTAGTAAGTAAATATATTGATTTTAATTCATAGCTTAATTATTATGTATTATAAGGAGATAGTGACGTGGCAAACTAATAATTTTTCAGAGATAAGTTACAATTATTAATGCATAATAATGTATTAATATAATTTAACTAATTATATTTCAGAAATCTCAGAGGCCATTGCCTTTGGAATTACCGTTTGCCATGCCACTGTAAGGAGATAGTATCATGAAGGTTGTATAAATAAATAAATATACATAATAGTTTTGACAGAATTTTTATTTAATAAGTATGCATTTGCTTACATATATATTTTAATATCTTATGCTTTATATTATATATGTATATATATATATAAACATTCAACGCATATATAATTTTATCTTAAACTATTCTGGTATTCTACGTACATTCTTGTGACAACATACCAAATTTAGCTAAAATAAATTTGGTGTATTGTATATTTTTGAGATAAAGATAGGTAGATGAAGGTTGAAGGTTATTTGATTGTAAATACTATAGATTGCTTACTGGGCGATATTTCGGCAGTACGGTAAAAGTCGGATATCTACCAAGAGCTTTATTGTACGCCACCGAAAAACCGACAATCTATAGTGTTTATAATCAATGGTTTTAGTTTTAAGTTACCGTCAAAATATTGGAACAATTGGCTGTTATTTTGTTATCGGCTTGTAAAGTATCAATTAATGTATTTAATGTCCTTATTTTAGCTTGCAATCTATGATTTTTTTGTCTCAACAATCTTTCGGTATTGGCTTTTTTTTTTAAGGTTTTTTTATAAACAGTCCAAAACATTTTCCTCTTTCTAGGGGTTTCCAAATCTTTTTCCTCATAATCTCCCAAGTAACGAAATAGTTTTCTTCTCCTTAAAATTTTCATTATTTAGTACATTAAAAATTTGTATAAAAACAATTGAAAAAATATATGTATAATACTTTTGTGGAGGTGTTTTTGTTGAGGTTGAAGAATTTATACTTATATTATTTTCTTCATGGTGCTGTTGTACAATTGAGTTTTCAAGATCTACTTTAGAATTATTTGATACTTCTGACACTAAACCGTCTTCTACAAAATCATTGACTACTCCAGTGTTCACTATAACTAAAAAATTGTTACATATTGTTTACAATAATTGAAAATACATCAGATTTGATTCAATATTAATTTTACCATCACTATCATTTGAATCAAATATAGTTCCGTCACTGTCGTTGCCTTTTGAATGATGGAGTACCTCAAAATCTAATTAATAATATAGATATTGTGTCTTAGTAAAATATAATTAACTCACATTGCAGGTTCCTAATTTCAGTAATTTGTTCTCACCTTCAAGTAAAGACCTACGAATGATTGGTGATTTTGGGATAGCATCAATCTTCAGCTTCTTGTTCCCCAAAGCATTAGTTTCATAATCACCCATATCAAAATGTTTGCTACATACAACAGAATGCTGGGATGGTACAAACCAACTTTCATTATTAATGGCTAATAACCATTTGCTTCTCAATTCTTCATTTGTAGGAAACCTATATGGATTAAAAGGTAATTTATTTATTAACTTTAATATATATCTGTATAATTTTAAATTTTAATGTAAACCTTACTTGTATTGCAGGTAGTACTTACTTGTGGAACTTTGTATCAGAATTCTTTGAGTGTTTAGTCTTGCAGCTTCTCACAGAGCACATAAGAACCATTTTAATTTTATAAAACAAAACATTAAGTTATTAACCAAATAAACAAAATGCTGACGCGGGGAATGTTTTTAAAATCTTATCATTCGTTGGTTGTCGTTATCATTGTAAAAATATATAATTATCCAAGGACTACAAAATATTTTGCTTATAATGTCTTTGGAAATTCTAACATATGTCTGTCTCTCTCGCACATATCTTTGGTTCAACAAAATACACTACTGGGATATGATATGCGCGGTCCATTCTTTTATAGGTCTATGGAGCTGAAGCGGCCGATACAGTTCTTCCCCTGCACTACCAATGATCCATCAACATAGCAGTATAGCCAGCAGTATAATTTATTTTGTGGTATAGCACAATCAATAATTTTTCGGTCGTTCGGTCTTCCGTATGCTGCATGCACCATGCGTTCGTGCCGCCGTTACTCGTTACTCGTTAGGTCGGTGTATCTTTCACGTCACGTATACATAACCTTTGTTTGTCGTCTTGTCGTGAATTTTCTCGGTCTGCTGTAGTCGTGTCGTCGGTTAAAACTGGCATTACGGGCTCCGGCTGATGCATCATACTCTCGTAATTGTGCAATCAGTTGCTCTAATGTTACATCACTTGACCGCAATGTTTGTCCTATAACACGGCAACACATCGTATCAGCTATACGTGGAAAATGTCCATTCTTGAATTGGAGGCCGCCTCGTGACTTGTATGTCTGGGTAATGAGTTTTCAAGCTTGTGAGATCCTTGCCGTTTGTAGTGGGCCAACAGCTTGTCGCAAAGATATAGGTATGATGGAATAAAGTAGTCGAAATATTACTAAGTGTTTTATTAAAAACTGATTGAAAATATTCTAAGTTCAATTAATTAATTTAATTGAAAAATAAACTAAGTCCAAATGAACGATTTCTGGTGTAAAGTGACGTGAAGGTGCTTGCTCTAGCTCTGGAAAATCACGTCTGCGGGAGTCCTCTCCTGGGCCCCCTTATATAGTCAGTGTCCCCTGATCTCCTACTCATGTCCCTTCTGGCCTATTCGTATTCAGGTCATTCGCTTCTCACGCTATTACGCATTTCAGAGGATGCGCGTGCGATGATGACGTCCGAAGACCATCCGCTCTTTCAGGACGCGCGTGTGTGGTGACGTCCGGTGACGATATCCCACGCGCCTGTGGTCAGCCTCGCTCGAGATTCTCAGAACTCGAGATTAATATTTTATAATTATAAATATGATTGACAGTTATATTATAGGCCTACAATGTATCGTTGAGTTCTTTCATCTCCGATTCCCGAAGGTCAGTTTAATAGGTGGCTATTCTTCATTGTGACTAGGCCTAATATATTACCTCTCAGGTATGTAGGTATTTGCTCCCCATTATATATTTCTAAGTATTCCTACGTTGTACTATTCTTATTACCAGTCATGGTTTTATAATATATGGTTGATTACTATCCTATTACTTGGATTTACACTGTATCGCCCCCTTTATGTATTATATTATTAGTATAGGACATCAGAGCACGTAGCACCTCCCCACGAAAAAAAAGGTTTATGTCCTCAAGACAGAAATCTTTCAAAAGTCTTAGCACAAAAATAGTTATATAAGTTTACAAAATACAATACAAGTTTTGTAACTTGTTTACAATAATTTCAATTACAATACATTTTACAATTATTTGTATGTTTTACAATATCATATTACAATTATTTGAACATTTTCATGAAATTTCAGTTATACAATACAAATTTACTGATTACAATAGTGTACTTAATATATAATTTTTAGTGGTTAGTAATTAATTGTTAGTTTGTTAGTATATAATTGTTAGTGCTTACAAATTTTTCCTTTTTATTATTTTTTTTTTTTTATATATAATAAAATAAATGGTTAGTGAATAATATAATAATCTAATATAGTTATATAATATAATTGGTTAGTATGTAAATTTCAATTTGTTAGTGGTTAATAATATAATGATATAATTTTATATAATATAAAAGTTAAAGTCTAATGGATAATAATGCATTTATTGCCATAGAATAAAAATAGTAAAGTATATAATAATAAAATATATTTGTAAAGTGTAGTTTCTATTTATAATAATTTTATAATATTTCTAGTGTATCTGATTCGTTTCCACCAAGTATAAGTGTATATATATATTGAATAATAATTTTATTATATTTTATACTTTAATTTATATTTTATAATTATTTTTTAATGTAATATTTATTATTTATAGTATTAATATTTACATATTTTTTTTTTTATATTGTCTTTCTCTTTCGTTCACTCAATCAAATATTATCCCCAAATGCAATGGCCAACTATTTATTTTAAGTTTGTCCTTTGCAAATGACGTTATCTTTAACTGATTATTAACTGTTTGGTCAATCATCCCCCATCATTTGGATTGTGACGAACTCGCTCCATCATAATCAATTGTCAATAGTTGTTAGTGGGCGGGCCGTACAATCCAACCGGATTTATCATAAAATATTGATTGAACCAACGTGTTATATTATCAAGTAGGTTCAGGTAGTCGCAGACACATTCTCACTGTTATTTCACAAGAATTTATCTGCTAACTACACAAACCGAAATGACCAGTATTCTTTGAAGAATTATCTATCATAATACAAAACATCTGCAGGATTAGTTAGTATTTCTAAAAAATAGTTTAACTCATAACAATAAGGCTCACTCAAATCTCTGTCGACGCACATATCTGATAAAAATCTCTTAGTTGCAGATATCATTTTCAAAATTTTGTCATCCTCGTAGGGTACTAAAATCGAATTATTTGCGGTGACTATATGATAGCCATAGCAATTAGTAAAATTATGCCAATCTCCTTGTTCTGGATTTATGTGGTATTGTGTTTCAATATTTAGTGCAATTTCCGCGCTTAACTGTTCCAATCTATTCATTTTGTTTTATTACTTTGTGGTTGATTTAACTATAGTTTTCAATTATTATGTCTGAAATTAAATTTATATATAAAATTTTAATTTATAATTTTAAAAGTGTTTTATTAAATTTTCATATCTTTGTTTTCGTATCACAAAGTCAAAAATACATTTGGTGTATTTTACATCCACAGTAGGATCGTGTGCATACGTAATTTTATGTTTCTTTTTACAAATCATGTCGTGCGTTTCTACCAAATTAAGTAGGCGCCCCGACTTGTTAAATGTCCCTATGTCTACTTCGTATATTATTTCTTTGGTATTTAATTTTTCAAATTGTATCGTGAAATTTTTGTTAAATAATTTATCATAGCATGTTATGTTTAAAATTGGAAATTGCGTTAAATCTAATCTGTGCAGAATACTTTTATCAGAGTGCCCGTTCCATACTACTATTACGTTCTCCTTATTTCCTTTTAAGATGTAACTCTCAATATATCCAGGGGTCAAATTATTTCTTGTCGTATTTAAACTTTTGTTTAACTGGTCTAGACAAGCATCTCTCAACTCCGTTTTACACCTAAATACTCTTTTAATTTCTTTTATAGCTACTTGTAGCTCTCTGTCTTTCATCGGTCTTGGTTCTTCGTTGACAGGTAACAATAAAGGTCTACCTTCCAACTTACGAATTTTGAATCGATCTAGGCTATTTGAGATAGCTCCTGAAATAACCACCATGCTTGTCCTGTCCACCATTGAAAATTCAAAGTCCATTATAACGAATTTATGTGTTTCCGCTCTGTTATGAAAATAGTCCAACATTAATTATAATTGTCAAAGTTTTTATTACAAGCAACGACAACACAAGCTTACAAGCTTATACAAGTTTACATTTAATAATCACCAAAGGTTTCCCCTTTTTTTTTTTTACTTATTTTACTAATTATTAATAATTTATTATTTTTTTTCTATACATATTTATTTACTAATTACTAATAGTTGCATTTTTTTTCGTTTTATTTTATATTTTTATTCTGTAATTATTGGTGGTAATCCGCCCATTCCTAATCTATCAGGTGTATCACCTAGTAATTTTTCTTTAGCTTTGTTTTCTTTAAGTGGGGATTCCACGTAAAAAGTACTTCGACTTCTCGGTAAGTTATCAT
Organism: Schizaphis graminum; assembly: GCA_020882235.1. Taxonomy (NCBI): domain Eukaryota; kingdom Metazoa; phylum Arthropoda; class Insecta; order Hemiptera; family Aphididae; genus Schizaphis; species Schizaphis graminum. The sequence continues at coordinate 7,513,639 of CM037035.1, read as the reverse complement.
TAATTACTGCCATTTGATGGTGGCTTATCGCTCTACCAGTGGTCAAGTTGCATCTATACGATATATATATATAAAAAATAATAAGAATAATGAAAATACTTTTAATCCTATAATTGCATACATCAGGTATGAATTTTTACTATCGTTATCTACTCCCGATTGTCTCAATATTTCCTCATCTATCATATTATCTATCTCGTCCAGGGAGTGTGCCATCTCATGTACATTGTCTAGTTTATGCGAATCAAATTTTGTTTTTCGTACTTTTATGTTTTTCACGCTTTTAAGTTTTACTGGTAAACCACTCACACCTAATTTTGGAATGAAATTTATATAATATTTCGATTTTATTTCCCTCGTCGGGTTCAATACTATATTCTCCGCATACGCTCTACATTCTTGGTTTAGTTTTATTAACCCTTGATTTTTAATCTTTACTATATACGGTTCCTTATTCCCTTGGCATACTATGGTCAACGTGTCGCTAGTGGTGGTAAATATCCATGCATTTGCATACTTTAATTTATGAAATATATTTTTCGATATTACTATCACTCCTGCTTCACATGTAGGTGGTAAGAGGTCTGGATTTTTAAATAATGCTACTTCACATGGTTGTCTAATCGATTCGTGCTGTATAGGTTGAAATTCTGGGCAAATAGTAAATGCCTCTGTCTCTGTACAATGTAATAATTGTGTTTCAGTGAAAGTGGTATATTGCCTACGATTTTTGGTTATACCGACATATTGGTATTCCGGTTTTAAAATTAAACTATGTTCCTTATTATCGCTTTTATTTTCCACACGGTGTGGTATAGGTATTATTTTGTAAAGGGTCAGCTCCAGTTCCGTTACTAAAGGTATTTTTATTAGAAAAACTATTTTATTATTTTTGTAAAATACCGCCATTTTAGTTATTTTGCTTAGTTCGTAAATTTCACTTGGATCTGTGCCCATAGGCAAATTTAAATTTATTGGTAAATTAATTTTTATTTGTGTTAATTGTTTCGCTAATTCCCGAGGCGTTACTAAACTAGAATGTAGTACACCCGTTCTAGCTGCTGTTATTATTGAACTAAGGGTCGTTGTTTCATAAGAATATTGTGTTAATAACGCGGTAAAAATGCTATGTATTCTATTTGTTAACACCAAGGTGTCCAAAGTTGAAGTATGATTTACTAATTCATTTATTTTAGTTTTTAATTCATTTTGCTTTTCCTCTAATTCCTTATAAAGCTTATTGATTTCTACTGATGCGCCCCCTATTCCTTGTACTGCCGATTTGACTACTGTAGTTTGATTTTTTAATAAATGTATCATTCGTTCGTTACTTTTTTCAATTATTCCTATTTGATCAGTGGTCTCTTTCGCACAATCGTTGTCGCACACTCCAAACAATGTTTTCATTGCTGAACCTATTATATTGACTAGACCTCGTTTACGCCTTCCCATAGTTATAGTTTTATAAATGGTCATGGTTGTTGTTTCTAAACTATTCGTATATCTACCGATTGACTCATACATTTGCTCCATTTGAGCAGATATTTCGTTAAACATTGTTTTTAATATATTTTCAAACCTAGAACAAATTTCATGTTTCGACATTTTATCCTGACAATGATTTATCATAGTATTAATTTCTACTTCTAATTGCTTATATCTATCATCGTAATTTGTTAAGGGTACATAAGTTATTAGCTCCCATTGAGCTCCTATTATTCTGATATCTCCTTGGTTTTCATAAAATATGCTTGTCTCGGTTTTAAATTCTTCGATAGAGTATGGTAGTTGTCCTTGAACAGCTGTTATTAAAAATAACCTATATCATAATACGTGTATTAGATAATATTGGTATTACTAAACAAATGTTTAAATAATGAATGTACTATAACTTTATGTTAATATAATCATACTTTATTATATTACTTATAATAATTTACAATCTAATTATCATATAAATAAACTTAATATTAATGTACAATTTAATAATTTACAAGTGGTCATTTCGTGGTTAAAATTCCCAACGATTAAAATCATTAATAGTGATTAAATAGTCCATGTCATAATGTATGGCTCGTTTTAACATCCAACACAACGGTTCATTATACTCGTGGAAATTGTCCACTAATGTTGTCATTATTCCTCTTAAATATTCTATTGTGCTGGTGCGCTCTTCTCGCCTTAACGGTACCCGCATGGTATCAAGTGCCGATCTAATGTGTTCGTAATAACAGTAGGGTATTTCTGCCCATTCCCCCGAAAAGCAACTATGGCGCTGGTGTTTTATTTTTCGACCCAAATTTATTAAAAAATCTAACCGTCGGCTTTCATTAAATCCACCCCCTCCGAAATGTGGTAGTGAAATACATAATAACTCGTGACGAATCGGCCATTCCTCAGATTCTATAAGAATCTCCGGCTGATGGCGTTCGCCGACCTCAACCGGTGGACCGGTGTACGGAACGTATGGAATGGGTGTCCGCGACAGTTGTCCCACTCTCAGTTCAAATAGAAGGGTATTTAGAATACAAGCGTAATTCGCTTCTATCCCCCCTGGCCGATTTACTCCGTCATCATGCTCGTATCCTTCATACCAACAATTATGTTGATCAAGTACTGCGGAAGGAGGATCCCACCTGACAACCCGTGGATCGTTATTGCACTCCATTAATTTTTCACCGATAAATTCACCATTTTTGTTTAGCCTAAGATTCACCTGGCGTCCTTCCCCCAGTGTAACCGTTTGTATTTCGAATTCCGGGATATCATTTATATCTACACCTGTTATTAGTGGCACTTTGAACCTCTGCGAGCCCGGTTCGCTGACATAAATAATGTCCATTCTTCCTTCCCTATAATATTTATAAGTCGCTTACTTAAAATGCTTACATTAGCTAACTACTACATATTTTATATTAGTTTATTGATTATTGCTGTAATGTATATATTACTTCTCTCTCTAATGTTATATATCTTTTTATTATTTTTTTATTATTTTTTTTCTTATATTCTATTTAATTAAATATCTAAATTATTCTATTTTATTGGTCATTATAATGTAGTTTCATACATCTCATACCGTTCGGACTGTACTTGTTCCTCTACATTCGTATAACGAAATTGTCTCATATAGCTATATCTACACGCATATATTACTAACAACATGCTGATTATTAACAATACACCTATGGCTATAACAATATAATTATCGTACCTAATTTTATTTTGAACGCTTTCCGCTTCGTCTATGAATTTAGTTGTATTATTTATTTCTGTGCTATTAATTGTGTTGTTATTTATAATTTTGCTAACGTTAAATTTATTTATTATAGTCGTGTTTTCATGTTTCAATGTATGACTTGGATGTGTAACGGTACTGTTGCTATTGCTTAAATTATTTGTTGTATTTGTATTTTCTATTTTTATTTTATTATCTGTTGTGACTAATTTTGGTTGTGTTGTCGTATTAGTGTGTGTAATAAGATCTGTGGTATTATTATTAGGCTTTGTTCTTTTATTACGTTGGGTTCTTAAGATGTTAATTTTATTATTATATTCTAAATTGTTTGTTGTTAATTCTTCGATTTCCGTGGTGTCCTTGGTATCCGTTTTTATTGCAATAAGTTCGGGTGGCTGAGTTTTAGTCCAATCTTCGTAAATTTCTATAGTGTCATCATAATCATCATTTTCAATTGCAAAGTTTTTTGTTACCATTATCATAATTAACCTATAATATTATTGTTTATTATTTATAACTTAATTATATTAGAGAAAAAGAAATAATCTGATTTTATTATATTGTATTCTTTTTGATTAATATAGGCTCGTAAGTACGCATTCTCTTATGTTTCATTATCTCGTCGGCTTCTGGTATATAGTTTAACCAATCGTCCAAAGTTTTACAGAAAGCGTAATTTAAGGATTCCGTACCCCCTGCCATGTCGTGCATATAATCAGTCATGTTTTTAGCTATTTGTTTTAATTCTAATTCGGAATATGGTTCCTCTAATTTTTCATTTGCCGTTTTTACGTGTATATCTAGACATTTAGGCGATTCGTACATTCTTAGTCTCTTAAAACAGTGTTTTTCATGATCGATTGCAATTCCCAATTCAGTCAGAAATTGTTCTTGTTTTGTTTTATTTCTAAAAATAAAATATTTATCTTATCATATATCTACCAATATCTATATATAATTTTAATATTATTATTTTTTTTATATATTTTATTTAACTTCAATTATATTTCAGTTAGTAACTTATTTAGTTTATACAGTTTCAATGTAATTTACTTATTTACTTATTTCTATTATCTCTTATAATTTATAATTATCATTTATTCTTAATTTACTTAATTATTTTTATATTTATAATTATTTTTATTTAATCGCTTTTATCTTCTTCCGATTTTTCGTGATATTTTTTCACATCATTTTTATGTACAGTAACATGTTTTCTACCTCTTTTTATTATTACGTTTTCACTATCTAATATTTCCAAAACCTCATATGGACCCTTCCATAAAGGACTTAATTTATTTTTTTGCGTTTTATCTTTAAGTAATATTAAATCTTCTACTTCTAACTCTTCAGTATGCTCTTTTTTATCATAATGTTTTTTAGATTTTATTTTCTTTTTAATTAACCTTTCTCTCGCTATTTTGTGCGATTCCTGCATTTTTTGTTTTAAATCAAATATATAGTCATCATAATTATATCTCGGTTCCGGATTACTTTTTAATTTAACTGGTATGTCTATCTCTCTTCCATACAACAATGCATATGGTTGATAATTGGTCGAAGTGTGTTCTGTCGAGTTATATACGAATAATGCATATGGTAATAATTGGTCCCAATTGTTTAGATCTTTATCTACATAATGTCTTAAATATTCGGCTAATGTTCTATGCGATCGTTCTAAGCTACCGTTAGTTTGTGGGTGATAAGGACTTGTATTTATTTTATTGATTTTTAGTAACTTGCACACTTCTGTGAAAACTTTACTAAGACAATCTGTACCTTGATCTGTCAAAATAGTTTCAGGTATACCGTGCACACATACGAAATTTACTACAAAAGCCTCGGCTATAGTATTTGCCGTATGATTTGGCAATGGAACGCCCAAAGAAAATTTTGTTAGGTCGTCCTGCATGGTCAATATATATGTATTTCCCATGACAGTTGTTATTAAAGGTCCTACTATATCCATAAATATTTTTTCAAACGGTCTAGAACTTGTCGTTGTAATTATCATTGGACTTCTATGATGTCTATTTGTCGTCTTATTAGCCTGACATGAAGGACAGTTTTTTATATACTCTTTCACTTCTTGTTTTAAACCTGGCCAATTAAATTGCCGTTTTATCTTTTTAACCGTTCTATGTAATCCAGCATGACCCCCTAATAAGGAATCATGAAATTGTTTAAATATAATTAATTTTTCCTCTTTGGTATATTCTAATTTAGTGCAAATTAGTATTTCTATATCTGTATTGCGAAATATATACCTAATCATTCATCTTACTTTTGCCCAATCCAAACCATCCTTTTTACCTATTTGATTCATAGTTAATTTATTCAAAGAATGTTTGATACAAAAGTATTTTAAATTTAATAATGCTAAATAAAGATTTTCGTACGTAGTTAATTGCTTTACTTTACTTTTAGTTATTATAAATATAATGTATCTTTCCTCATGTTTAAATTTTACTACATCGCCTATCTCTTTATTAGATTTTAACATTTCATTATTTCCGAACTTTCTTTTTAATTCATAATTAATTCCCGATTTGAAATTATAATATTTTTCTATTTCTGATACTATATGGTATTCTATTGGTGATTCCAATAAATCTCCATTTACTTCTTTTACATTTTTATTTGTTATCACGGTTGTTTCCGATTTTTCCAAAAAGCTGGTATAACTTTCGTTTTTTATTTCCTGTATATTATACATTCTACTCAACGCATCTACATTCGAATTTTGTACTCCCGGTTTATATTTTATTTCGTAATCATATTCTTCGAGTTGTATGCGCCATCTCGCTAATTTAGATAATGGATCTTTTAAATTAAATAGCCAAGATAACGGTCTATGATCTGTTAATATTACGAATTTTCTACCATAAAGATATGGTCTAAATTGTTTAACTCCGAATACTATTGCTAAACATTCTAACTCGGTTGTTGAATAGTTCATTTCACTTCTATTTAAAGTCCTAGATGCGTAAGCTATCGGTAAATCGCTACCTATTTTACCTTGCGATAATATAGCTCCTAAAGCTTTACCACTCGCGTCGGTCGTAAGTATAAATTCTTTTGTAAAATCTGGATATTGTAAAATTGGTTCTGAACAAAGTGCGTTTTTTAATTTATCGAAAGCTGCTTGACAGTTTTCGTCCCAATCAAATTTTACATCTTTTCTTAATAAGTGTGTCATTGGTTTAGCTAATAAACTATACGATTTTATAAATTTTCTGTAATATCCCGATAAGCCTAAAAATGATTTTATTTGTTTAACGTTCTTTGGTGTCGGAAATTCTAATACTGATGTTATCTTTTTCGGATCCGGTTTAATACCGTGTTCTGAAATTACATGACCTAAGTACAAACATTCGCGCTTTAAAAATTCGCATTTATCCGGTTGTATTTTTAGATTATGCGTCCGTAGGCGTTCGAATACGTCTATCAATTTACTATTATGATCTGCTAAATTTTTCGCGTATATTATTATGTCATCCAGGTATACTAAACATTTAATGCCTATAATCCCTGAAAGTACGTTATTCATAAGTCTTTGAAAAGTCGCGGGACTTGTTTTCATTCCCATAGTCATACGCTTAAAATGATAATGACCTTGACCGGTCGAAAACGCTGTTAATTCCCGAGATTCTTTTGCTAAAGGTATTTGATAAAATCCGCTCGCTAAATCCAAAATAGTAAAAAGTTGACATTGTCCTAACTGGTCTAATATTTCCGTAATATTTGGTAACGGGTGAAATTCATTTAATGTTACTTGATTAAGCGCTCTAAAATCTATTACTATTCGAAATTTATCTTTACCAGATGAATCTGATTTTTTCTTTACTAAAAGTAATGGTGCATTAAAAGGTGACATTGAACGTTCTATTATATCGTCTTTTTCCATTTTATTTAATTGTTCCTCAATTTCTTTTTGTTGAGCTTGTGGTAACCTATATGGTCTTTTATAAATCGGTGGCTGATTAGCCGGTAATCTTATTACATGTTCTGCCGCGTTTGTAAATGTTAAATAATCATTTTCTAAATGAAAAACGTCCGAAAAATGTTCGCATATTTCTAATATCGTATCTCGTTCTTCCTTGTTTAAATGGTCACTTCGTATTAAATTTTTAATTTTGTTTACGCGGTCGTTATTATCGTTAATCATTTTTATTTCGTGTAATTTACATTCTACGTTATCTTCGTATAAAATTTTATTTAATTCGTCCTCGAAAATGTTTTGTGGTGATTCCGAAATATTTAATATACTTATAACTGTGTTTCCATTTTTAACTGTATTTATTATATTAGCGCAATAGACGTCCTGTATTAATTCTTGTTTGTGTATAAAAATATTTTTATTTTCCATATTAGGATCGGCTATTGGTATAGATACTACTGTTTCCGTTCGCGGTTTTAATGTAAAACATATTTTATTTAATTCGCGTTTAATATCATTTTTAATCGTTAATATATTATTTGCGATATCTATTACTGCGTTATTTTGCAACAGGAAGTGGTGACCTAGAATCCCGTCTTTCGGTATTGGGAATTCTTTATTCACTACATGAAAATCGGTTTTTATTTCATTTTTATTTAATATTAATATTATTGTAATTTTACCAATAGTAGATACTATTTTGTCATTTATGCCTTTTAAAAATATTTTTTCTTTCTCGTTTACTAAAGTTTCGCCTGTTAATTTATCTATTTTTATTAAATTTATTTCGCTACCGGTATCTAAAAGAAGACTAATATTTTCTGTATTAAAATTAGGTGATTGAAATGAAATATGATTATCGTGTATTACTGAGACGATGTTGAAGCAACGTTGTACATTTGCTCCTCCGGTGCGGCTACTATTTGGCTGATCGAACGGACGCCGGCGCCGTTCGATGCCTGCCCGTTTCCCAACTGATTAGTATTGTTACGCTCATCTCGTTGCCTACTATAACAACTAACACTATCATGTCCTATTTTATTACAGTAAGTGCAAGTTATCGGTGTTGCATTATTATTAATATTACTTTGTTGCGCATTATTATTACTTTGTACGGGTTGACGAACATTATTATTTTGTCTTTGGTTTTGTCTGCCAATGCGACAATCTCGCGCGATATGATTATTTCTACCGCAATTATAACATCCTGCACTATTTTGTCTATTGATACTCTGATTATTATTATATTGGTTATTATTATTACGCGGATAATTATTATAGTTATTATTTGGAATATTACCGCCTCTGTTAAAATTATTATTCCTAGGTAAATTGTTGCCGTTATTATTGCGATAATTATTGTTAAAATTATTTTGTCCATAGTTCCCGTCATTTCCGCGATTATAATTTTGTCTAAAATTATTGCTATAATTATTATTAAATTTCTGCGCGTTATTATTACCCTGATAATTATTTGACCAACGTTTATTATTATTATAGTTATTCGCGTTTTGTTCCTTTTTTACATTACTCTGCGTTATTTCCGTATTATGACTAAGTTCGATTTCCAGTTGTCTGGCTAGTTGCATAGCTACTTCTAGAGTTTTTGGATCTCTCGCACGTATTATTGTTTGTAAATTCATTTTTAAACCATTGATGTATATTGCCAATGCCTGTTCCGTTATCGCTTGCCTAAGGATTTTCGCCTCCTCCGCGGGTTTATTTGCTACCGTTGCGCTGCATAAATTATAATACAATTTTTCTACGCGACCGTTATAAGATTGTACGTCTTCGTCATTTCGCATGCGTAAAGAGTTTAGACTTATTTGAAGTGTTTGCGGAGATAATGGTTGTTCAAATGCGCTTTTTAAAATAAATTTTATATTGTCCCAAGTTGAAGTTTCTCTATAACGACATACGTCTAATGCCTTCCCTGTTAATTTAGTTGCTATGAATTTAGTTAATAATGGTAATTGTTCTTTTTCTATCGCCTCACATGCGTAATCGCATGCCCTAATAAACGCGTATACATCTTTTTCGTCAGCGCAATTTGGTATTAACGATGAAATATCTTTTAATAAAAGTTTAGTTTCTGCCATTTTTACTCTAGGTTTTCTAGTTACTGGTTGCAATTGCGTATGCACTATATTCTGTTTTGTGCGCGTACCTATAACCCTTTGTTCGATTTCGTTAATTGTATTAAATTTAATACTTGTATCTAATAAACTTTTCTCTACTATTTCACTTAAATATTTATTTTTATCAAATTCTTGCGGACTTCCGTTACCTTCCGCTGTAATTAATTCACTATCTGTTTTATTTTTATCAGATTTATTTATATTTAATTCCACTTGAATTCCTTTTTCTTTAGTTTCACTATTAACTTTTTCTCCCGATAATCTATCGTTTAATTCGTCAGTTATACTACCTTCCGTATCACTACTCATAAATTTATTTTTATATTACTCATTAATCACCGAAAAAATAACTATTCTTAAATTAAAACAAATTGTCTATTCTACTCATATACTTAAATAAAATTAACTTAATTTAATCCTTAATAATAAATTACGACTAATTAAATATATATAGTATATATATATATATATTTTTTTTTTTTGATTTTCTCTTTTTTTTTTACTAAATTATATTAATTGCTAAACTTAATAATATTCTATTTATTTTTTTTTATTATTATTTTTTTAACTTAATTATTATCGTTTTTGTTCCAAAATTATTCTCATATATTTTTCAAATACTAGGCCTTTGCCTCTAAAATTCACAATTATTTTTTCAATTATTTTTAATCAACACTATAGGTCTTATTTCTTGCCTAAAAAATTCACAATTATTTTTCTCAATTATTTATTCAACACAATAGGGCTCATTTCTGCCTAACTAAAATTCTCAATTATTTTTTCATTTATTTATTCAACACAAAATAGGACTCTCTGCCTAATAAAAATTCACAATTATTTCTCAATATAAAATAGGTACTCTGCCTAATAAAATTCACAATTATCTCTCAATATAAAATAGGTACTTTGCCTCATAAAATTCACAATTATTCTCAATATAAAATAGGTACTTTGCCTAATAAAACTCAAATATTCTCAATATAACTCAATAAAAACTTAAGACTTCACTGTCTTTTATAAATTCACAAAATATAAGGTCTTACCTCTTGCCTTCTAATAACTCAATATAACTCAATAATAGGATTTAAATTCCTTCAATAAAATTCTCAATTGTGACACATATATTTCTCTAATAAATCAACTTCTTTTAATTCTCAATAAAATATTTCCCGTATTTTTCAACGTATTATCCACTTTTATTTATTCTCAACAATTATTTATTACGTATTATTTTCAACGTATATTCACTTTTATTTTTATTTATTCTCAACAAATTATTTATTCCGTATTATTTTCAACGGTTACCCTAATAAACTCTTTTTTTTTTTTTCAAAAACGATAATTATTACGTGTTAATTTCAACGTAAAACCCTAAAAAATCTTCTTAATTCTCAATAAATTATTTTCCTATGTTCACTCTTTTTTTTTTATTTATTTAAATCCTCAATTAATATTTAATTCTATTCTAAAAATTCACTTTTATTTTCTAAATCTGAAAAAATTATTTTATTTTATTCACGTTTATTTTTCTAAGTCCGAAAAAATTATTTTATTTTTTTCTTCGATTATTTTTCTAAGTCCGAAAAATTATTTTATTTTTTTCTTCGATTTTCAACTATTATTTATTTATTTCTATATTACCTTTATAATTAATTATCGAAATTAAATTATTGATATACTTTTATAATAATAAAAAAAAATTTAATTATTTTGACTGTTAGAAAAATTTTCTATGTCACTATTATTTATTAATTATTTTTATAACTGGTTGCAATTATTTTATTTCAATAAAATATTTTATTTATTAATTATTACTTATTTAAATTTCCTTTATTTTATTCTTTAATATTTAATTTAATTTAATTTATTTATTTAAACACAAAAATCGGAACTTGAAAAATTTCCTAAGTATTATAAAAATTATTATTTTATAACTTATTATTTATTAAATTGTTTAATTTATTTTATTTTATTTAATTGTAAAAATTCCAACTTTAAAAAAAAATTATTTTGATTAATTTTTTTTTTTTATTTTAATATTTATTTAATTATTTTTAATTAGAAAAATTATTATTGATTGTTAAAAATTTATTATTTTATTTTACGGGGAGAATATATATATACACCTTCACAATAAAAAATTTTACGATGGAATATTAATTCCAAAGGAGACGGATCAGAGCTAGCGCTTAATAATTATTTTACATTACAAAAAAAAAATTATAACTCACACTACGACGGCTTGAGTTGCTGCTTCCATTTCTGATTGTTGAATTTTCTTGACGACTTTGAATCGGTTGGCTCGCTACGCGTATGATTCTTTCTCAGAGTCGCTGAAGTTGACAGTGATCAGTTGTCCTCTTCAACAGTGGATCGTGATTGATCTGCCTCTCGAATTCTTCGTTGAAAAATTTTTCCAATATTTCGAAAAAATTTCGAAGTTGGAAAATTATTTTTTATTTAAAAAAAATAAATAAATTGGTCCAAAGAATTCTTCTTGAAAGAATCCTACCGACTGCGCCAAATTTGTAGTGGGCCAACAGCTTGTCGCAAAGATATAGGTATGATGGAATAAAGTAGTCGAAATATTACTAAGTGTTTTATTAAAAACTGATTGAAAATATTCTAAGTTCAATTAATTAATTTAATTGAAAAATAAACTAAGTCCAAATGAACGATTTCTGGTGTAAAGTGACGTGAAGGTGCTTGCTCTAGCTCTGGAAAATCACGTCTGCGGGAGTCCTCTCCTGGGCCCCCTTATATAGTCAGTGTCCCCTGATCTCCTACTCATGTCCCTTCTGGCCTATTCGTATTCAGGTCATTCGCTTCTCACGCTATTACGCATTTCAGAGGATGCGCGTGCGATGATGACGTCCGAAGACCATCCGCTCTTTCAGGACGCGCGTGTGTGGTGACGTCCGGTGACGATATCCCACGCGCCTGTGGTCAGCCTCGCTCGAGATTCTCAGAACTCGAGATTAATATTTTATAATTATAAATATGATTGACAGTTATATTATAGGCCTACAATGTATCGTTGAGTTCTTTCATCTCCGATTCCCGAAGGTCAGTTTAATAGGTGGCTATTCTTCATTGTGACTAGGCCTAATATATTACCTCTCAGGTATGTAGGTATTTGCTCCCCATTATATATTTCTAAGTATTCCTACGTTGTACTATTCTTATTACCAGTCATGGTTTTATAATATATGGTTGATTACTATCCTATTACTTGGATTTACACTGTATCGCCCCCTTTATGTATTATATTATTAGTATAGGACATCAGAGCACGTAGCACGTTCGTCTACGGATTACTGTGATACTACTGTGATACTGTTAATCCATCAATCAATGGTATGTTTTCTTCAATACACAAATAAATTAATTGTGTAATACAACACATGCAAACACTGACAACACTATTCTTGAAGTCTTGCTGAGTGATTAATGCAGTGTTCGATCTTTGAGAAGACAGCTTCAATAGGTAAATTTTTAAACAAAAATATTTGGTTAAAATTATTATAAACGCAAGTTCTGATAGGATTAATGAGTGTATAATGTATATATTGTGTTGCCATTGGTTTTATAATGTTATAAAATCAATGGTGTAATTTACTGAAAATGCTTTTCGGAGAACTCTATTACAGCGTTTAATGGTAAACTTTGCACTGTAAAAACCTTGTTGAAGTGATATTCTGGTGTATTAACTTCGACATTTAAATTCGGTGTTAACAACCATGGTTTTAAAGCATACCCAAAGTCTCCTTCAATTAATATAAAAAAATTGTCAAATTAAAAATAGTACAATAACAACAATAATGACATTAAATCAATTTTTTAGGTTGTGCAATTTTTATCCAACAAAAACTATGAAGTAAAATCTCAATCATGCAAGCTTGTCATAAATGTTTTCACGTGACTTCCATTCCAAATGTGAGAATAATAGGTGGACTCTGGCCACCTCGCTGACTCAGTTAAAATGTATAAACGAGTTGAATATTAATTGAATGTTCTGGATATAACTAAACTCATAATTTTTCTTTGGTGGTATTATAGCAATATGTGTATAATCAATAACACCAAGAACTCTTTGTAAGCTATACTTAGAAAAAATCTAAGAAATCGATATTTATTGTACCTAATGCAAATTCAATAATTTAAATATTGAAGTTATGAATTTTGAGTTAATCTTGTACGCACATCATCCATCTCATTGAAATTGTTGAGAAAATGATCAAAATTATTAAATATAGCTGGATTGGAAAACACATTTGTCACTTCTTCAATAATTCTACTAACTGAAGGTTGAGCCACAAATGCATGTCAATTTTCACCAACATTCATCTGATAACTTACAGCAATAAAAAAAAAATAGTAAGCAACAACAACTTAAAATAATTTGTAAAATGCATATTTTATACATTTTGTTAAACTGTATTTTATTTTGAATAATATGTAGATACTTATAGGTGTTAGTTTATAGATTAACAATTATTTATTATGTATATATCTATAATATTTACCCTCAATCAATACCCTTCAATATAAGAACCTTTTAGATACCATGTTATAATATATAATTGTATACTGACAAGAATAGTTGGATGTCCCAGCATATTCTATACTCTAAGTATAATATAAAATAACTAAGAAAATTATGAAAGGAAGTAATAAAGAACATAGGTATGTCTACATCCCAGACTTATTACTTATGTTCTTTATTAAATGTTCTTTACAAATTAAAAATTGAAACATGCGTTGTACTATTAATTTTATATAGATCATTACTAAATTTAACTTCTCCCCTTAACTTTATTTTAGTAATTACAGCCTAATTAATTGATAACCAGAAAATTATTTTTATTTTTTTTTATTCATTTAATTACATTTATTCAGTCAGAATATTTTATAGATAATATATAGTATCAAGAAATAGAAAAAAACATTTTTATAATCATTTTAATGAAAGAAAAAAAGGATTTAGAATATTCCATTCGTTTTCATTTTCATTGTTTCCATTAATTAATTTCTGGAGTGCATTGGCAATTTTTTCCTTTGCTATCACCGATTTCTCCTTAAGTTTTTCCATATTTTGGAAGTGTTTAATTTTTGCCTCATAATAATTTTTAAACATTTCATTGCGTTCATTGCTCGCCTCACCCAATACTCCTACAGCCGTTATAGTCTTTGCTAGTTTTTCTTTTTTTGTTTCACAATGTTTCTTTCCACTAAAATAATTAATATAAAACTTATAAAAGTACATTACACATTTTTAATAATTTAATTCAATTTACTATTCATAATGTTCTTCATATTAAAGAAGAGAAAACTTATTTATTTTATAGTAACATTTAAGAGATTACTCTTATTTATTAATTTTTTCTGTCTTTCTAATGTACATCATAACAATTTTTGTTCAACAGGACACATTTTGTGATGTTAGATTTAATATTGGAGTAATTACCTATTATCTAATTTAAAGGTAAGAATATTCTCTATACAATGACATATCGTCGCCTCAGTTCAAAACTGCAATAACTCAAAAAAACCATTATTGAGATATAACAGTTTGAAAAAACCTAATATTTTAGAATAGCCATAAATAATTTTTGGTTATAAATAGAATATTCAAATTTGGAATGCACTTGTTACTATATAAGCAAATCCCAATTATAATATAACTTTTAAGTATCATTAATTTACAAAGTGTACTTAAGCACATATATCAGTATTGAATCAAAATATTACAAATATTTTGAAATAACTAGACATATTGCATTATTGAACTAAAATTCTACATAAATATACGCAACAACTAGACTTATTTCATTATTGAACTGAAACACTATACACATAAATTGATATATTGCATAAATTACCTAGGATGATAAATTATAAACTAGAAAGGTATTTCATAAATAATAAATATTTTTAAGTATTTACAATTTAAAATAACATAACCAATTGTAGAAGTAAAATCATAATATTATAATCTATGAAATAAAAAATAACTTGTATCTTTGGAATTATAAATAACATAACTTTAACATAATAATATAACAAAAACAAATTAATATTTACATTGTATATTATAATAATTATTATCATACACTTTTTTAGATTAGTCACTTATGTCATTCTCATTGTTGTCTTTGATTGTTGATGATGATTTTAAATTTTCATAAAATGCCCAATGACTTTTTGGAATTGCATTAGAATGACAAAGAGATAAAAGATCTTTTTTCTTAGCATCACTAATTGTACCAGATATACTCAAATTTCTTAATTCTGGGATATTAAAATCAATTGATTTTCTTTTTTTTTGTCGAACATTAATTTTTTTAAAAGCTATTTCACTGTAACTTGTCTTGTATTTCAATATTGTAGGATTATCTTTTTCTATTTCAAAAACTTTGATTGAATTCCACAACACTTTATCACCGTCTTCATTTATATTATAATTATTACCTAGGTCTGTTGATAGTTTTTTCAAATCATAAAATTCATCTTTCTGTACTTCATTTACTATATAAGGTTTTCCATTTTTTTTTGCACACTTGATTATACTCACCCATTGAGACGGTTCATAAATTGGACCACCCTTTAAAATTCGTTGAGCCTCACTCTCTATTCTGGCGTGCATTGAGTCTCCCTCGTTTTGTGTATGACCCACTGTAAGGAACTTAATAGCAATCGATGGAATGTTTAGAGTCATAACACAGTACATTAATATTGACACTACATATTTATTTTTATTTTGTCCTCCACAATTATCACAGTAAAATATTATTTTCTTCTCTTTATTTTCTTGTTTTTTTATAAACTGATACAGGCATGATCCAATTTCACATGAACCTCTGTTACCCATTCCTTCATGCCAAAAATAACAAGTCCCTTCTTTATCTTTCACATTATAAACAGTAAAATTATAACTTGCTAGGCGTCTCTTATAATAAAATTGAGATACCTCTCCACGTGGGGTGATTAATACAGCCTGCAAATCAAAACAGCTAATTATGGTATTTTTATCACAAGTGTCATTCTCCTTTTCTTGTCTGCTTAAGCGTTTCTCCTCTTGATGTTTGTTATACTTTTCTTCCACCTCAATTTTATCTGCATCTGATTGATTTAAATTTTTGAACGCTTCACAATAAATACATAAATCCTTTTTTGGCTTAAAGAATGAAATATTAAATTCAGTGTTAAAAATATTTTGATACATATTTTTTTTGGCATATTCAATATTTTTTTCTCTACACATTTCTATATACAACCTGTACATCAATGAAATATTTAAACTCCCTTCAATAAATTGTCTGGAATTATTTGCCCTGCAATAATGGGATGGTACTGTGGGAAATGATTTAATATGAGTTCTTATTGTATCTTTTGTTGCTTCATCAACTTTTCGTCCAATATTACCATGTTTACCACGTTTATCAACATCAAGTATACCATCATTCATTTTCTTGGTGGTTGTAAAAATAGCTCTACTTGAAATGCCTAATGTTGCCATAAACATTGTTTTACACACTCTAATGGTAACATTATTAACTTCTAGATTATAACCATAATTTAAGGATCTCATACTATCTAGGCGGGCTCGATACTTGGGATTTATTGAATAAATATGTCTCATTATAAACTCACGTTGTCTGTCTAAGTTTCCAATTTCCCAATACTTTTCATGAATAACTTTACGTTCATCAATAGTTATATTATTAATACATTTTAATCTGCATTTTTCATTGCAAGGAACTCCTAGTTTTCTGGCAGCAACTACTTTTAAATTTGAACCTGACACATAATATGTTTTTCCTTCATTTCTTAATTTTTTTTGAACATTTTTTTTCCAATTACCTTCATTTCTAACTCTTTTTCTGGTCTTTTTCTTTTGTTCTTCATTATTTTCATGCAGTTCAACAAATTCAGTACTTTGGACTAATGGAGGCTCGTAGTTCTTGTCTTTGTCTTCATCAAATGAATCACCTAATTCAATATCACCTAAAAATGTTATAATAATTATTAATAATTGCTACAATAATAATATTTTTTAATATTAAAATACCATCATCATTCATTTTCTTTTGTTTTTCTTCATTATTTTCATGCAGTTCAACAAATTCAGTAATTTGAACTAATGGAGGCTCGTAGTTCTTGTCTTTGTCTTCATCATCATAGTCTTCATCAAATGAATCACCTAATTCAATAATAATTATTGATAATTGCTACAATAATAATATTTTTTAATATTAAAATGATAATTTCAGCTTTAGTTTACTTGTTATGACATCATCGTCGTTCTCTACATTGATTGAAACAGGAGTTGTCACTGTTTCATTTACCCATTCTTGCACATCAGATAATTTAGTTGCATCCATAAATATTGATCCACTACTTGCAGTTTTAACTACAGTAACAGTCTCATTCTATTTCTAAAAATAATATTAAAATAAACAAATTGGTAGTGAACTTAATCATAACCACACTATTTCAATTTTACATTAATAATGGTAAAAATGTCATTAATTTATACTTACAGTGTTAGATCTAGCAACTTCTGCCATCAATCTGGCCCTTTTAGAACGTAGCATTTTGTTGAATAATAAAATAATGAATGTAGGTACGAATGTTCAATTATAGATGATAGATCTGAAGTCGTTAAGACAATAGTCAATTGAAAACAAAATGACAGAAATGATTTTCAACTCGCGATAAAAATATTTTTGTGGTTAATGGTAATAATGAATCGTTGATAATAATTAAAATATTTCATTGCATTAATTTGTATCAACCAAGGTTGTAGATAGACCACGAATCACGGTAATAATATAAATATACATAATAATATTGTTATTATTATGTAGATGGTCTATTTATATTCATGGTATCAACTCGAAATTACAAACATTTTTCAGTTCAATAACGCAATATGTCTATTTATTGCACTTTTGAAGTAACCATGCCATTATGAAACTACTGGTTCTAGAATGAAATAAACGACCTCTAGAGGTGAATAATTGAACTAAAAGTTATTGCGTTATAGAATTGAAATCGTCGTTATTTTGCGAATAATATCATGTAGATAACTCACTTTTGGACTTTTTTGAGTTATTGCAGTTTTGAACTGAGGCGACGATATGCTTTTAATGGTATTAATACTTTAAAGTGGGTTATGAACATTTTACATAGCTATTATTTTAAAGTGAGTTACAGTCAAGGGCGGATTCAGGGGAGGGGGCACGTGCTACCTCATTGAATAAAAATAATATTAAAAAACATACATTTTTATCATATTGTTTTTTTTTTGTGGGGATCTATATCTATATTATATAATTTTTCCTATAAAGTGCCTACATACTGGATCCGCCCTTGGTTACAGCTATGTAAAAAATTACAACTTTAAAATGATAATGTCAATAAAAACATATGACATTTTTTAAATAATATTCTCACCTTTAAATTTAATAATAGATAAATTGACTTTAATATTAAAGTTAACATCGTAAAATGTGTTCTGCTAAACAAAAATTTGTTATGATGTACGTTAGTAAGACAGAGACAACACATGCGGGTATGGTGTCCTCTTAAATGATACTATAAAATAAAAAGTTTTCTCTTCTTTAATATGAAGAACATTATGTATAGTAAATTAAACTGAATTATTAAAAATGTGTAATGTACTTTTATAAGTTATGATTAATTTATATATATAATTTTTTGTTTTGTTTATTATTGTATTTTATAATATATTGAAAATACTGGTAATATTAGTATGGAACACTTGCCTTTGGTCTGGTTCTTGGTTTTTATTTTTTAAAGACAGCTTAATACCTCTATTAGCCGTTTCACTATTTAAAAGTACATCACTTTAAAAAATAAAGAAACATTATAATACATTTTTTGATCTAATTACACATTTAATGTAAATTATACTTTGAAGCATCCATAACACTTGAAGTGTTTTGTATCTCTAATACTTTAGTATTGGATGAATCAGTGATTAAACTAAAAATGAAAAATCAGTTAGACGTTAAATATGTTTGGAGCATGCAAAATTAACATGTACTGTATCCTACTATTAAAATGTTTAATAATATATTATATTTTAAAATAAATCTCAACACCAAAATTTAAATTTAAATGAATTGTGCACATTTTACTTTTACTCTGTTTCCCTATTCTAGAATTAAAGTGAAATTTTTATTTTTATGTATACCTATACATAGCTATTTATTTAAAATGTACTTTTGTGTCTTTTTTTGTAAATACATGTATTAGGTATGCATGTTATGTAACTGTTGTTCTCAATTTTTAAAACCAATGTAATGAAAAAATTTAGGGACAGTACATATCACTATTATTAAGTTAAAACGTTGTTATGTTACATGTTTGTTGAATCCAATTCATCAAAGGATTCACTTTGATTTACATTTTCTAACTTTGGTACTTCGATGACCAGTGATTGATTTTGTTGTCTATAACATAGTATCTAATTAGTTAACAGTATATTAATTGAAGTTACTTTTTAGATTCTGAACGGAGTGATGAATGTATTGATTTTACAATGATGTGTGTTTTTTTTTTTTTTTTGTTTTTTTTTTTTTGTGTCTGTGTACAGCATAACTAGTCGAAATAATGCTTCGATTTCAAACTTTGGGGGTGGTTTCCGATGGCAAAGTGGATATCCTTGGTGCATTATAGAGGTGAAAAGTAAACATTTTCCAACAGTTTTCAAAAAAATCGAATTATTTATTTTGCTATAACTCAAAAACTAATCGATGTAAACACTTGAAATTTTCACAAAATATTTATATTAGCGTTCTCTATACACAGTTAAATTTTCAATGAATTTTGACCTTTTTTGAGCTATTTATAGATAGTTGAAATTTTCAATTTTTTTAAGTATTTTTTTTTAAAATAACGATAAAAATTTTTTGGCCGGCCAGAAAATCTTGAAAATTTAATACAAGATTTCTTATAAGTTGTTCTTAAAGTTATAAAAAAAAATCCGAAATCGTTAGTCACAATTTTTTTTTATAAGTGCTTAAAGTTCGAATTTATACGAAATATGTCAAAATTGCAAAAATTGGCAAGTAATTTTGTGGTTAAAAAATCGTAAAAATTTTTTCTTTTATAACTAAGATTTGAAAATTTGGTACAAGGTTCTTCATAAAATTTTCTTCAACTATCTGCAAAAAAAACTCTACCGGACTAAAACAAAAAATTTTTATGAGTGATTGAAATTTAAATTTTTACAAAACCGCGTTAAATAACGGTTTAGCCTCGAACGATTTTTAATAATTGTTGTTATTCAAATAGTATAAGTCGTAAATACTTGAAAATTTTACCAGTTATTTAGATTGCCATTTTCTTTACGTGATTTGATTTTCAAAATATTTTGACTTTTTTTGAGCTATTTATAGACAATTGAAATTTTCAATTTTTTTTTATTTTTTTTTTATAAATGTGGATAAAAAAAATTGAGCTGGGACAAATTACTTGAAAATTTAATTGAAGAGTCCACATAACTTGTTCTAACTCTCATTCAAAAATTATAAAAATACATAGGCACAATTTTTTTTTATTAGCATTTGAAGTTCAAATATTGACAAAAATTCGTCAAAATCATGAATATTTTTCACTATTTGGTAGTTAAAAATTTATAAATATTTTTCTATCAAAAGCTAAGAATTGAAAATTTAATACTATGCTGTCCATAAGTTAAGCTTAGAATAATTATAAAAAAGTTTGAGGATTGTTCAATTTAAAAAATTTTACGTGTGTTTAAAGTTTTAATTTTAATTTGAAATCAAAAATACACGTGTAAAATAACTTTTTACTAATAAATAATTTTCGATTTTTGTTATTTTTAAAAAATTACTAAACGTATATTTAAATATAATACATCCCAGACTGACAAATCATCTCCGTTCAGAATCGTTTTTCGTATACAATGATACCTATCATTTGTTATGGAACCGTGGTTCCAACACAAATAAATTTAAACGTACGATTAGTTATTAATAATTTAGATTTTATTACTGGTTGTTAACTTCACTAAATGTACATAAATATAAAATGTTCTGGTCAAACATACGTTAGGTATAATGCTCTGTTCTAATGCGACTGACTAACCTCCTCCCTGTGTGTCGGCCTGCGGCTACGCCGGACGCCGAATCGTCTAGTCAGCGGATTCCTGTCGACGAGCCGTCGACCAACACACTATTCTTATTCTGTTAATATGTGAACATAATATAATATAATATAATATAATATAATATAATTCAGGGGTTCACAACACCCCCCATACTAAATGAGACACGGGGGTCATATGATCACCGTGTTTCATCTAATTTAAAAGAGTCTGTAAATTGGGATGTTGGAGATTAGTTCAGCATACTTGAAGTACAATATTTATAATAAAATGTAATTTATGACAATGAGAAATAAAATGAGAGAAAAAAAAAATAAATATTATACTCTAGTGTTTTCCTGAGTACCATTCGAGTGTTGCTCTGGTATTTCAGGGTTGTACATTTTTATGGAATGTTTCCTTAGCTTACTAATACATATTATTATTGTTATTCCAAAAACAAAAAAGATTACATAAATGAATATAACATAAAATTCTATTTTTAGGATGAACATTGAATTTGGTAGTACATGTATAAGTTTACTTAATTCTACTGCTTTGCTGGCAAGAATATTTAAATTTTTAATGCACTTCGTGCTTGTAAGGTTCTGAGGAACTATTCCTTTAAGATTTTCTGTGATTTCTGATTGAGTTATGTTTCTAACATTGATTGATATAATATCTGATTTAACATTTCTATTGGATTTACTCTCTGCTATAAATATGGAGTTATCGATGTTTATTTTACAAGATTTAGAAATTGTTATTCTACCCACATTTGTGACTTCTATTTGGAATTTTTCAAGTGAATCCGAACATGTAATAGTACCTGGTGTACTATGTTGAGTATAATATAACCATGCATTGGTTTTCGTCAACTTGTGCCAAATGTTTGTATTCAGACTCATGAATTTTAAGTTGCAAGTCTTTGGGAAATGTTGGGGGTCCATTAGTAAGGATACTTCACATAATTCCGATCCTAAACGGTGATGAATTAGTGATTCTTGTTTACAAAGTCTGCCTAACCCTAAACTTTTGCATTTTTCCCATTGCTCTGTACTTAGTGTGAAAAATTTTTCGTTATCACTGCTGAGTGCTAGATATTCCACTTCAGTATCTATTAATACTATTGTCTTATCTTTATGTGGAATTGGTAATGGTATTGGGTGGTATACGGTATATTTTTCATTAGATAGTAGAGGTATTTCTATTACAAAAACTAAATAATTCTTTTGTGTAAAAATTGTCATTTCCGAGATTCTGAGAAATTCTGTTAAAGATTCTGTGTTTATTTCCATTGGTAGGGTACTTCCCGTTGGTAGATTCATCTTTATTTCTCGTAACTCGCTCATAAGTGTCTGTGATGTGAGTGCGCTCGTATATACCTTCCCATTGAGAGCTGCGTTTACTATTGCCATGAGATTTTGCGTGTCATAGGCGAATCTATTTAATATTATCTCCAACAAAAATGCTTGTTCCAGTAATTTTGTTTTGAATGATATTGTATCAATGTTCTGTGTGTTGTTCTCGATTTGTTGTTGTAGGTGTTGCAGGTTTTTCTCAATTTGTTGCTGATGTATTTTTAGACTTTTCAGTGTTTGATCAGTTTCTGCTCTCTCCACTTCCGAGATTCTTGTTCGATCTTGTAAAAGGTTTAAATTCTTTAATTTGTTTTTACCTAACTTTATTATATTGTCTACAATAAAGTCAGTGTTAATTCTTGAGCACATTCCGTAAATTACGTTTGTTATTCGGTTAACAGCACTTCCCAATCCACGTCTACTCTTCTTTGTTGTCTGTTGATCATAGTCAATGGCTATCATCAGACTTCGATAGTTCGATTCTATTTCATATAGATATGGTAGTGTTGCTCGTGTAAACTGTTGCAGAAAAGGTTTACATATCCTCGAGAATTCTTCGTCTTCTGATTGATTTGTACAGTACTGTGCTGTTTTCTGATAGTGGGACTTTAATACATTGTATTCTGCTAATTGTTCGTTTAGATTTACGTAAATTACTAAATCCCAAGTAATATGTGATAGACCAACTTGGCCATGGGACTCGTAGTAAAGTCCTTGATGTTCTGTGATTGGAGTTATCGCGTACTCTGGAGTTGATTGTCTGTTTTGATGGTCCGATTCAATTTTCCTCTGTAGTTTTGCATATCCAACTGTGGTAATTGCAATGATCCTGAAAATATTTTAACAAGAAAATTTAATTTTCTTCGTAGAATTTTTTTAATAAGTTTCTGTGCAGAATGACTGGTCTGCTTTTCTTCAATATCGTTATATTTGGAGATTCTGGGTTAGTTTCTATTACCGTATAGGGTCCTATCCATTTCGGAGCTAGCTTACCTTTACTAGCTTTCTCTTGGATGAGTACCTTGTCACCTATATTTATTGTTAGAGGTGAGATTTTCTGATCGTAACGATCTTTCGATTTCTGTTTGGAATCGTAGAGATGAGTTTTTGCTTGAGCCTGAGATTCTTGCATGTTCCTCTTTAATTCAAAATAATAATCGTCATAATTGTATTGAGGTTCTGTGTTTTTCATAAATGAATTTGGTACTGTTATTGGATACCCATATACTAATTGGTATGGTTGGTACTTCGTGGAAGTGTGTGTCGTGGAGTTATGGCAGAACATCGCGAATGGGACATGTGTGTCCCAGTTCTGTGGGTCTTTATTGACGAAACTGCGTAGATATTCTGCTAGTGTCCGGTGACTTCGTTCCAACGATCCATTACTCTGTGGATGGTACGGACTGGTGGATGTTTGTTTAATTTTCAGCAATTGACACACTTCCTTAAATACCTTACTTAGAAATTCGGTGCCACAGTCTGTTACGAGGCTCTGAGGAAGTCCATGTAGACACACGAATTGAGTCACAAAAAATTTTGCAACCGTATTAGCTTCATGGTTTGGCATCGGAGCTGCCCACGCGAACTTCGAAAGGTCATCTTGTAGTGTAAGAATGAACACATTTCCATTGTAGGATTTCGTAAGTGGTCCTACAATGTCCATGTATATCTTTTCGAAGGGTCTGGATGCCGTGGTGGTTATTATCATTGGCTCACGGGCAGTTCTATTGGATGACTTGAATTTCTGATAGCTGCTTAAATGTTCTGTGGAGCTTGAATGTTCTGTAGAAGTTGGAGGTTCTGTATTGTCTGGCGATTCCGTAGAGTTTGGAGATTTGGATGATCTGGTCACAACTCTATTAATTCGGCTCAATGCATCCGCATTGGTATTACTGGCTCCGGGTTTGAAATGGATCTCGTACTCATATTCAGCAAGCTTCAGCCTCCAACGAGTCAATCTGGATCCGGGATCTTTGATATTAAATAACCAATTCAAAGCTTGATGGTCTGTTACTATATTAAATTTCTGACCGAACAAGTAAGGACGGAATTGTTTCACTCCCCATACTATCGCACATAGCTCCTTTTCGGTCGTGTTGTAGTTTGATTCGCCTCGGTTCAGAGTCCGTGATGCATACGCTATTGGAGGGTCTGCGCCAATTGGGCCTTGCGAGAGAACGCAGCCAATGGCATAATTGCTAGCATCGCATGTTAAATTGAAGGGCCTAGTGAAATCCGGATATTGCAATAAAGGTTCTGTTGTTAAAATTTTCTTCAACGTATCAAACGCTTCTTGGCAGAGATCTGTCCACTTAAAAATGACGTCTTTCTTCAACAAAGTAGTTAGTGGCTTTGCTATTCGTCCATATCCTGGTACAAATCGTCTGTAGTATCCCGATAAACCGAGGAAAGATTTAACTTTCTTTTCGTCGGTCGGGATTGGAAATTCTATTACGCATTTAATTTTCTGTGGATTTGGTTTCACCCCTTGGTCAGTTATAACATGACCTAGGTAGTTAACTTCTTTGCGCATAAAGGTGCATTTTGATGGTTGAAGCTTTAGATTGAATGTTCTCAAACGTTCGAATACTGCTTTTAATTTTTCGGAATGGTCTGCTATACTGAGTGCGTAGATGATAATGTCGTCCAAATAGACGAATGCTTTTAATCCTGTTAGTCCGGCCAGGACTGTATTCATTAGACGCTGAAAAGTTGCAGGCGCACCTTTCAACCCAAAGGGAACTCTAAGGAATTCGAAGTGTCCCTTGTCTGTAGAGAACGCTGTCTTTTCAGTATGTTCCGGGTGCATTCTAACTTGATGGTATCCTTGGGCCAGGTCCAACGTGGTATAGTACTTAGACTTACCAAGCTGGTCTAAAATGTCTATTATATTTGGCAGTGGATAAGCATCTCCGACTGATATTTGGTTAAGTTTCCGGAAGTCTACACATACTCTGTATTTTACGACACCATCTTTGTCTGCTTTTTTCGGAACCACCAGTAAAGGTGCATTCCATGGACTTCGGCTAGGTGCTATAATATTATCCTCTTCGAGTTGCTTCATTTGTCTGTTTATCTCATCTTTGTGTCGATGAGGTAGACGGTACGGCCTTTCATTGATTGGTTGGGTAGTACCTGGAGTATTTACCTCGTGAAAAACAGCATCTGTGCAAGTTAATGGATCTCCCTCTAAATGAAAGATATCAGAGTACTGTTCGCAAGTTGAGACGAGTGACTCTCGCTCCTCTATATTCAAATGTTTAGTATCGAGTGAATCTCTAAGGGTAACTAATCTTCCCTTGGTTCCAACCGTTTCCGTTACCTTCTGTATGGTCTGTACTTTTACTTCTGTAAAATTTTCGAATTTTAGTCCTTTGATTTGCTCCTCCGTGAGTTGGACGGATTGTTCAGTAGGGTTTACCGCGGCTATAAGGATCTGTTTTTGACAGACTTGGTTTACCGTGTTGCTGCATAGGATTGATTCACCCAAGGTCTGTGCGGGTACCAAATAGATTTCTTCCTCCTGAAGATTAGGAGTAGGGATGCAAATTATCGTTTCACTACGAGGTTGTAGTGTAATTTTGAATGCTTTTGATTGTAAATTTTCTGTTGAATTCTGTGTCTCTGAGTTATCCACTGAGTTAGATGTTTTTGGACGTTCTGTAGGGTTAACTAAATTTGACGGATTTTGGTTATCGGTCAATATTAACTGTTTAGTCTTGTAATTCAGAATCGTTTGCAATCCAATTATAAATGGTTTCCCTAAAATACCATCGTATGGTACTGGGAAAGATGACGGTGCCACGTGAAACTCCGTTGTTCTTTCATCTTTTCCCAAACAAAGAGTTAGATTGGTTGTGCCAAATGAATGTAGGGTGTGACCGGTGATTCCTGAAAGATTTTGTTCCGTCTGTTCCCTAATCATTATTTCATCTTTCAATGAAGATACCTTTATGAAATTCACATCAGCACCTGAGTCGACTAATAGCTTAATGGTCGGTGTAATTGTCTGAGAGCATTTACAAAGTAAATGGTCGTAATGGAGGTTCTGTTCCTGGGGTTCAAGATTCTGATTGTCTTGTTCGATTTTCTGTTGTTTCACGGCATTTAAGAAGATGATGGAAATTTTATTACTGCAGTTTTTAGGCTGCCCGCCGACCGCCCGCCGTTGGAAGTCGACGGTGTTTCGTTTCCCGAGTTTTGGTTACGACTTTCCGACGTACTAGGGTTATTTCTTTTTCCTTGAACATATTTGAGTTTTCTACACTCTTCTTTTGTGTGCCCTGGTTTACGGCAGTATTGACACGTGATTGTTCGTACTGAACTTGGTTTTGTCGAACCCGTTGGATTTACCTTAGGTTCTTTGTCTAATGATCTGCAGTCTTTTGCCCAGTGTCCCGACTTCCCACAGTGGAAACATACTTTGGCTTTTGTTCCTTCCACCTTTTTTGGTAAGGTATATAGTTTTTTTGTTTCTTCAGCAGATCGTCTAACCCTTTCTTCCTCTCTGGATGCCTGTATGGCCTTTTCCAAGGTCGTTGGATTTCTAGCCTTAATAAAATCTTTCAAGGGCCCTAACCCTTCAATGAACACCTGTACTGCTTGCTGCTTAAAGCTTGCTTCCAAAGCTTTGGCTACCTCTAGAGTCTTTCCACTAGTCTCTTGCTCAATAATAAGGTTTTGTAATTTTTCGATTCGGGAAGAATAGGTCAGTACGTCTTCCCCTAATTTTTGTTTCATGGAATATAATTCTAAAAACAAATGCGTAGTGGTACGTTGAGGTTCCAACGCGGCTTTTAGAGTATCTCGCAGTGCAGTCCATGAGTCGAAGGTTCTGAATTTAATTGCTTGCCGGGCCTTCCCGGTGAGTCGCACTGTAATCCCCTGAAGGAGACGAGTTTGTACCTTTCTATTAGTACATGCCAATGCAAATTCACATTTTTCAAGGAAGATTTCCATCTCTTCCTGGTTTTCTCCATTGAATGAACCTGGAAGTAATCTTAATGCTGCTTCCAAGCTAATGGCTTCGGATCCCAAACTGTCTTCTACGGAAATGTTCTGACTGACCCCTTGAAAGTGGTCTTCGTTTGACGTATTTGGTCTGACAGTCCCCTCCGGTATCTGTGGTCCTAATTGCATCACGTTGAGCAATTGTGATTGAGCCTCTGCGTCCATATCGTTTTCATAAAAGGTCCGATCAAGAATGTTCTGTGCTCTTCCGACGAATTGGTCCGTTCCCTCTAACGCGGTAGACACGTTTTGTATGAGGTTTGTAATTTCTATAACGGACGTGCCGGTCCTCACGAATAAATCGTCAGGTTCGACCTCGTCTACAATACGTTCGGAATCGGGATTGTTTGGGTCTGAAAATCTTACAGTTAAACTTGTCCGTGGGATTGGGGCAGGTAGGTTTGACTGATTCCCCCCGAGATCCTCACCCTCTGTAACTGGGGACGCTAGTTCACTCTCGGATGTCCCGCTCATTAACCACCTAACAATTCCCTCTTAATGTGCGAATAAATATTCTTACCCTTTATCAAAGCTACTTAAACTACTATAACTATATAGAGAATTAAAATAAAATTTTCTTACAATGCTTAGAGTAAAATAATAATTTAAATAATAATAATAAAAAAAAAAAATATAAATAACACAAATATATATTATTATTATTATTTTTTTTTTTTTTACTCACAATACCGCGAATTGGTTCATGGTTTCTGTGATGATCCGCTCGGATTGGGGCAGTGGTCTGACTCTGATTGACTGGAATGCTCGTAACGGCTCTGATTGAATTTGGAATGCTCTGGAATCGTCCTTTTCGTCTGCGCTTGATGTATCGAGGTTCGCTAGCCCCGAAACAGCTATGCGCGGGGACCACTAATAATAATGGGTTTCTCTTCAGTGATGTTCTGGATTTTTCTGTCTTCGGTTGCGTCGCGTATTTAATTAAAATTTCCGCAATAGTGTACCGTCTAGCTGTTTCGTTCGCGTGTTTACAACACGGGCGTCAGCTGTTACGGCGGCAGCTACTACGACGGCGGCAACCACGACGGCGGCGGCTACCACTGTTGTGACGAAGTGACGTCACGGTCGGCTACTGCGGCGGCGATGAGCTCGCGGCGGAGGTGCTTATAACAACGTTGGAAATATCGACACGACGCGGCGGCTCGGTCTCTCACGTATACTAACGTATACCCGACCGATTATTATTACTACGCGGCGGCGGCACAAACGTTTGGTTTCGTACACACGGCTACTGCGTGCGCTTGCGTAAGTGAGTGTCGTCCGGTTCGGCGGCACTATCGACACGGCGGCGAAGGCGGCGCGTGTATTATGATTTATTATTACGCACTTTATACGTACCAAATTGTCTTGAATGTTCTGTTTCTTCTATGATTTTTTTTATCTGATGTTCTGAATGTTCTGAATGCTCTGAATGCTCTTTGAAATATTATTTGCACTTAGTAAAAATTTTGGCTAACGCCTTAACCACACTATATTATTATTAATAATATATCACTCTAATCGGACGTGGTAGTGTATACTGTCACGTATCCCACCGCTGCCACCAAAAATGTTATGGAACCGTGGTTCCAACACAAATAAATTTAAACGTACGATTAGTTATTAATAATTTAGATTTTATTACTGGTTGTTAACTTCACTAAATGTACATAAATATAAAATGTTCTGGTCAAACATACGTTAGGTATAATGCTCTGTTCTAATGCGACTGACTAACCTCCTCCCTGTGTGTCGGCCTGCGGCTACGCCGGACGCCGAATCGTCTAGTCAGCGGATTCCTGTCGACGAGCCGTCGACCAACACACTATTCTTATTCTGTTAATATGTGAACATAATATAATATAATATAATATAATATAATATAATTCAGGGGTTCACAACACATTGCATTCAAATTTAACCTACCATAGTCCAAGGTTAGGTTAGGGGGTACATTAGGGGGTGGGGTGGACCCCCTAATGTACAGCAGAGCGATACTCACTTACCCGCTTTTTTATATTAATGCCATTAAATTTAATAACTTGTTTGGTGTATCAAAATCAAAACTAACTGGATAATCCATGATAGAAGGGTCCCCAGAAATAGGCACCAAACCTATCATGCCCACCACTGCTTCATTTACACTGTCAAGTGACCCTGATGTTGATGGTCCACCTCCGGTACATTTCATATTCTTGTTTAATAGTGCCTGTTTTTTTTTAGCATCAGCTTTTAGATCTTGCCATGTCTATAATTGTATAATAATTGTTTATAACGTGTAATTGTATATTTGTGTATTATATCATTGTACTTTTTTTTTAATTATATTTTTTTTTTGTGTTGTGAAAAGTACACTTTGTAAATAAGTATTTATGTAATTTATGTAAGTTTTATAAGTAAATAGTAATGTTATAGCTAATCCTTATTGATCCTACAAATAACTTCTATATTTTGTCTTACACGTCCCTGTGATAATTTAAGAAAATTATAAATATGTATTATGAAATGTCCAGTGTGTTTTATAATTAATATTTTTATGTTTTTAATAAAATAAATAATTTATAAATATAAAAATGGCTTTATAAATTAAATTAAATATTATTTATTTACTAAATTAAACATAGGTAGGTTTTTACTGTTAAGTATATTCCTTGTGTTACTTTCTTTAATCATAGAATATTAGTATTATAATATGTATATCATATTATTGCATTATATTATGTACTGTACCATTAGTACTAATATTTTTAATAAATTTAATTTAAAGTTTAATATAAACTGAAAATACTTTTTAAACACCATCTATTATCTATTATAAACAATTAAAACATGTATATATTTATTAAATACATATAATTATAATATTATATGTATGTAGTATTCAATAAGCGTGCAAATATGAAAAATTAATACTTGGAAGTTACATTAACATTTTAAATTTAAATTAAATTCTTAATTTACCCGGCGCCAGAACTTCTAATCCTTAACAGGGCCTGGAATTGAATTTAATATCCCCGTTAATTCTTCCCACTGTTGCTTGGTTATGGCTTGAGTGAAGGTCGAGGAATGTTTACCATTAGCCAACTCTTCATGGTTTTTTAGAAAATCAACCATGGTCGATTTTTGGTCATAAGTAACAGATTTTGATTTGTTTCTTTTTTCGACCGACATTTTTTTATAAAAGAAATTACTAATTTCAAATTGGTGACGAAAAAAAGAAAATAGTAAAACAGTTTTATTAAAACGCGGTAAATGCCATTAAACAATGAAAATAGTTTTCTCTTCTATGATAAAAACAACAATTTGCGATGTTGCTACTGTTCATCATGTGAAAATCATTCTCATACGGATCGCGGATTCGTATACGAATATAAATATTTTGTGAATAGTATTTTTCGTTCGTTTACGGAAACGAATCGTGTGAATCGTTCGTATACGGATCTTTTTCGTATGAGTTTCTGAATAGCTCCCCTGAACAGAAACTTCTGATTACATTACGATACTATGCTACAGTATCGTTCCTAACGGTAAGCGGTGACTTTGTAGGTGTTCATAAATCAACAGCCAGTCAAATTATTCGACTTGTTTCTCATGAATTGGCATTATTAAGACCAACATTTATAAATTTTCCATCAACTTCTACAGATATTGATGCAATAAGACAGACATTTTATAATGTTGCTATGTTTCAAAAATGTGTTGGTGCAATTGACTGTACTCATATAAGAAATATATCTCCAGGAGGATTGGATGCAGAAATCTATAGAAACAGGAAGGGGTATTTCTCTATCAATGTACAAACTATTTGTGATGCAGATCTCAGAATTCAAAATATAGTTTGCACATTTCCTGGAAATAATCATGACTCTACTATTTTTAATTATTCAAGTATTCGGGGTAAACTTGAGAGAGGATAAATGAATGATAGCATTCTTGTTGGTGATAGTGGTTATGCTTTTAGGAAATTTTTGATGACATCATTTTTGAATCCTATTGGTGATGGACTAAACACTTACAACGAGGCATAGATTTAGAAGAAAGAAGTCACGGTGTTTGGAAGAAGAGGTATCCAGTATTAGCTGTTGGTATAAATATAAAATTGCAATCTGTTGAACGTATTATAGTTGCAACTGCTGTGCTTCATAATATTGCTTGCTATTTTGGAGAACAATCTCCAAAAATAACACAACAATTGGAACAAGTAATTGATCTGAGCACGTTCAGTACTAGAGGTGCTGTCAATAATGTCAATGACGATGGAACTTTGCAAAGAAATAAACTTGTCTGATATTTTGAAAGCTTGTAATATTTTAGAAATAATTAGAATACAATGTGAATTTAATAATACTTATACATTTTGACTTATTATCGACCTTTTATATTATGTACATGTAAATACTAAATAATGTGTGGGACTCATAACTTGTAGCTCTAAAAACTTTTATAAAAATAATTTTTTTTGTTATAAGCGGTATATATTGTATATTAGTAATGTGATCCTTCTGTGTTACGGAAATAATCCATTGGGCATTGGAGTGGCTTAACATAATTGTCATTTGGTCTGTGCTATACTACTATATATAAATAATATTATGAAATGATTTATTTAACATATAAAAATGAAAATTGGTACATATAGAAAAATTCTCATTGTGTATGTATTAACACCAACGACAGAAAAAAAAATAGATTATCATGATAGGTTATACCCAGTGTATATTTTGAATTTTTAAAAAACCCAAAATTCGGGGATTTTGAAAAACAATTGTGGTTCACTATTTTTGAAAACCAAAAATCTTCAATTTGGATATTTTAGAAAAAATTAAATCTATTGCCATCATAAAACACCGTGGAGATCAATTTGACCTCAGTGAAAAAAAATTGTTCAACCAATGGTTACTCGACAAAACAAAAATCAAAATCAAAATTTTGAAAAGCACTCTTACGAGTGGTGTGACTCAGAAACAGTCAGGAATATGGCTACAGTCATTAGAGGTTAAATTATTTATCATTATCAATGGCGCAAATCATTTTTTACAGGGGAGGGGGCAAACCTAGAAAATTAACACCCACAGACAAACCATAACAGCTATAACACTGTTAATTATTAACTGTTTTATGAGTTTATACCAAATAATATTACAAAATAACCTTCCAGCTATTAACTATGTTCGTTACCGGCTATTATCGAGCATTTGGCCGGACAACTATAATAATAAAATGTGGTGTTCACGGAATTGGGATGCGTTCATAATAATAACGACATGGTGTATATTGTATAATAAAAATAATAATATATTGATGCTTTTAATATTGGCGCTTACGCGAACGTCTCCACGGAAGCAGCGCAACACAGAATAATAACAATGATAATAGCAGTAAATAATAATAGTATTGATACTATGTGTATACAAATACGTAACATGAATAATATAGAGGTGATATCATAAATACCGGTCGGCTCATACGCCACGGTCGGGACGGTCAGTATCGGCGGCGTTGGTGGCTGCAGCAGCTGATACGGCGGAGTTGATAATGAAAGGCGTCGGCGGCACTCAATAACGGCAAGTGATCGGATTACGTAAGTCCCAATTTTACGTAATCGCGATGTGGAAGACGGCGTTACGCAATAAATACGACATAAAGCATTCACCGGTCGCGGTGCGGAATACGGCACTTCAGGGCTTAACAATTGCGGGCAATGTGACAGCACGAACAAGACGTCGCGATACGAGTATCACGCCACGAAATGGTCGCGAAAACAACAAGGCGACAAAAAAGAACGGCCGGACACAATAAGACGCACTGTCCGATCACGGTGTGCGTAGGACTGACTAAAGTTGACGGCGACGAGTTTGCCGAGGTCAATGACCGCGCGATGCGCTGTCTCGCGGACCGGTTGCCGCACGGCCTAATAATAGCGGCTAGAAGCGGCAAGTTCGAACATACTCCCCCATGGGAGGCGCAGCTTCACATCCTATTTGATTGCCACCGAGACTGAGACCTATTATATTATATAAATCAAAAGGGTCGAAAACCAACAAAATATATAAGCGTAAACAAATAGAACAAAGTATGAAAGAAAATAGAACAATATAAGTACTAGTATAACAAAACAAAGTGTTATATAAATAATAATTATGAATTATACAAAACAATTAAGAAATAATTGCACAAAATAATCAAATACACATGGTAAGCCGTTAGGCAATTAAACCTGGTTAAATAGAAAATTAACAAAAGTATAAATTAAAGCAAATAGTAATGTTACCTATTACGGTCTTAAAAATATTATACGCGAACTACGTTTACAAATGACGCTGATATCACAAATAAAAAATTTAACTAAACAATAAATAGACACCTGAGACAGGTGATAGTAATAATCAAGGAGCCGGATGACTCGTATATAAGATTAATTTAGGGAACCTGTATTATTACCAGGCAATAGGACTAGCTTAACTACGGGACGAGTGACCACACCGCGCGAGGTTAAAACGCGCGCGACTCTCACAACACCATCCTTACCGGGTAGCACTTCGAGCACCCGTCCAAGTCGCCACTCGAGCGGGGGAGCTAAATTGTCTCTTATGGTGACCATCTGACCTATTTCGATGTTGGATTGTCCGTGAGTCCACTTGTTACGTTCCTGTAACGTTTGTAAATACTCCGTCGACCAACGGCGCCAGAACGCTTGGTGGCAATGATCTAAGAGTTTCCAACGGTCGGTCAGCGAGCGTTCCGGAAATTCGGAGGTACGCGGTGGTAGAGCTAACAACGGTTGACATATTAAAAAATGACCCGGCGTTAAACTCTCAAGGTCATGGGGGTCGGTCGACGCCGGGGTAAGTGGGCGAGAGTTTAACACAGCCTCAACCCGACATAACACAGTTGTGAACTCTTCGTATGTGAAGCTGTGGGCGCCCATAATCCTGGATAATAATCGTTTCGCGGATCGCACTGCGGCCTCCCACAACCCACCAAAATGCGGCGCGCTCGGAGGGTTAAATTTCCACTCGCAGTAGGATTTCGCAGAGGTGATGGTCGCTTGAGCGGTGAAACTATAAGACCCACATATACTTATCATTGCATTTTTTTGGGGGGCCCACTGATCATAATAATATTCACTCAGAGTATATTTTGAATTTCTCTAATATGTTGATGTTAATACTAATAATTCTAATGAAGCAAACATTAATACAAATTAGGCAACAATATTATTTTTTAATTTGACAGTTATTTTAAATTAGATTTTTGATGATTCAAAATTTCTATCCTTAACTGAACTTCTTTTTCGTTCAATTTCGATAAACGTTCCTCTCTTATCATCCTTGCCTTACTCTCACCTTTCA
This sequence comes from Schizaphis graminum, assembly GCA_020882235.1. Lineage (NCBI taxonomy): Eukaryota > Metazoa > Arthropoda > Insecta > Hemiptera > Aphididae > Schizaphis > Schizaphis graminum. The sequence goes on along the minus strand of CM037035.1, from coordinate 7,478,464 downwards.
TTATTTTTAATTTTAAGTGGTGCATTTGTGTGGATTGAGCTGCTTGAAGGTTAGCAAAGGCAAATTTTCCAGATGCCCATGATGACATTTGGTCATTTAGTTTTTGTTTCTTAGCTGAAGCTATTATTGGCTTTATAAATACACAAAATAAAAGTAGTTACAGTATCTTTTACTCAATGCATTAAATGTATGTCTTTTGGTTTTCTTTTTCACTTACCTTCATCATTTTAATTTCCTAAACTCTGTATGCGCCTTTTATGCAACAAAGGTGTAGTATTTTAACATTTTCTCCAATTAATTCCAATCGATCTACAGTGAAGATTGAAGAAAGAAAAATATAATTATAAATTTATTTTAAAAAAAAAATTTGATAGTTATTTTATGTAGGAAAATTATTCTGGTTATAAAATTTATTTACCATTTTACAAGAGACTGATATAATTAACAAAACCTAATATTATAAATGGACATAACAAATAAAAATATTTTATAATAATTCTTAAGTTTTAATTTATATTTAACACCAAATTAGTGAGGTTAATTAAGCCTTAATTGATTATTATACTTTTGTATAAGAAGTTCCTACCTACTTAAACACTTACATTATAAGACTGCAACAATGAATAAGATATTGTAAAAATATTGTAGATTATAGATTATAGTAGTGATAGTAAAACACTTATTCTGAAATAAATTATTTGATTATTTCTTTGATCATTGATCAAGAATAATTTAACTATAAGCTGAAATACTAAATACACAAATATATAAAATGAATTAAAAAGTAGGAAGTCAAAAAATAAGTCTTATAATTACTAATTTTACATTGATCAAATATTTAGACAAATTATAAACACTTAGATAATAATTTGAAAATGTGAATCAATGCACTCTATTGTAAAAAAAATTGAACAAATAAGTTGCTAGTATATCTAATTGACTTGTAAATCCTAAAAATTTGTTTTAGCAAATTATACACCTAGGAATATAGGATGTTTGAAAATTAAGTAGGTTAAATTATATATACTGAAAATACAAGAAAAACTTAATTTAAGTAAGTACCTACTTCTTGTAAATTATTCTTTTTAATATCCTAGATATATTTTATTTAAGATTCTAATTGCAGCAAAGAATGTATTCATTTATCAGTGTTTTTTTTTTGTGTCTGAAAACACATTGCATCTTAAATTGTTTTAATCAACATAATTTGTACGTGTGTGAAGTTGGGGTACCAAAAACTAGTGATAAGAAACCTTGTAAGTTGTGTTGCATTTAATTTAATTTCAGGGGTGTCGTACTATTGTACCGAAACTATGGTTCCTTAATGAAGTAGATGTCGCCCTATGTCACACAATAATTTTTGTAAATAGTTTAAAGTATATAAATAAATTCTATTGGCGTCATTACCACGATAATTATACCGAACATACTGACTTAATATTGTCATCACAACATAATGACAAATGCATAATAATGGAAAGTTAGGTTATAAATTCAAAATTCCTCAAAAAAGTCTAAAGACTATACCATTTAACATGTTATTCAGTCTACCTTTACATTAGCTAATAAGAATAACATGTAATTTTACTTGAAGTATTTAAAACATCACTTTTTACCGAAAAAGGTAAGTATGATACTACAACTGTCTACCGTAAGTTTTTTATTAATTACTTAAGTATACACCTTATTCTGGTCATTTTTTGAAATTCCCAATAGTTTTCAAAAGCACCGGGAAAAACCGAAAATAAAATTAACGAAAAACGGGAATTTTTACGCAAAACCAAATTTTGAAAAATTCGATTTTATATATTGTTGTAACTCTAAAACTAATCACCGTAGAAACATGAAATTTTGACAGAATGTTTATACAGGCATTTTCCATACATAATAAAATTTTCAAAAATTTTGAAATCTTTTCAAGTTATTTATAGACATTTGAATTTTTCAATCTTTTTTAGTTTTTTTTTTATAAATGTCAATAAAATTTTATTCGTTGGGTCAAAAAACTTGAAAATTTAATACAAGGTTCTCCATAAGTTACTATAATAGCAGATAGAAAATATCAAAAATATACAGGCACGATTTTTTTTTATAAACATTTAAAGTTCAAATTTTGTCAAAATTTGTTGAATTGAAAATTTACAAATTCTTTAGTTATTACAAATTTATAAAATGTTTAACTCTTATAGCTAAGGATTGAAAATTTGATACAAGGTTCCATATACCATAATGAATCTAATTTGATTAATTTGGAATTTATTTTATAGGTACCTAAATTTTTATTAAAAATAATATAATTAATATATTTATTTTATTTTAAACAATATATTGTATAAAGTATCCAAGACTGAAAACTCGTCTCCGATCAGAATCGTTTTTCGTAAACAATGATATTATATCATTGAATTCAAATTTAATACCATCCATTACTGCAGTAACCTACTTGTAAATCACTGTACAGCAGAGCGACATCCACTTACTTACCAGCTTTTTTTTTATGAAATTCTTCTTCTCTACAGAAAATTACAATTCAATTACATAATAAATAATAATTATTATAATTATACATAATGATATTATTTATAAAACTTTTAAATTAGTAATTATAAATAACAGTTATATTTATAATAACTTATTTATAAAACGTGTACAAATTAAATAAAGTAATTTTGCCACGGAACGCTTCCTTCGTTATTAAAATAGTTCATAAATTCTTCTCTGATCATTTTCGGTGTTTTGGCTATATTTCCTGGATTTCTTGCATCTAAAGGTTCCATGGCAGAATTGCTTGAGTCATATCCTTCTAAGGTGGTTCCATTATCTATTTGTTCACGATCAAAACAATCAGTTGGTGCATATAAGTTCGGTACTTTTTTGATTAAGTAATTATGTAACACACAAGATGCCATGACGATTGACTCAATTTTTTTTTGGATTTAAATTAATGTTTGTGTGAAAAATTCTAAATCGCGTTGCCAAAATTCCGAAAGCGTTCTCTACGATTCTCCTTGCTCGTGATACACGATAGTTGTATATTTTTTTCTCAGAAGACGTCAAATCGGCTTGTCTGAATGGTTTCATTATGTCCGATCTTAACGGAAATGCGTCATCAGCAACAAAAACGTAAGGTAAATGTCTTGAACTATTTGTGACAAGTTCTTCAGCTGTAATGTTAAGCTCATTATTTTGTAACATTTGAAAGAATTTTGTGTTTTGTAATACCCCTCCATTCGAAACTCTACCATTAGTTCCAAAGTCACACAAAATAAAGTGATATTGTGCATCAACTATAGCCATTAAAACCATACTGTGATGTTTTTTATAATTATAATACTCTGAACCACTTCCCATTGGTGCACTTATAGCCACATGTTTTCCATCCATTGCTCCAAGTAGATGAGGAAAGTTCCATTTTTCTTCAAATAACAACGATATATTTTTTCATTCATTGAATGTTCGTGGAAACTAAAGTAAAAAAATATTGTTTCAGATTAATCTGGAAAAATTATCAGAAACAGCAATAGAATCAAATGAGGACCCTTCTTCTGAAAATCTACCTACATCTACTCTCACAAGTACTACTTCTACAGATACTACTTGCACTAAATCTCAATCTACAAGACCATTAAAAAGAAATTTTGAAGCAGCTTTAACAAAAGATGTTTTGTTAACCGTACAGAATCACTTTAAACGTCCAGCATCTCAAGATGATCGATATGAAATTTTCGGTAAAGGGGTAACACTGAAACTTCGAGACTTAGACAAAACACAAGCATTGTTTGCTGAAAAAATTATCAACGAAGCTTTGTTCTTAGGCGAAATGGGGAACTTAACAATATCACATAAGGTAATGACTCCAACAACAACGCCATTTGATGAAGTTTATTCTCGCTCATCAACACCTTTGTCTAGTTCTTCCACATCAAACCATTCTAACATATCTCAGAATTCAACCAATTATTCACTTCCATTACATCGTATTTATCCTAGTACTGTAGCTGGATATAATGAATCATCTATTATTCAACCAGTTTATTTATCTTGTCCAACTACTATGTACCAAACTATTAACCAACTGCAGGATACTCAAGAAGGAGTTTTGCTGCCACAACCGAATTCAGCCGAAACCGCATCTTTATATTTATCTCACTTTGATAGCAGTAATATTTAATCGATGTGTCCATGCATTCTATATAATATATATGTTATGTATATGACTATTATCTACTTATGTTTTATCTTAAATTATGTTAATAAAAAACCAGTAACTTAATAAAACTCTATAATAAAATCGCAGTTTTATTAAGTACATACCTTTAGATACTCCTCGTGTAGAACTGTGTATATTGCTTCACATGTTTCTGGTATAATAGTAGACAGTGATTGTGGTGATATAATTGTAGAATATTTTAGACATTCATAGGTTCTTCCGGTCGCTAAAAATCTTAAGGTCGCTGTCAATCTTTCATGAGGTGATATAGCATCCCTCATTACAGTATTTTGTTTTTGGATAAGTGGTGTTACTAAAGAAAGAAGGTGCAGATAGGTATTTTCATTCATTCGCAAATAATTATTAAAATCTTTTGGAGTAATTCTCAATTCATTTAACAAATTTGTATGCGGATATTTATTTCTTTTTAGTAACCATTCTTTACACCATAAGTTACGTTTTTTACGTTTTTTATTTTTTTAAATACACATTAGTCCGAGAATTGCAACAGCATCATCTGTCGTCGCCATAGCTGGACTACTAACGATTTATTCTGATTGTACCGTAAAATCGCTCAGTTTTAACTGAAGGTGTGTGTTTTAGCCATTAAAACGATTTATCGTATAAATAAAACTGTGCAGTCGGATCGCACAGTTTTAACTGAACGTGTGAGGCCCCCTTTACACTTCATCGTGTAAACTTACTTAAACAATGATTTGTAAACATGTATAAACAGTATTTAACAAAGTATGTATTCATGTATACACTTTTTAATTTTTATACTCCTTAACCAAAAATTACACTCAATACCAATACACCATCAGGCATCAATTTTACTACAATTATTGTAGTATAATTGAGTTCCTATAACTATAAAAACATAACTACAAATATTTTAAACTGACAATGAACATTATATTATGTTGTAATAGCAATTCAAATAAACAATTCAATAAACATATTTTATTATATAAAAAAAAAACAATATAAATATAATATTTTAAGATAAAATCACTGGTTCTTACAACTTACAAGACAATGCAATATTTCAAAAGTATCTAAAAATAGAATGTTTTCCCTTGTTGTATTTTCTTTAGCATAGTTCTAAACCCGTTCATGGAATTTTCAACAAAACTATTAATAACAATTATTAATATTTAATAAGTATAACTTATTATTTTCGTATTCAGCCGCTGGTAAATACATGATACCTATACGAGGCATTGCACTGAGACTTATTGAAGTATAGACAGTGCATAGTTTTCAACCCATTCAAAATGTTGTTCATGCCATCTATTATGACTTAATATTTTCATATTTTAATAAATCATGATTTATTCATAAGATATATTTTTAGTATTCTAATATGATTAAATTTGATTTTTGGAGTGGGCCACAGGGGGGCCCAAGACTTTTCAAGGTGGGCCTAGGCCCACCCTGGCCCACCCCTGACGCCGCCACTGGATATGTATAATGTGTATATATGTTCAAAGGGTTTATCCCGTATATTTTATAAAATAAAAATAAAATATTTGAATATGAAATACTTATCATTTTAGGTTATCAGTACTGCGGACCGAAAAAACGGTTGGATCCGTGGTGATAAAGGTATCAATCCTTTGGATTCGGCGTGTAAAGAACACGATATCACTTATGATCACAGCAGATCGTCAAAAAGCAGTTTATATATTAGAAAATCAGGCTGAAGAAAAACTGGTGGTATGTTACCGTTGATACCAATTTTTGCTGGCGTATCTGCACCCGGAGCGCTTACGGGAGGTATTGCTAACGTTGTAAAAACCGTTAGTGAATTTAATAGAAATGAACCTTCACATTTGGGTAAAGGATTATATCTCCCTCCATATGGAGGTGGGTCGTATAAAAGAAAAGGAGCACGTAAATCTCTAAAGAAAACTGTAAAACGGAAAAAAAACTGATTCCTACGTTACCCAAAAGAGCGCTGTACGATTATGAAATTATAAAAAATGCACGCATAATGAAAATACCTCATTTTATCGGAGTGTTTTCTAGAGATAGGTTACCTTCACGTTCATAGCATAAAGAATCAGCAGTTATCAATTTGGACATTGAAAAAAGTACTGGAACTCATTGGGTAGCGTATAAAAAAATCGGAAAACAAGTTACATACTACGATAGTTTTGGTAATCTCCCCCCTCCATTAGAATCAACGTTATAATAATTAGGCTTAGGGACTTGTAGCTCTAAAAAATATCCAAATATGCACCAAAAAATATTTAAGAATATTTTTATTGGTTTCATTTATTAGTTACTCATGACTATAATGGATCGTCTTCATTATGTCTTATCAACGGAGATATACTTGAGTATCTGAAATATTATTATGAATGTTGGGGATGATCGAGTTCTGGTACTTACTGGTGGGGGGTTATATTTAGTACGTATACATATATACTGGTTGTGGTACCATGGGTGAGTGGTGGGTGGCGGGTGTCGGTTCGGGTAGCGGTGGCGGTATCTTAAGTTAGTGGCGGGTGGTGGTACGGGTGGCGGTGGCGGTGTTTGAACTGTCTAATTATATCTACTATGGTTGAATTCAAAGTCACCGCAATTACCAAAATATCTATTTTAAACTTAAATGAAATTATTACTGTTGTGTTGTTTGTATAATTATATTTATAATTTTATTATAATCCCTACTTATTTAGCTATTTATAAATATTTTAAAATATTGAAAATGAAAACATCGTATTCATTTAATTTCTTTTTCTATAATCAATTCAACCATCGTGGATCGTAAATGTCAAAACTCAGCTGGTTCCTACATTAAAACCATTGTGTTGCGTGTTTTAAATTTTTATTTTTTCATAAATCATAATATTACTTATATCTAAAGTGTGTTTTGTGTAAGGTAAGTACCTATATTTTTTTAATAAATAACTTTGAATTAGGAATGAAAATAATAATAAACATACAAAGATAAAAAACTGCTATCGGTATAATATTATACTCTATTCAGAATAACTTTGCCCACTTTTTCGCACGCAACTGAGCCGTCGGCAATCGTCCGACCCCCCGGCAAGAGTCAGGTGCACTGTGATTGGTCGTTAGTTGTCGACTGCTATCGTTACGCGTCGTTATCGATAGCCACCGCCGTGCATACAGGGAATCATAATTACAGGATCGAAATAATTATTACCAATAATGCTATAATTTATACTTTATTCTTTACCGTTTTTTACTGTGTTTTATACTTTAACCTTATTGTTCCGCACCAAACATAATACCTACGTTGTATACACTTATTATTGAAACCAAAAAGGAATCAATATATGTAAATTAGTAAGAAATTAAAACAACTAAAAAATGCGGCTAAGTCAGTATCGCTCTGCTGTACATTAGGGGGTGGGGTGGACCTCGGACTAGGGTAGGTTAAATTTGAATGCAATGATAGGTATCATTGTATACGAAAAACGATTCTGAACGGAGATGATTTGTCAGTCTAGGATATATCATATTTAAATATTGTCATATATTCTATTTTGAAACAAATTCAAACATTTAAGTATTTATTTATTTGTTTATTTAACGCCAATCGGCAATTCAAGAGATTTACAATACAAGTTATATACAGAAAAGATTATAGTAATAATAGTGATAGAGTAATCTTATGGAAAAAAAAAACGAGGTGAAACATACTAATTTACAGTGCAAGCAACTAAATATTTAGTACAAATAAAAACATAACATTATAATACAACTAAAAACTAACTAACTTAAGTAATGTATACATTTAAAATATCATGGTTTATAAGTTATTGAGCAGACGAAGCATTCTGTGCAAAGGATGGTTATGAGAGTAGTTGAAACGGTGAGAAGGAACAAGGTAAAGAGAGTGATTTCTAGTGTAATGTACAGGAACGCGGAAAGAGATAGAGGAAGAAGGTCAGGGGCATCAACAGTGCCATTAAGAAGAGAGGTGACAAAGGAAAGGTCAGCCTATATACAGCAAGAAGAAAGAAGAGGGATATTCAAGGAAAGTAGGATGATTTGGACAGTTCTAGAACGTCCTCCTCCTCTACGGCGGCCACCGCCGTAAATGAGCATACCCCCGTACCCACCCGCGTCATAGTCCGACACCGCCGCCGGCGACGAAGAGAATCATAGACCTTATACTAATAGACGGTACATGATAGTAATTCCGACATCCCACACGTGAGGGCGCTGATCAAGATAGTGCATGTACACTACACAAGAACCATGTGATTGTACAAACATGTGTCTCATCAATACTCTACTGCATACTATCACAGTTATCAATCAGTTATCTCATGTTATCAAAAATATTACCCGGTAAAAATTAGTTATCGCATATTACCGGTCGACAATCAGTTATCAGATATATTACCGTTTACATTTTTCGAATAATTTCACCCCCTATACGAATAATATATAATACACAAGTGAAATCGTAACACACAATAAACATGTTCTTACATGCAAACATTCAACAATACACCCTAATAAACCTGTAGAGTCCTGTCAATAAATCCCCACCATAAGATATACTTTGTAAGGGATTCAGAATGTAAAGTGAAATCAGTCCGTCTCCGCTATTCGTTCGGTCAAGTGCGTTGTTTAATTTTTCGTAGATAATTATTTTGTCAGTGTTTAAAATAAAAATTTTGAACATGGCTGGTTCGATCGAAAACATGAGTGCTGTTTACAAGAAATATTCATATGTACCACCGTCACCACCAACTAAACTAATCGACTCCAGTAACTTCCTCCTTGATTTTTCGTCTCGTAAGTTTTTGAACATTGGACTCGATCCGGCAGATAAATTCAACACAGTGATTCATATTATAACACCATCACGTTTTGTAAATATTTCGCCCGATTTTCTCAAACGCATATACAGACTTATGGGAAACATTTTATCATTTATACTCGACCAACCACAAAAGTATAAACGAAATTTATTTTTGGATTCCGATTCAATGTCGATATCTAGTATGGTGTACCAAGGAGAGAATATGCTCGTTATAGAGTCTAAAATTCAAGATGGATGCCGTATTCTGTTAAATCGTAGCGATTTATTACAGTTACAATATTTAGAATGGACTATTTTTGAGACCGTCGAAAGAAAAACTAAAATCATTAAACCGCTTGTAATACAACAAATTAACCAAATTGCAGCATACTTAAAATCAAGCGTCGAGTTAGCTAGCAGATCACTTGAAGAGATGACAAACCACGTGAAAAGTATTAACAACGTTTTCATTTCATCACATGTTATTGGTATCACCGACTACAATTTTACAAGTGAGCTACAATTATATGCAGCTAATCATATCGCACAGAGATGGATGGAAGAATTAGAAAAAGATGAGGTAAGAAAATATTTATTTTTTTATTTAAACCAGATATTAATATTTTACATTTTATAGGAATATTGCGAAGAGTGTTCTAAGGTTTTTTCTCCACCAACGTTTTACAGTTTATTCGATCAAGTAATATAAAAATTTAACTTATAAAAAAAAAAACACATATTTTAATATATAATGTTTTAGGAAAGTCAATCTGTTATTTCATCCCTGTCCCCACCGTCACCACCATCTACACAGAGTCATTTTGTACCAATGTGGAGCAGAGCTGCAGCCGATGAAAATGATGGACCATACGGACCACAGTACACCAAATTATTAGTATCTAAACCTGTAAGACGGTATACTATTTAACGATGTACTATGTATGATATTTGTGTAAAATAAAAACAAGTGATATTTTAAAAAAAAAAAGTTTTTTTATTTATTAATCATAAGGTTACAAAATAATATAAAAAAATATTTACAAAATATACAAAATATTTACAATGTAGAAAAAAATTACAGTTTTCTAACATCACCGCTAAACGGATTATAAGTTATAATCTGATCATGTAGTATTAAACAATAAGCTGTAGTATTGAAAAATATGTTTTGAAAATAATGGTTCACAATAGTCTCTTTCATAATATGATTTTTGTTACAAAATAATACAAAAAATATTTACAAAATATTTACAATGTAGAAAAAAAAATTACAGTTTTCTAACATCACCGCTAAACGGATTATAAGTTATAATCTGGTCATGTAGTATTAAACAATAAGCTGCAGTATTTTGTGGAATAGATGTATTTGTTTCAAATGTTTCAACAACGGCTATTGTAACATAGTTTTGAAAAATATGTTTTGATAATAATGGTTCACAATAGTCTCTTTCATAATATGATTTTTGAAAGTCTGTATAAGCTTTGAACAGCAAGCTGGTCGTATTGTTTATAAAATCGGCTCGAAAGTCTTCATATGGAAACACTTCAGAATTTAAGTGTACCTTAAGATTTTTTAGTTGACAGTGATCGAACCGTCCGGCGTCGTTTTCTATATTTTTTTTTCGATCTGTTTGTAAACCAAACAAAATAAATCTAGGTTTTTCAAGCAAGCTGCTAGATTTTATCGTCCATGAATGTGAAGTATTTCTTGGAAGTACCGGATATTCACATAGGTCCCAGGTTCTGAACGAACATGATATCGTTTTACGAGAATCTATTACTTTTAACAGTTTTAATTTTTCTTTATCAGAGACTCTGATAATGGGCATCTTCCACACCACCTTGCTCAGTTCAATCGTAATTTTTTTATTTTTCTCGACGTTTTCGGTGGCTCCGGTACCCACAACACGTATTGCATCCAAATCGGTAGACGAACGATTTAAAATAAGTTGTTGATTGCAATTAAGTAATATTTTTTTATAATCTTCGCAAAATCCGAATAAATGTTTTAGAGGGATGCATCCGGTAAATACATTATCGGTCATAAAATTTTTATTATCATCACCATCCATTGCCGAGTCCCAAGCACAATTGTCTAACGTATTCATATAACTTGAAGTATAGGAACAGAATCCTTTCAAGCAAGACGACACTTCAGGCGATTTTAATTTTTGTATTTCTATTCCGTTTATTTCATATCGCATTTCGGAGAATAAAAATGCTAAACCATTATTCGAAAAACGTACTTCTCCAACAGCATCGGCTGGTTTTTGTACCTTTCCTTCAATGTAAATAAAACTTTCACACGGTAAAGTGTAAGAATCCATATTTTGAATATTTATTCTAATCTCATCATTGTGTGAAAAAGACGTGTTTGAATACGGCGTGAACGAATGATATTCCATTTGTGTTATCTTACAATCGTCCACATAGCCGGCTGTTACGTATAAATATGTGTCATCCATTATTGTAGTGAACGAAGAAATTTTAAATTATTTTTCGTGAGCTTGATTTCGTTCTTTTTCGGTTTGGATATAGGTGTTGACTTCTTAACTGTAGGCACTTTAATGACAGGTTTTTTTATGGCAGCTGTATTTATATTAAACTTGAGCGCCATGTTATCTATGCGTTATTTGTAAACGAATCGTAATTGGCTCGCCACGCAGATTTATCAATCGATCTTTATGATCTTTTAGTATGATATCAACCTTGCTTATCGATGTAGTATTAAGACTATAAAAAACTAAATGTCTAGGCACCTCTACAATTTTATAGCCCGCAGCAACAGTTGGATAAAATTCATGTATAGTCTGGCTAGGCGATCCGTCACAAAATGAGCCGGTTATTAAGTTACACTCTATTTTTATACAGTTTATTTTCATTATGTTGACTGTATTTTCAGATGTATGAGTAGCACCAATAGTGTAGACAACATTTCTAAAACCCAACAATGGGGCTATGCTGTTCACGACTGAAAAGTCTATTTCATGACTACACGAAACTTTACACTTTAAAGTGTTACTATCTGATTTCAATTCGAAAAAAGTTACATAGTCAGGCTTTAATTTATTTATAACATATTCTAAATCATTCAATTCATATGTACCCGTTGGTATATTAACGAGTTCAATTTGATTGATTAAATTACGAAAACCTATGCTATTACAACCAGGTTCTATGTTTGGAATTGAATTATTTGTTAGCAAGCTCAAAATACATATTTGTGCTGTATTTTCTACTTCTAAAGGTGGAAAAATGTCACATGACAATTCACTCGAGTCTCCGTTTAACGTTATCGTGTACATGATAAAAATTTTATACACAAGTGTCCACAGTTTGATGTATTAAATCTCTGCTCTGTGTTATAGTTGTAATTAATATTGCATCCGTGAAAATATTTTTGTATTTCTAGTGGAGGTGGTAAATTTCCGAAACTATCATAATATTCGACTTGGTTTCCGATTTTTTTATACGTTACCCAATGCGTTCCTGTACCGTTTTTCGTATCCAAGTTAACAATCGCTGATTCTGATCGTTTAGGACGAACGGGCAACTTATCTCTGCTAAACACACCGGTGAAATGTGGTATTTTCATTAAACGAGCGATTTTTATAAGTTTGAAATCGTACAACGCTCTCTTGGGTAACGTAGATATTAGTTTTTTTTCGTTTTTTTCGTTTTTACACCCCCTCCACTTTTATATGGTGTGTGATATAGACCATTTCCTATTTTGTACGAGTTGTCTTTGTACGGTGTAAGCCATTACCATTACCCAAATGCGACGGGGTATTTCTCTTAAATTCATTAGCGACCTTAACAACGTTGGCAACACCACCAGTCAGAGCTCCTAGAGCTGATAACCCGGCAAATATCGGAATAAGTGGTAACACACCTCCTCTTTTTGGTATTTTTACTATTCTTGGAACTTTTGTCTTTGTAAATTTAAATGTTTTTCGTGCGGCGGCTATACATTTTTTAGTTAATTTCGTTAAATTTTTTTCACCAATATTTTTCTTTATAACGTTTTTAGTTGCTTTGACGCCCGCTTTAAAACCACACCCACCGCCAACTTTACGTTTTGCTTTCATGGCGGTAGTTACACCCCAAGCTACTGCTTTTTCTTTTAAATTAGAATCTCTCGATTTGAACATATCCCAGGCCCGCTGTTCTAATATACGATCGGCTTCGTTACGATTTGTGATAGAATTACTACGTTCGTATGCGATATCGTGCTCTCTACATGCAGAATCTAAAGGGTTTATACCTTTATCCCCACGATCTAATCGTTTTTTTAATTTTGTTCCCGGTCCGCAATATTGATAACCTATAATTTTTTTTTTTTTTTTAACTATGATAACATTGCTTATAATATATATTAACCTTACCAGGTACGTGAAGCTCGACCGGCAATTTGTTTATAAGTGTGTTGATAAGCCCACCACCTTTATTCTTGTTGCTTCTTCGAGCGAGTGACATTGTGTACTGATGACATTGTCATCTTAACATTGATATTTAAATTAAAAATGAAATTCATTAAACAAGAAACCAAGCTCACAGTTGAAAACGTAGATCCGCCTACTTCATTTCAAAACAATAGACATGGAGCGCTTCTACCTAATACGATACGTGCACTTATTGTGGGTCCGTCCGGCTACGGAAAAACGAATTTAATTTTCACATTATTAACTAATATAAACGGAATAAGATTTCACAACGTTTACATATATTCGAAAACTCTAGATCAGCCTAAATATAAAATGTTGAGTAATATTTTATCGGACATCGACGGAATACAATTATTCCCGGACGCAATTCGTGTTACCTTTTCATCTATGGTTGATTATTGTAAGGGGTTCTCAAAGTGTTATTGCCATAATAAAGATATGTCAAGTTAATTAAAAAAATGTAAATTTAATAATTGTAAAAATATAATAATATCATAATGATATAAATTATAAGTCATAATAACATACTTATTTATAAAAAAAATTAAAATTGAATTGTAAAAATATAATTACATCATTTAAATATATAAAATAATAAATGGCTGTTTAATAAAGTAATACAATAATATTTTTATCGAAAATATCTATAAGGATAGAGCTACACACGGCGTATTCCACCGCGTTGTCCGTCGAACTAAAAAGCATTGGTTTATTTTTAATAAACGCCGCGGAATACGTAGCGTTTGAAACGCGGCAAATACGCCATGTATAGCTCCGGCCCAAAAGTACAAACCACTAAAAATAAGTTTTCATTTAACATTATTATGTTAATGATAAATATTTAATTATTATTATTGGTTTTTTTTTTTAAAAAATTTAAAAATATCAAAATCAAAAATAAATTTGGAAACCACTGGAAAGCTCAAAAGAAATGTTAACTTAAAAGGTAATACGAATTGCGTCCGGGACGTAATTCGTTCAAAAAAGTTCGTCTACCTGTTTGGTACGCAATTCGTGTGCACCGGATTTGACAGATATCTCCAACTCAAACTGTAGTCGATAGGTTTAGGCGTTAGGTTCCCATGTATAGGTTAGGCAGGTATACCAAGATCGATTCCCGCCTCGGCAGAATTAGCGGCGGCGCATGCCGTAACATGGCCGTCCGGTTTTTCTGCATTTTTTTTCTCGATTTTTTCAGAAATATTTTGTTTTATATTTATTATGAATAATATATATAATAAATACACGATTAAATTTACTTCCGTATTTACAGTTTCTTTTTCTGTAAATTAATAGAATAAATTACAAATTGTAACTCCCGTGTTACGAATGTTGTTAATATTGTATATTCAATACATAATATACAATTCAATACAATTTCAACTATCCGCCCACATTGTCCGCGATTCGGCGCAATTGGATTGCTTACTTGATTACTTTAGTTGTGTATCATAATTGATTTTCCCCGTTGATTGCTGACTACTAAAATTCAACACGCGATTTACCTCTGACTTTTTTACGAGCATATCAACACCCGACTATCGACTTCCGAGGGAACATGACAAAATGTATAAAATATATTTGTACATAACATATTTCGAAATGAGAATTAATGAAAAGTTCTTATTATTTCACCAATTCCGCCCAAAAAGTCCGCAATCCGACGAAGTCGGATTGCCTACCTGGTAGGTTTATTTGCGTGTAAACTGATTTTTACCATAGATAACTGATAAAGTATTTAACATTCAAAAACTCACTTTCTCTTAAAATATTTTACCAACAAAACAGCATCCGCCTAACGATTAAAAGGCAATAACATTGCTTTAAAAAACTTTTACGTTGCACAATTTTTTTATTTTAAATACATACAAATACAATTAATTAATGGATAAGATTTACTTCCATATAAACAGTTTGCTTTACTGTGAATTACTGATTAATTAATAATATCATTGTCATAGTGCATGCGTTGTACACTCAATAGTCAATTGATTTAATATTTGATCCATGTGCCGACATAGTCTGCGATCCGATAGTTGCATTGAATTTATTTTCACAAGTGATTACCGATTATTCAACGCTCAAACGACAACATTCGACTTAAAAATTTTTTCCTACTTTTGAAGGCAGGTTAGACAATCCGCCGTAGGTGGATTTACCAACCAGGAATCTATTTATACCGGTTGAGGGCTGATAGCTAGACACTCAAAATTCTACGTCTCAGCTTTCAAAAATTTTTCACTTTCGAAAGAAGACCGCCAAACAAGCGAACGTCTTATCAATTCTCGACAACACCCGCCTTATCATCCCGATAGAAGACTCGCAGTACCAAGTACGAGATGGGGGTCGTTCTCCGACAAACATAAATTTGATAACAGGATATAACAGGATATATATTTGAAATTAAGGCCATCTAAATCCAACAATGTTTTGTATTATAATAAAGCAACAATTGCTTTATTTTTTTAGTACCACCAAATCTTATTTTTTTAAAAACTTTCTGCTTTCAAGCTCTTCCATCCGTCCTAGGGTTTTCACTTACACCGAGTTTCACCCAAAGCCAGTTTCACGGGCCGCTATCTTCTAATAGTATAAAACGTGAAGACTTTTCCTTTTGTCCGCCAAGGCGCTGCCAGTACTTTAGCAGAAAGCCAATCGAAAATTAGAATTTTTTTCCCGACCCGTTATCACCTTTTTGCGTTATCGCGCTATGCCGGAGTCGACGTTTCGTTATTACTGAATACATCGGTTTTCGAACACTTTTCGACGTTTGGACTACTTTTTTGTAATTTTTTTGGCGTTTTACGGCCTCGCCGTCGTTTTTTGCGGGTACTCCGTGTTTTTTTACGCCCAGTAGAGTGCCCGTTTTCTACGTGTTTGTTTCGTTGCGTTCGCCGTCGCGTTAACCGAGAGGGCCGCCGCGGCCGACCGACGTTCTCGCCGATTTTATTTCGACTTTTTCAGTTTTCGTCTTTCTGATTCACGCTTTCGTCATTGTGATATGGTTTATCGCGTACCCCGCGTCCTTTAAACGCCGTACTTTACCGTTTGTACGTGAAATCTGTTAGTGTAATTGGACGGAACGATTAGAATCGACGTATGAGGTATACATATATTTCGATTAAATTGCACGATTTTATGTGTGTTATATTTCTGTACGTGTTGTAGGCTTACTGATCGTCGATTCGTGTCAAATATAAGTCGTTTTCGTGCCCTTCGTACACTTTAGTTCCAGACCGTCGACAGTGCTGGATCAGCACTGCAGATTATTTTTTTGGATATCAAACATCGTGACTGTGTGTATTTCTTTAAATATCAAATGTGTTTATACTACATTAGTATCTATTATCATATGTGGTAAAGGTGTATAGTCTATTGTTGCGGAGCATTGATGTTCTTTTGTTCGTACAGTGTCGATTTACTCTTATAATACATAATATAGTTAAATTACTGTTTTGGATTCAATAAATTGGATTTTATCATTTTATTTACATTGTTTTATCCTTTATAACTCAGCCCTAACACCATTAGACCAATGTTTTACCTCAAGTAGTGCTTTGTTGCACAGTAGTGTTTGTCGACGATGCAGGTTCATACGCAAGGCTCTGTCAGCATGTACTCCAACAGAGCGAATTGAAACTACACTATGGTTGAATAGTCATTTTTACTCAGATGTATACATATTAACAGCATAAACACATTAAAAACATATGGAAAATGTTAATAGTTCATAAGTGGGTTGTCGTGTTAGAGTAGTTGATTAATGATTAACTAGGTACGTACCGTGTGATTCTTTCAAGCTGAATAAAAAATAAAGTAATCTACATATGATACTTTAATTATTGTTGTTTAACTCTACATATTATTTAGTATTATGTAATTAAGTAATTTTATGCTACACATAAACGCATGCATAAATTATAATAGTACTACATGTTTTTGCATACATCTAAAATATGAAACATTTGGTAAGTTCAAAAGAATTAATTAACAACCATAAGTATTTTAAATTATTTTATTTAATTAAATAGCCATCGTGTAAGTTTCAGACAAAAGGTAATTAAATAGTTTTATAAATATTTTAAATTATACAATTGAGTATATTTCCAATCTATACAATATTTAGCTTATTAAAATACATTTCATAAATTTTACTTTTATTGTATAATTGTTTTCTACTTAATAAAACAAAAACAGATAATTTTTATGTGTAGGTATTATTTTATTTTGAATCGAGAACACAATATATAAATTTAAAACGTTAAAATTGTATTAAGAATGTTGTTATTATACCTTATGCAAACCATTTACAATGTTCAACGACATTTAACAGTATTATTCATTTATTATTTGCATATTTAATTATAATATAAATAGTTTATAAATTATTTTAATAGTAATTAATTACAAAAAAAAAGTTTGACTTTGACTTTACTTTAAAGGTTCAACTTTTAAAAGTATTATTTTGATCATTGATTCATGATTTTATATGATTTAAAACATTCAATTTGAGGTTTTTATTTATATGATATAATTTAAGCAATATATAACATTTGGTAAGTTCAAAAGTATTAATTAGCAACCATAAGTATTTTAAATTATTTTAATTTAATTTTATAGCTATCATGTAAGTTTCAGACGAAAGGTAATTAAATAGTTCTATAGTATGATTGTAAATATTTTAAATTATACAATTGAGTATAGGTATTAACAATCTATAAAATATTTAATTTTTTAAAATAATTTATATTTAGTTAAATTTAATGAATTTAACTTTTATTGTATAATTGTTATCTACCTAATAAATCAAAAACAGATAATTAAATATTGATGTGATTTTATAAAAATTTTATTTTTGAATCGTGAACACAATTAATAAATTGCAAACATTAATAGTTTTTTAAGAATATTGTTATCATGTCTTTTTTAAGTATTATTCATTTATTATATGCATATTTAATTAGAATATAAACAATTTATAAATTTATTATATTAATAAATAATAATAATACATAACAAAAAATAAGTTTATGTTTGACTATACTTTAAAGGCTTTTAAAAATAATATATTGATCATTAATTCATAATTTTATACAATTTAAAACATTGAATACCTCAATTATATCTAATACAATACATGTATTTAAATGTATTTAATAAAAATATGTATAAAAAAAAATACAAAGAAAAATAATAAATATAAATAATATAACTATGGTCCGTCCAGCGAGAGAACACACCTCGGCGGCGACTAAAACTCGTCCGATTTCGCGCATTCCCACTACTAGCTCGTCCGTCGTACGGGGTCGTCGTCACCTCGGACTACGCCGACTGCGAGTAGGCGTGGCGGTGCTCACCACCGGTTACCGCGTAGTGGGAGAATTTCACCTTGAGCCGCTGTCACAGTGGTATTTGTTATGTATACACTGTATACACACGTTTTTGCATACGTAGTGAACACAGTTTTTCAAGCAGTTTTTAACGTTCAACGTATATTTTTACAATATAAATTATTATAATTTATTTTGTTTTTTAATAATTGAAACTAATAAAATGGATGTCAACAATATTTCTCCTGCCAAAGTAAATCCTCAAGGAAAAGTAAGTAAATAATTTAATAATGTATAATACTATAATTTATTTTCGTTTTCGTTTTTGATTTCGTTATTAAATTTTTTTCAGTTTTTGGGATTTTTTGTTACCTACTGTTTTTCAGATGTTTTTTGTTTTTGTTTTATTAATTTTTTCGTTTTTTGTTTTTTTTTCGTTTAACAAATTGAAATTAAAAATTATAAATTTGGTACATTGTAAAAAAAAAAAATAATCAAAATCAATTAACGAAAAACGAAAAAATCGAATAACATTAAACATAAAAATTGTATATAAAAAAAAACGATATTTAAAAAAAAATTATGCCCTGATTTATAATATAAATATTTTTTTTTAGTTTATTGGTACTGGTCAGAAGCAGATGATAATAAATTTTTACAAAAGGATAATTCAAAGACAAACAGAAAACCCAGACAGTCCCCGATTAAAGTACAAAGAAATGATCGAGGAAATTTCAAAGTCATGTGGTATTGGACGAAGAACAATCATTACTACACTGTCAGAATATAAAAATCGAGGTACTGTAACATCTCCTAACAAAAAAAAATGTAGATTAGACGTTACTAAAAAGGTAGACGATTTTGATAAGAATGCCATTAGGCAAAAAGTACACAGTTTTTGGCTTAATCGTAATATTCCTACGCTTACAAAAATATTAACAGCGGTTAACGAAGACAACAGTCTACCAAATTTCAAACGTTCTACGTTTCACAAAATGTTGAAGAGCATGAATTTTGTTTATCAAAAAAAAAAAAGGAATAGTGCACTCCTCGAAAGGAATGACATTGTATCGTGGCGGCGTAGATATTTGGAGAGTATAAAACATTATCGACAACAAGGTAGGCCCATATACTATTTGGATGAAACGTGGGTCAATGCCGGAGAAACAACAAATAAAACATGGGTCGACAAAACCGTCAATTCTCCACGGGACGCTTTTCTCAAAGGACTCACCACTGGTCAAAAGGAGCCTACAGGGAAGGGCAAACGACTCATTGTGTTGCACATTGGGTCGTCTGACGGATTTGTTGAGGGTGGCCTTTTATGCTTCGAATCTAAAACGAATTCCACAGACTACCACCACGAAATGAACGGTGACACTTTTTATGAATGGTTTGTCAACATTTTACCGTTTTTAAAAAAAAATGCTATCGTCGTTATGGACAATGCCCCTTACCATAGTGTAAAAACAGAAACTATTCCCAATATGTCTTGGAAAAAGCAAGATATAATAAACTGGCTGGAAAATAAAGGCCAGCTCATAAATAGCAATCAACTTGTCAAATCACAGCTGATAGATCAAGTCGAACAATTAAGACCACGATACAACACATATGTAATTGATGAATATGCAAAATCAAAAGACATAATAGTGTTGCGATTGCCTCCTTATCACTGCGAGCTCAACCCAATCGAGCTCGCATGGGCATCGGTAAAAAATTACGTTCGAATGAACAATACGACGTTCAAATTGAAAGATGTCCAGGAATTGTTGGTAAAAGGCGTGGAGCACGTAACACCCGAGATGTGGACGAATTTTATTAGACACACCATTAAGGAGGAAGACAAATTTTGGAAAATCGACCACATTAGCGACGAACTTATTGACAACGATCCAGAACAAGATGAACAACATGTCATGACAGTTGGAACAGGGGACACTGACACAAGCTCTGATTCCGATTCAGATTTTTCGGATTAATGTAATGTATATATTTTTTATTTTTATTGTACCTAATAATATGACGTAATTCTAATGTATATATTTTTTATTTTTATTGTACCTAATAATATGACGTAATTCTAATGTATATATTTTTTATTTTTATTGTAATAATATGACGTGTATTCTACTGTATATATTTTTTATTTTTATTGTACCTAATAATATGACGTAATTCTAATGTATATATTTTTTATTTTTATTGTAATAATATGACGTGTATTCTAATGTATATATTTTTTATTTTTATTGTACCTAATAATATGACGTAATTCTAATGTATATATTTTTTATTTTTATTGTAATAATATGACGTGTATTCTAATGTATATATTTTTTATTTTTATTGTAATAATATGACGTGTATTCTAATGTATATATTTTTTATTTTTATTGTAATAATATGACGTTTATGGGCAGTCAATGCATGAAAATATTTTTTGTGTTACTTGAGCCGCTGTATACAAACCAGTCGGCGGTCGCCGCTTGACGACCGCGAGTAGGCGTGGCTGTGTTCGTCGTGTGGTGGGAGGAATTCGCCTCGAGACCGCGGAGCTCTGTCATTTGAATGCGCGAAAGAGGTGCGTTCTCTCACTGGACGGAGTGTATACAAATATAAATGGTAATTATATCTATAGCAATATTTTAAATTGCATTTTTTTTTATTTATAAATAAAAACCTCGACAACATAGGTCATTGGCCTAGAAAAGAACAAAAGTAGTTAATATATAAATTGCATTAATTGTAAAATGCATTTTGTATATAATATGGAATTAGTGATCAGGTTCCTATAGGTTATAAGAATTTATAGGTATATTAAATAAACGTATACACTAAACTACGATAAATATATTAAATATGTCATCACACGACACACACAACCAAGCAAACTATTGCTATATATTGCATAATATGTACAATTTACATTTTGCCATTCGACTTTGTTATTATGTTTATGCATACAACATGCAGTAGGTAATATATTATAATAGTAATAATCAGTCACGATGACATCAAATTAGAATAAAAATGGATGATAAATAATATTAATAATATCAATATATAAGTTTGGATTTGACTTTAATGTATTGCCTGAAGTATTTATATAAATACCTAATGTAGATTATTTAAGTATAGTTTTAGAGTATTTAAATTTTTCAATAAATTTGGTTAATCCAAAAACTGTATTCTTTACTATTATATTATTAAATTAAATGACAAATGAATGTAATACACGTAAAAAATTACTATATGTCAAAAAACATTGTACGCAAATGCATGTAAAAGACAATTAATAAGAATATCCAACTCTCATTACATACGAAATATATTAATTACATAAGAAAACAGTGCTTAACGCAAAATTCGTCGCGGATCGAAAACGATTTAAATGCTTGAGATTTGACAGTTATCAACAACTCAAACTGTAGTCGATAGGTTTAGGCGATGGGACCCCATGATTAAGATAGGCAGGTATAGCAAGATCGAATCCCGTTCCGGCGGAATTAGGGACGGCGCATGCAGTAACATGGCCGCCTGGATTTTTTGCATTTTTTTTCTCGATTTTTTTAGAAATATTTTGTTTTATATTTATTTTGAATAATGTATAATAATGTATGTATTAATAAATACACGATTAAATTTACTTCCGCGTTTATAGTTACTTATTCTGTAAATTAATAGAATAAATTACAAATTGTTTTCACTAATACTCCAGTATTACGAATTTTGTTAATATTGTATATTCAATACATATACAATTCCACCTATGGCGCTCACATTGTCCACGATTCGTCCTATCCGACGCAATCGGATTGCTTACTTGATAAGTTTAGTTGCGTATCAAAATTTATTATCCGCGTTGATTGCTGATTACTAAAACTTCAAACACGCGATATTACTCTGACTTTTTTTACCAACTATCGACTTCCGAGGGAACATGACAAAATGTATACAATATATTTGTACACAACATATTTCTAAATGAGAGTTAATGAAAAGTTCTTATTATTCACCAATTCGTTTATTTGTGTGTAAACTGTCTTTTACCATAGTATTTAACATTCAAAAACTTGCTTTGAATTAAAATATTTTACGAACAAAACAGCATCCGCCTAACGATTAAAAAGTCAATAACATTGCTTTAAAAAACTTTACGTTGCACAATTTTTTTATTTTAAATACATACAAATACAATAAATTAATGTATAAGATTTACTTCCATATAAACAATTTGTTTTACTGTGAATTACTGATTAATTAATAATACCATTGTCATAGTGCATGCGTTGTACACTCAATAGTCAATTCATATAATATTTGATTTATGCGCCGACATTGTCTGCGATCCGACGTAGTCGGATTGCCTACCTAGCTGGTTTAATTTCCCTTAAAGCTTTTGTAAATTGAGTTCATACAAAATTTTTATTTCACTTATTGCGCCGAAATAGTCCACGATTCGTCGCAGTCGGATTGCCTACCTGGTAGGTATAGTTGCATTGAATTTATTTTCACAAGTGATTACCGATTATTCAACGCACAAACGACAACATTCGACTTAAACATTTTTTCCTATTTTCTATGGCAGGAGGTTAGACAATCTGCCGTAGACGGATTCCCCAGCCAGGTATCTATTTATATCGGTTGAGGGCTGATATCTAGACACTCAAAAGTCTACGTCTCAGCTTTCAAAACTTTTTCGCTTTCGAAAGAAGACCGCCAAATAATCGAACGTCTTATCAATTCTGGAGAACACCCGCCTTATCATCCCGGTAGAAGACCTTGCAGTACCACCAAATCTTCCTTTTTTCAAAAACTTTCTGCTTTCAGCTCTTCCATCCGTCCTAGGGTTTTCACTTACACGGAGTTTCACCCAAAGCGAGTTTCACGGGCCGCTAGTATTATATAAAATATAAATGTTGACGCGGCCCGCCGATCGCTGCGCTGTGTGTATTATAGTGTACTGGCCAATCGAAAAATTAGAATTATTTTCCAGACGCGTTATCGCCTTTCGTCGTTATCGGCTTATCGCACCGTTTCGGCTTCGTCGTTTTGTTATTACTGTATATATCGTTTTTTCGAAATTTTTCAACGTTTTTCGACTTTTGAAGCCCTTTTACGCGGATTTAACGGCGTTTTTCGACCTCGCGGTCGTGTTATTCGCGTCCGCCGTGTCGTTTTACTGCCGTTGGTGCGCCCGTTTTTTACGTATTTGTTTTTTCCGAGTGGCTATCGCGTCGACGGCGACCGACGTTCTCGGCGATTTCGTTTCGCCTTTTTACGTTTTCTTCGCCCCGTTTTGCGATTTTCGATCCGGAGATGGTGTTTTTCGAGTAACGCGCGTCTCTTAGTCGCCGTACGTGTGCCGTTTGTATGCCGATTCCGTCATCAAATCAAACGTCCTAGAGCAGATGAGACATTCAGTGATGATTAAGTCATGTTCAATACTATATTATGGTTAAATTACTGTTTTTAAATCAATAAATTGTGTTATATAGTTTTATTTACATTGTCTTATCCTTTGCTCAACCCTACTCCATTAGATTAATATTTTACCTCGGGTTGTGCTGGGTGGAACAGAAGTGTTTGTCGACGATAAAGGTCTATTCGCACAGTACAATATTATTGTACTTTTATGGACAGTATATTATCATAAATCAATAAATATAAGTGATTTAAAACTACAGAGGTGAATTGTTTTATTTGAGTTGGTAATATTTATATATGTATACAACTCCAGATACATAATTACATCCGATCAAATGTATATATATTGACCGTACAAACAACTATTGCAGGTTAAATTAAAAACATACTGAAAATGTTGGACCGTTTTTAGGTGAGTTGTTGAGTTAAGGTAGTTGATCAGTAGTTATATATATATACTATACTTAAACTACTTCTTCAAGGTAATATTTAATACTGACGTTTATAAAGAGTAATGTGTACTAAACGGTAGGTACTACACAATATGTATGCAAACCCATAATATGGTAATAATATTATATTATACAATTGATTATACCTATCTAATAAATCTAATAAAATAAAAACTTAAATTTGTGTACCTATTGATGTGTATCATGAACATATTAATATTTATTTTTTTTTTTGAATCGAGAACACCATAAATAAGTTTCAAACGTTAAATATACATTTTTTATTTGTAATTCTAATTTTTTTCAGTAAAAAATATTTAATACTAAACATCATATAACAGTATTAATCAGAAACTTTACATTCAATTTATAATATAAATATTTAATCAAATATAATATTAATAATAACAGAAAATAAGTTTGAGTTTGACTATAAATTATAGTTTTTAAAAAAAATTATACTGAATATAGGTACATGTATAATTTTACAGGATTTAAAATATTGAATAAATCAAAAATATTGTTAAACAGATACCTACCTAATTATACGTAATATATGTATTTGTAATTGTAATTAAAATATATTGTAATATTTTAAGAAGCATTTGTTTAATGTATTTTGATAATAATATGGAATTATATTGATAGGTGTGGGCATTAATATTTAATATTGTATGATAAATATATGTCATCATACACATAAAAAATGACAATACAAACAAATGTTCTGGACAAACACATAAAAAACACAATTAATATGAATATCCGAGTCTCATTATACATGAAATATACGAATTGCCTAAGAAAAACAGTGCTTAACGCAAAATTCATCGTGGATCGGAAACAGTTTAAATCCTCAAGATTTGACAGAATTCTGCAACTAGAACTGTAGTCGGTAGGTGTTAGGCGTAGGTCCCCATGATTAGGTAGGCAGGTTCGTATCCCGCCCCGGCGAAAATAGCGGCGGCGCATGCCGTATCCCGGCCGCCCGAAGTTTTTGCATTTTTTTCCTGTTTTTCACGAAATATTTTGTTTTAAATTTATTTTGAATTATTATTGTATATAATACGTTAAATACACGATTAAAGTGACTTCCGTGATTATATTTTTTTTTTCTGTAAATTAATAGAATAAATTAATAATTAAAAATAATTACGAATTGTTTTTAATAATACTCCAGTGTTATGATCTTTAGTAATATTGTATATTTAATACATATAAGATTTCACCTACGCGCCCACATTGTCCGCAATCCGACGAAGTCGGATTGCCTACCTGGCGAGTTTAGTTGCGTGAAAATTGATTTATACTATTGATATCTTGATAATGTATTTAACATTCAAAAACGCGATTCGACTTTAAATATTCTACAAACAAAACAGTGTCCACCTAACGACGTCAGGAGGTAGGACAATCCGCCGTAGGCGGATTGCATTGCCGGGTATCGATTTACACCGGTTGATGATCAACGACTAGATAGGTACTCAAAACAAAGATTCGACTTCCACGTTTTTATGTACCAAACAACACCTGACTAATGACAACCGGTGACACGTGAATAGTGAAATAATATACCGTAATTTGAGTATTTACTATTTTTGAATATTCAAAGTTGTTATTTCATATATTGCGCTCACATTGTCCGCGATCCGACGTAGTCGGATCGCCTACCTGTCAGGTTTATCTGTTCACTGTAAATTCAATTACACAGGTTGATGATTGACAGCTAGACATTCAAATTAAGGATTCTACTTTAACTTTTTCATTTACAATGCAGCAATAGACTTTCGACGTCAGGAGGTAGGACAATCCGCCGTAGGCGGATTGCATTGTACAGTATCGATTTACACTGGTTGATGATCAACGACTACACTCATATAATTCTACTTTTTCCCGTTCAAAACCAGACCGCCAAAATATAGAGCAATCACATCAGTGGAATCACTGGAATCATCCTCGCAAACACTGTTATCACCCACCTTAACACAAAGTTTAATTGGTGATTACTAGAATTTCTCCTTAGTCGTGTTTCCGTCCTAGGGTATTCACTCACACCGAGTTTCACCCGAAGCGAGACTCACGGGCCGCTAGTCTAATATAATAAAACGTGAAGACTTTTCCTTTTGTCCGCCACCGGCGCTGCCTGTATCATAAGGAATTACCAATCAGAAAATTACATTTTTTCCCGACCCGTTATCACGTCTTTACGTTATCGCGTTTTGTTACGGTGTATAATATATTATATCGTTTTTCGAAAATTTCCATAATTTTTCGACGTTTGAACCCTTTTTTGTTATTTTATTGGCGTTTTACGGCCCCGTCGTCGTGTTTTTCGAGTACTCCGTGTTTTTTTACGCCCGGTAGAGTGCCCGTTTTCTACGTGTTTGTGTCGTTGCGTCCATAGTAAAGTAATAACCGAGACGGCCGCCGACCGACGTTCTCGCCGATTTTTCAGTTTTCGTCGTTCTGATTCACGCTTTTCTTCGACATTATGGTATGGTTTTTCGCGTAGCCCGTGTCCTATAAACGCCGTACGTTTACCCCGTTTGTACGTGAAATCTGTTAGTTTGATTGGACGGAACGATTGGAATCGCCAAACGACGTATGAGGTATGTACGTCCTGCCTACTCGGTATTATTTTAATTATTTGAATCAGCACTGCACATTATTTTTTTGGATATCAAACGTCGTGACGGTGTGTAATTCTTTAAATATTAAATATCAAATGTGTGTGTACTGCATTATTATATCCATTATCATATGTGTTTCAGGTGTATGGTCAATCGTCGCGGACCATTGACGTTCGTTTGTTCGCACGGTGCCACAGTGTTGATTTACTCATATATACTACATAATATAGTTAAATTACTGTTTTTGATTCAATAAATTGCATTTTATCATTTTTTTACATTGTCTTATCCTTTGTAACCCAACCCCAACACCATTAGATTAATTTTTTACCTCAGGTTGTGCTCGGTGGCACATAAGTGTTTGTGGATGTTGGAGGCCCATTCGCATAGTACATTATTTACTATGGATATAATATGTGATTTAAAACTACAAAGGTTTTATTTTAAGGTAGTATATTTACATTCATGCAGCTCCATATTGTTACATTTGAATCAAATGTATATACATTGTTGACTGTATAAACAATTACTACAGGTTAGCTAATAGTTTTTAGGTGATTTGTTGAGTTAAAGTAGTTTTATAAAGAGTAATATATACCACACAGTACTACACAATATGTATACGGTAATAACATAATAAATAATTAATAGTCTCAGTGTTAAAACATTAAAATGAATATAATTAACTATACTTTTATATTGTTATCTTTCTAATAAAATAAAAACTTATACTAATGTATCATGAATATATTATTATATACATTTTTCTAACAATGTGTATATTATATTTTTTTTTAGTAAAAAATGTACAATACTAAACATCATAGAACAGTATTAATCAGCAACTTTAAATTCAATTTAGAATATAAATACTTAATCAAATATAATATTAATAATATAATAATAAAAAATAAGTTGTTGTTGTTACATATCTAATTAATTATATTACGTGTATTTGTAATTAAGAGAGCATTAAGAAGCATTTGTTTAATGTATTTTGATAATAATATGGAATTATAATTAAAGAGGTGTGGTCATTAATATTTAATTCTTTCAATAAATTTGGTATCTATACCGACTATACCTATATTGTATTATAAATACATGTCATCATAAAAAATGACAATACAAACAAATATTCTGGACAAACACAATTCATATGAATATATCCGAGCCTCATTCCACACGAAATATATGAATTGCACAGGAAAAACGGTGCTTGACCCAAAATTCGTCGCGGTCGAAAACGGTTTAAATGCTCGAGATTTTGATGATGTTTACAACTCGAACTGTAGTCGATAGGTTTAGGCGTTAGGTCCCAATGTATAGGTTAGGCAGGGGTACTAGGAACGAATCTCGCTCCGGCCGATTCGGCGGCGGCAAATGCTAATCATGGCCGCCCGGATTTTTTGCATTTTTTTAAAGTAATTTTTTATTTTAAAATTATTATTTTATATTGATTCATAGCTGAACATTATAACAATGATTTTTTTTTTCATAGATTATTGAACTATAATTCTCATCTCACACATCGCGTTGCATTTCACATTACATTATAATTATTATACAATACCATATGCGCTGTAAACTTAATAAATATAAATATATACCTTTTTTATTTAACCTCACATTACTCATTAGTCATTATTATTATTGTTTATTATAATTTATTATCATTTATTTAAAAATCTAAAATGCATGGATCATCAAACGCTTTGACAAAAAAAAAAAAAGTAATAAAGTTGATTTCTTGATTTCGATTTTATTTTACGTACGTATTTATTTCAATTAGTCCAATAATTTGTCGACAGCGGTGTCAAAAAGATTAAAACATTATCTTATCGTCGACAAATTATCGATGTAACATATTGTAAATCTATTTATTGTTTATTCATTGGTAAATTTGCTGTGACTATATATATATACTACACGTATTTAATTTTTTTTGTACATTATTCAAGTCTGTTGCATATAAAACCAATAGATATCACTGTAGGGAACACCTTATAACATATTGAAAATATTAAGGGCAAAATATAGTCAAACAAGATTGATGTATTAATATAATATATTATAATATGCAATAATTGGCAATGGGAATTGTACAAAATTTATATATAATGATATATAATAATAAAATATGCAATAAGTACGAGGCAATGTTATTTTAAGAGACTTAACAAACATAGATACAATAATAAAATATTTAAAAACACGTGATATGTACACAACCCAAAATATTTAAATACAAAAACGTTTTTAAAAAGAAAATGATTTTATCAGATTTTTTTTTGAAATTATTATTATACATAATGTAAAACAGAATAGTGTATAATAACATTTAACAAAATAGGTTTAACAGTTTACATATAATAATAATAATATGTTCACAATATATAAGTGGGAAATTGTATAAATATTTATTATATAATATTTGTGAGTGTGTGTGTGTGTGTGTTTGTGTAAGTATAAAAAATTTAAAATTTAATTATATATATATAAAATAATAATGGTATATTTGGTATTTAAATAAAAAAAACATTTAAAAAAAAGTGATATATATATAAGTGGGAAATTGTATAAATATTTATTATTATATGTCATGTGTGTGTGTGTGTGTGTGTGTATAAATAATGTATAAATGTATAAAAAAAGGTCATATTATAAAAAATTTTTAAAAATTATTATTTTTGCTGTAAAAAAAAAAAATTAAATACATTTATTACAATATACTTAATAGCAAAATAATTTTAATTACTTACATTTTCTTTTGAGCCCGTCGCCTCCGCACTCATCGGGGCCTTTGCCACACCCGGGGCATCTGCCGCACCCTGGGCCTCTGCCACATCCTGGGCCTCTGCCGCACCCTGGGCCTCTGCCGCACCCTGGGCCTCTGCCGCACCCTGGGCCTCTGCCGCACCTGCAGGATTGCCCGTATTGGGCCTCGCCCCCTTCACCGGCTTAGCCTCCGCCGGCTTTTTTGATTTTTTGGATTTTTTGCCTGTAACACGAATATACAATTGAATATACTGCTTACGAAAAGCACGAGGCAATTGAAATGTAATATATTATAATAAATATATAAAACACTCACACTTGCGGGCAATGTGGCCGTAGCCGTTGCAGTTGAAGCAACCTAGAATAGAAAAATTATAAAATTTTTATTAACATTTTCACATGAGGTCAATTAACTTTCGATAAACTTACGGCGTACGGCCTTTTTTTGCCTCGGGTTTGCAGTGACTACTTGCGGTTGTGAATTACCGTAGTAATTCACCTGCAAACCCGAGCAATTATTGATGGAGCCAATATTCAAGTTCTCCATTCTAAAATAAATTATAATTAATTTAGACATATCGTTCTCCCTAACGTAATTAAAACATTTACGTATTAAAAAAAAAATAAGCATTGCAAATCTTCTTTTACTTGAAGCAAACACAGAACTATCTAAAGAAGAAACTAGAGAGTAAAGACTTTGAATATATTTGTATTATGTATATTAGCATTATGTTTGAAAATTATTCAATTACATTTTTATTCGAATAGTTATAATTATAAATTCAAATAGTTATGATTATAAAAATTTTTAAAAAAATCAATACTTGAAAATTATTCGAACAATCATATTTGAAAATTATTTAAATAACTTTTTATTCGAATATATTTTAATTATTTAGATAATATTTAGCCCAACTCTGATCTTTGTATGCATTAGCCCGAACCATAAAATAATATAAATGAAAAAAAAATTGTTAGTAAAAAAATTACTGTCTTATGAAAAACAGTACATGTGGTCACTATATCCTTATAGTTATAACTTAACAATTAGCAAATATAATTAAATATCATGTACTCACGCCTTCGGTGTGTCGATTGAAAATGAACGGCTTTCCCAATTTCACTTTACGATGTCTGTTATTTCGTATATAGCCGCCTTATATTAGATAAAATGTTGGTTATGACTTTACGAGCGATACCGTGTTTGAATTTCGGTTAACGTGTTTACTGTATTATTGCAGGTCTTTGGATGGCGTGATGTACAACACGATGGGTGGGGAGGGAGGACGCGACAACGGTCGAGCCGTTGGCCGATTTCTGCAGGCTACGTTCAACATCCGTGCAATACAGTTGTCGTAGCATTTTTTTTTTGTTTTTGTTTGTTTTACATGCACATTTATACTCATTATTACATTTACTTATAATTTCTATAGTTTTTATTACCTATTCGTTCACTTTTTTTTTCATAACCTGGGACTTTGGAGACCGGTGAGTACAATTTTATTTTCCTTCCATTACTGTGCGTAGGCCATGCACGTGTGTGTAAACAAACCATTTGTTTAGGTTATTGGTTTCAATAGTTTCATTACATTACTCACACGAGTACGATATATAATACTTTCAACTATTATTATTAACGTTTTACGCGCAATGTATGTATGAATACATAATAATAACAAATAGCTCAACTTTCATAGGTTATGTGGTTATGTCATTTTGTATCTGTGCATTACCCATGAGCATCGCAAATGAACGCATACACGGCACCGGTGACATGCCTTTGCGCCTGTTTGCGTACCTACCTTTACGAAGATTATCGGCGCGCAGTTATAAAGTATTTCAATGTTACGGTTAACGAAAACATTGCATTCTGTTAACGATTTTAGAATTTTACGTAGTTCCGTTGTGATGAGTCACATTTTTCCTATTATTTTGTATGAACTTAATGCATGTTGTAAATTATTCAAATAATATTAACGTATTTCCTATAATAACGCGCAATAACTGTTACAGTATCAACTCCACTGATAACAATTTGATAGTGTTTGTAAACAATTTGTTTTTTAATATACACGGCTTATATTATAATTATAATAATGCTAATTACTAAATTAAACATGTTTTTAATATACTTTTTAGTTTTATTACAATGGTTAGAACCTGTGTCATGTGCGGTAATGTTGATGCTGTCATCGAAGTTTCACTACACAGGTATTTACAATGAATTTCAATACGCACACTTTTACATGCCATAATTAAATTGCAACATGTTTCTTTTTAGATTTCCGTCGAATGCCGAACGTAGACTTCGTTGGGTGCAATTCGTGGAAAACCACGGTGTTGCTGTTCGTCCCACCTCTATGCTCTGTTCGAGACATTTCATTCCACGCGTTGACTTCTTCCCAGGTGGCAATCGACGCCGGTTAACTAGCACAGCCGTGCCGTCAATAGTAAGTTTATTATGAAATACAATTTTAGTTTTAATTGTATAGTATATCTCCTCACACACCTCCAAAAACATTTAGTACTGATGTATTTTGTAATTTTCTAAGAGATACTGTTTACCTAATATTATATCATTATAATATTTATAATATTTATATATATAAATATATGTATATATGTATACAAGGAATAAAATAATTCAATGTAGGTACAATAGATTATAATATAATTTTTAAGCAAACATTTCACTGCACCGAACATAAATATGTTATACCGTTTCAAGTTATCGATGTCAGTTCCATCAAGTAAAAATAAATTATGTACACGTATGTAACAAAATAACCATTTGAACATTGTTATGTGAATTTATTTACATATATTTTTTTATGTCTACTTCTTCATTTTCATTCACTAAAACATAATATTATTTATATACTCATTAAACTCACATATCACTGCTATATGTGACATTCATTGTATGTCTTACTTTATAAATGATATCTATATTAAACATTTCAAACTACGTTGTGCAGTAACGAGTCATTTACTTAATTCACTATCTCAATAATATATAACTTTTATATACTACACTCATGGTTCCATCAACACTACATTTGACAATTATTAAAAATTTGAGATACATTTAATGAAATGCAATACCAATTTAATAACTAACCTATCTTATAGTCATTTTTATTCACTACGACATAACTTAAATCTTAACTCATTTCATTGCTATGTGACATTCATTGTATATTTTACTTTATGTATGTTACAATCTATATGTCTATATCAAACATTTCAAAGTACATTGTGCAGTAACGAGTTAATTTCTTAATTCACTATCTCAATAATATATAAC
Organism: Schizaphis graminum; assembly: GCA_020882235.1. Taxonomy (NCBI): domain Eukaryota; kingdom Metazoa; phylum Arthropoda; class Insecta; order Hemiptera; family Aphididae; genus Schizaphis; species Schizaphis graminum. The sequence goes on along the minus strand of CM037035.1, from coordinate 7,445,090 downwards.
TTTTATATATTACACTCATGGTTCTATCAACACCACACGTGACCATTGTTAACAAATTTATATATAATGTATAGATAGATGTATTTTAAATATGCATACCTTCTATTCCCTGTAACAATAAAATGCTTTTATTTGCTATGACATTAACTTATTATTCTATATAATAATTAAAAATAAATAAATAAATATCTTTTTTTAACAAATATTTTACCACACCAAATATAAACGTAAAAACGTTATATGCAAGTAAAAACTTGCATACACTTCTTTTTTAGCCTATTATTAATGTTTCAATTCAAAATCATAATAGATAAAAGCATATCATTGTGTACAGGGAATGGAAGGTTTTATAAATATATAAGTTTTTTTTTTAGGTTCACTTATAAATAAAGCTTAATTAATTTATTGTATTTAATTTTTATACAAATGGATCTAAATATTAAATTTATTTGTATTTATGTATATTTAACTGATGGTGCTCATTATGTTCTGTTATTTATGGGCAAATTAAAGATTTGAGATATATACTTATACAATATTTATTAGTTACTAAATTGTTAAGTTTTATTTTTAATGTATTAGTTACAATGTTTTTATGATTTATATTTTTTTTTTCAATACTGGTAATACATTCATTACATTATGCAGTGCAAATATATATAAACAATTAAATTGTTGTTTAAAAACATGTATGCTATTCTACATTTTGACCCTAATTATTAAGTGCTCATATTTTTATCATTTTATATCACTATATAAAATCACTATATATTCATTTAAACTGATCATCTATGATTTTATAGGCAGTCGAACAGCAGCATGAGGCGCCTGACGGTGAACAAGCAGTTCACGAAGAAATTGACAACGCCGATGAACAAGGCGGCGCAGAAATCATTGAGGTCCAAATGGATGTCAATGACATGGAAGTCGTCGAGGTCCAGGTGGAAGATGACAATGTGGAAGTTGTCGAAGTTCATCTGGAAGATGACAATGTGGAAGTTGTCGAGGTCCAGATGGATGACGTCCCGATGGACGTGGAAGTGGAAGTCGTTGATGTTTTGCCGGCCGACGCACGGGCAGAACTTGAATTCGCAGACATCTTCGACTATTTACCTCCGGACGTCGACGAAGAGGTCAGTGAATAAATATTTCATATTGATAAAATAAAAAAAACCATATAAGAACCATTACAGTTTTATTACTCACATTGCAGTTTGAGCCAATTCCACTGGGTGTTCCTGTGGCTCAACGTTTGCCAATGAGAGACCGTCCGGCAGGTGTTCAACACCCACTCCCGGACCAACACAACGTTGGTGCTTTGGACGCAGTTTGCAGAGAATGCAACGCCCGTCACTTCCACTGCGAACGCGCATCTAGAGGTCACTTCTCCACGTGCTGTAACAACGGTCAAGTGACCGCCACAGGACAGCGCGCACTGCTGCGAGCACCTATGCGTATAACTAATTTGTTGATTGATGATTCACAGGAAGGTACCAACTTTCGAAGGGAGACTCGCCGGTACAACAACTCACTGGCGTTCGCAGCGTTCTCCAGCGACCTCAACCCCAGACGGTTGCCGGGTCGGGGACCAAGCGTGTACACTGTCCACGGACAAGTGTACCGCAGGGTCAACAATGACGTCGTTGGCAACGAACACAGGCCACCGAGGTACTGTGAGTTGTACTTTGTCAACTCAGCCGAGGCCAACCAGGCCCGAATGCGACAACAAGATGTCGCAGACCGTCTTTTGGCAGGTTTGCTTGCAGACCTGGACCAAATGCTTCGGGAGATCAACCCATACGCTCAGGCTTTTAGGTAAGATGATCAATAAACTCATACACATACACTTTAGTAGTTATTAAACTTAAGCTTTTTTTTTATCTATACACACAGTTCTTAATACATAAAGGTATTATTTTAATTCATTTTATACGATATACATTACACTATATATTATATAAAAAAAAAACCGTGGTACTTCCGGATAAAATAAATAACATAGACCAACAATTATATGCATCATATTTATTTTTATTATCCCACTTTCTGGTGTTTTTACAATTTGTATATTACAAGTATATTATGTGTTTACAGGAACATGAGCAGGTTGTGGTTAGAGGAACAAGAAAAAGCCAATGCCAACCCTGAAGTGATGGGACCTAGGTCAGTGAGTATGCATTTTGTTACAGATGCAGCCAGGGACCAGCGACGATACCAACGACCGACCGCAAACGAAGTTGCGGCCGTGTTCGTTGGTGACGATGGACGACCACCGAGAGACCTGAATCTGGTAATTTTTGACAGGAATCCCGTTGACCCCCAACATCGAATGCAAACCATACCCGCGGGCTCATGTCACGCGGATCCCATGTTGTACCCTCTGTTCTTCCCGCACGGGGAGAGCGGTTGGCACTTCAATGTGATGCAAGAGGGTAACCGCAACAACCAAGTTCGCAGTCGGAACACTATCCGAGAGTTTGTGTGTTATCGTATGGCAATTCGATATACAGGAAACAACGATACTGATCACGAAGGCATAAGTTTAATACATGGTGGTGGTTTTTTATTGCAGCAGTACGTGTGTGACCAGTATGTTAGGATGGAATCGAACAATCTCAACTATGCCCGTAGAAATCAGCAAGCGCTCCTCGCTGACGCTTATCAAGGACTGGTGGACCACGTCAACCAACAGCACCATTTGGACGAGGCAAACCCGATGGCTGTCGGCCGTAGAGTCATTCTACCGTCGACATTCGTCGGGAGTCCGCGTTACATGAAGGGGTGTTATCACGACGCAATGGCTATTGTGCGTAAGTACGGTAAACCTGATCTGTTTATAACTTTTACGTGCAATCCTAGGTGGCCTGAAATCACACAGAACCTCGGAAGATGGTCTACTCCAAACGACAGACCCGATCTCATAGCCCGGGTGTTTCACGCCAAACTCAAGGCCCTCATGCAGGACATAATAGTAAATCGTGTGTTTGGTAATATAGACGCTTATGTATACACTGTTGAGTTTCAGAAACGTGGATTGCCGCACGCGCACATACTGGTCATCCTCAGGGAAGACAGTAAGTTGCACACGGCCGAAGACGTGGACAACGTTGTGTGCGCCTCCTTGCCGGACCCGGCAACCGACAGGCGCCTGTTTGACTGTGTGACATCACACATGATTCACGGGCCGTGTGGGCAACTAAACCCCAACAGCCCGTGCATGGTGGACAACAGTTGTTCAAAGAAGTATCCAAAAGAATACAGTGAAGAAACTGTCTACGCTTCCAACAACGGGTACCCGACGTACCGCCGACCAAACAATGGATCTGTTGTCTTGGTCAGACAACAAGAGGTGGGCAATGAATTTGTGGTCCCCCACAATCCATACATACTGGCCAAATATGATGCACACATCAACGTTGAGGTGTGCTCTACGGTTAAGAGTGTCATGTATTTGTATAAATACGTGTACAAAGGCCATGATGCGGCCACTATGGAAGTTTGGGACGGTGATGAGATATCAAAGTAAGCAGATTCAAATTATTTATTTTAATATACTAAGTCTTTGCTTAATGCTTTTGTATAAATCAATAACACTTAAATGTTTGTTGTAAGAACTGCATTCATTTGGTTCTTTATAATGCTTTTTGACTATAGAAAATTTAAATCATTTTTTACTAAAAACATACTGTAAATAAATTAACATTAGACTCCAGAAGTTTTAATAGTATTTTTCACTATACTTGGCCATGCTCTATCTCAAGCAAATTGTTGAAATAAAACATAAAAATCATTAAACTCCAATTAACAATAAATTGCTTAATGGTTTTATTTAAGCTACAACAATTTGATATATAATTATACTTATTCAAATGGCTCAGGTATAGTTAATAATTGTTAAATTCAAATTGGTGGTATGACGTTGCACAAACTAACGAAATATTAATAAATACAATGTACTTTTATGTACATTTAAAACACACGCATACTTAAAACACTTCTTTTTATTAACTTAGTATTACTATTGTTTTAATTTATTTTAAACTCATATCTGTGTGATGTTAAATTACTATGTATAATACTTGGCCATACGTTAGTATACATGTATATATAAACTTCACACCTATAACTAAATTTTAATTGTTTACAACTGTTAATTTTATATTAAATTATAAAATAAAAATAAATACAATTTACAATATATCAATCACATACTTTAAACACTACATTAATACACTTTCTTTATGTCATTTTTTTTTTTAATAACTAACATTTAAACGTTATGCTCGCCAAACCTCTTATACTTTATAGTATTACATGCATTAATAAGATTACTTAATATCACTTGATATACTGTGTTATATATACCTATTTATATATGCAATTAACTTAATATCACATGATATATTATACTACATGTATACAATTAACTTAATATCACTTGATATATTATAGTATATATTATATGTAATTATGACTGTGCAACTTTGTTACTATTATGGTTTATTATATGTTTTTATTTTTTTTTTTTTCAGTTTCATCAATTCACGATACGTAAGTCCGCCAGAAGGGATCTGGCGGTTGTTTTCGTATGAAATGCACAAGAGGAGTCACACGATTGTTAGACTTCCAGTGCACTTGGAAGACAGACAGACCGTCTACTTTGCTCCTGGGCAAGCCCAAGAGCGAGTACAGAACGATGCCCAACGTCGTACGAAATTGACAGAGTTCTTCACGTTGAACGCAAACGACGTGGAGGCCAGACAGTACCTGTATCACGAGATACCGGTGCACTACACGTGGCAACAGGCACAGAGAAGGTGGGTGCGGCGACAAAGACAGATGAACAACGAGACGTTGGCTCGGATGTATGTCGTCAACCCACTGGACCGTGACCGGTTCCACCTGCGACTGTTACTTTTGCACCGGAGAGGCTCACAGTCTTTCCGGGACATGAGAACAGTCGACGGCGTGGTGCACGAGAGCTACGGGGCTGCCGCCATCGCGTTGGGACTCTTGGAGTCCGACCGCGCATGGCTGGCATGCATGGAAGAGTCTGCGTCGTTAGACACTCCCCGACAGCTCCGGTATCTCTTCGTTACGATACTGGTGATGTGCCATCCGGCGGAACCGCTGGCCTTGTTCCAAGCGAACGAGGCCAGCATGATGGAGGACTTCAATCGGCGTTTCCAAGACTTGGACCGTGCCAGAGCGGCAAGTCTTGACGCCATTGGAGACCTACTTCGTGCACACGGAAAAACGCTCGACGACTACGGATTGCCCTACCCGGATGTCGGTCTATTGGAACCCGAACAGGACAACCAGTTGTTCGGGGCAATAGACGCGGCGGCGCGGTGGGCGCAACAAGTGGTCGACATGAACGACGAACAGCGTACGGTGTACGATCGGGTGATGGCGGCCGTCGACGACAACCGGGACATCCAAAAGGTGTTCTACGTCGACGGCCCCGGTGGCACTGGAAAGACGACGCTCTACGGATGCCTCATTTGGTCGCTTCGCAACCGAGGACGGTCGGTGTTGTGCGTGGCGTATACTGGGATCGCGGCGTCGCTCATGGACGGTGGTATGACAGTGCACTCGACGTTCGGGCTGCCGTTCGGTACCCTTACGGACGAGGACACGTCTACCATCACCATGCAGTCTGAACGCGCTCAGAGGATACGTGACGCGGCACTGATCGTCTGGGACGAGGCGCCCATGTCACCGGGACCGCAACTCACGGTGGTCGATCGCTTGCTCAAGGACATCATGAGGTCGGAATCGCCGTTCGGCGGTAAACCGGTCCTGTTTGCGGGCGACTTCAGGCAGATACTGCCCGTTGTCCGCAGGGGAAACAGGAGTGCCGTCGTCATGTCGTCGATCAAACACAACTCCCTGTGGCAAAACTCGGAGAAGTTTGAACTGACGCGAAACATGCGCGCCGGCAACGACGCGGACTTCGCGGATTGGTTGCTCCGGCTCGGCAGCGGCCAACTGCCGACGGTCGACGGTGTTCCGGACACCGTCGAAATCCCGCGGGAAATGGTATGTGACGTTGCTGATTTAATTGATTTTGTTTACCCGCAGCACATGTCGTTGGCTAATGTCGACGATTTTGCTCGGAAAATCATTCTGTGTCCTAGGAACGAGGAATGCAGGCAAATCAATCGCACGGTGCTCCAACGCATCGAGGGCGCTGAAAGAACGTACACGGGCATAGACTCTGTGGTGATGGACGATCCCGACGAGGTAGAAAATTACCCGACCGAGTTCCTAAACTCACTAGAACTGAACGGCCTGCCGCCGTTCAGATTGACACTCAGGGTAGGTGCTATAGTCATGTTGCTAAGGAATCTCGATCCTAAGCGAAGACTGTGTAACGGTACAAGGTTAGTGGTCACCGAACTCCGGCGACACAACTTTAAGGCTAGGATGTTGTCTGGTAATGTTGATGCACAGGAGGACATCGTCATACCAGCGATACCCATGACTTCTGGTAGTGAGGACGACCTGCCTTTCGAAATGAGGCGGGTTCAATTCCCAGTTAGGTTATCGTTTGCTATGACAATCAACAAGTCACAGGGGCAGACGTTTGACCGAGTTGGATTGCTTCTGCCGGTGCCCGTGTTCACACACGGGCAACTGTATGTTGCATTTTCAAGAGTGAGGAACGCTCAATCTGTCAGAGTCGGCATGTACGATGATGGCAATGGGCGGTTTGTCACAAAGAACGTTGTGTACAGGGAAGTACTACCAACGGGTTAACAGGTATGTAGGCAACGGTGAAATTGTTCACAAAAAAATTATATCAGATTTACTATTTCTAATTACCATTAACTGTTGGCATTGTTTAATTTCAATAACAAATTTTCATCTGATATATTTTTTTTTGAGACTTTCCAACCGGAGACTACAAAATAGTTTACATATATATATATACAACAATGTTGTATACCGATCATGGGTCTTATGATCCACCGGGCGTTGGCCATATCATGGATCTAATGATCCACCGGGCGTTGGCCATATCATGGATCTTATGATCCACCGGGCGTTGGCCACTTGAAGTACCTAATCCTTAGGGATCCGCACATTCTTAGGTACTTCATGGACAGTTGGGTTATTTCTACAGTCATGTAGCTGCTCCCGACTGTTCACTGAGGAGAGATAGTTCGACAACCTCCACGTGGTTCTCTCTGGATGCGAATCTGCTTCAATGCGGATTCGTAACTAATAGTCGAACACATTATTTAACATTTTTAAAGTGTATACTTATTTTTCTTTTTTTTTAACATGTACTGTAAGATATCTGTAATATTGTAATTGTCAATTTGTTTGTAACACATAAAATTCAATTAATATGTGCAACACCAATTCAACTATTAATTAATTAATTTTGTACATTTTTTGTTTGTGTACATTTAACATAATGTCTGTCATCTAAACACCATGGAATTGTTTGTACTTTGTTTTTTTTTTTACATACGCTGTGCATTGATTTATCTGTACAATACAAGGTGTTATTGGTTTCAATTTATTCAGAATGTACAAGTATATATTATAACAATATTTCTTATTTTTATTTGACTACCTATTGTATGCAAACCTTTTACTTACTATAATGTATAACAATATTTGTATTTATTTTTTTTATCACAATAATTGTTGATTAACATTGTTGTGTTGGACTTAAGCGTTATAAACATAATATGTTATAAGTATATTATACATGTAAAATTCATACTCTCCTCTGTACACAAATTAAGTAAGAAACATAAAATAATTAGATAATAATATTATTTAAATTAATTATATTCCTAATGTTTTATATAATATCTACCTAATTATTAGTTATGTTTCTAATGTTTAAAAAAATATCTACCTAATAAAATACATGTAATTGAATGTATTATTTAATTTTTTTAACACAATAAATTGCAAATTTAGTCATGTATTTTGTTTGTGTATTATATTTGATAATAATACATAATATTAATGAGTGTGTTGGCAGATGTTAGTATTTAATATTTAATTTTTACATACACATTAGGTGTATACTATTATGGTCACAATCAGATTGTCTACATAAGTGGCTTAATTACACGTAAACTGATTTATACCAGTGATGACTGATAACTAGACATTAAAAAGTCAATATTATAGATTTTAAAAATTTTTACTTAGCACAATTTTTTATTTTAAATACAATAAATGCATTGTTAAGATTTTCTTCCATATGTAAAGTTTGTATTAATGTGAATTACTCATTAATTAGTAATTAATTGGTATACCGTTGTCAGAGTGCAGGTATTGTACACTCAATAGTCAATACATATACAATGTACATACAATATTTCACCCATGCGCTAACATTGTCTGCGATCCGACGCAGTCGGATCGCCTACCTGGTAGGTATAGTTACATATAAATTTATTATAACAAGAGATTGCTGATTATTCAATGCTCAAACGACAACATTCGACTTTAACATTTTTTCCTACTTTCGACGCCAGGAGGTTAGACAATCCGCCGTAGGCGGATTCCCCAGCCAGGTATCGATTTACACCGGTCGAGGGCTGATAGCTAGACACTTAAAAGTCTACGTCTCAATCTCAACTTTCAAAAACTTTTCACATTCGAAAGGAGGCCGCCAAACAATCGACGCCACGAACGTCTCATCAATTCTCGAAAACACCCGCCTGAATTCTGTGTTATCATCATAATCCCGATAGAATATTTGCAGTACTACCAATCAGTGGTACCAACACCACGGACTTATTACCGCCAAATCTTCATTTTTTGAAAACTTACCACTTTCAAGCTCTTCCATCCGTCCTAGGGTATTCACTTACACCGAGTTTCACCCAAAGCGAGTTTCACGGGCCGCTAGTCTTATATTATAAAACGCTAATAATAGTTGCGTTCACGACGGCGGGGAGCGCTTGCTGTACTAACCGTAGTTGCGTTCGCTAAAAAAAGAATGCGCTTCGGTCGCCGCGGCCCGCCGTTATCGCGCCTGGCCGGTTATCAAACCGACGTTGGACAACTGTACGATTATTATTATTATTTATTAATTTTTCACTAATCTACGGTTTTTATGGCTTTTTCCGAGTTTTTCCGTATTCGCGTAATATACGATATTATTATGCGTACTAAAACTCGGTCGTGTGATCACGAAGAGCGTTTGAGTGTAAGACAAAAGTCGTTTAATACATATATATAGATATTATATATATAATTAATAATAATAAAACGCATATTGATTACAAATATATTCAATAGAAAATTAACAAGAATGTCTGTGTGTGTAATGAAATACGAATTAAACAGGTAAAACGATGTATAATACAAATTCAGTGACGGTTCGGAAACGGTTTAAGTGCGTTAGGATAGGATAGGACTTAGGCAGGTGCAACGAGATCGAATCCCGCACCGGCGGTTTTCCTGGCGGCGCTTTGATTAACATTGCGAATCATTTTTTGCATTTTTTTTTCACTTTTTTTTCTCATGTTATTCTAATTATTTTTTCATATTATTATTTTATTATATCAAATATGAGGTTGACTTACCAAAATAATTACACCAATAGGTGCATTGCGATTATTTATTTGATTTTAAATATTGTTCAATTTAGCACCGTTTTACAATTTATTTTAATTTTAATTTCCAAACATTATGTAGTAGGTTTTATTTTATTATAATAAATATATATTTTAGAATATACCAAAACAGAACTTGACCTGAATGTAATGGGAAGCAAATTTTATATTTATTATATATTATGTGTAGGTATATTAAAATATTGTAATTATTTGTTTATTATTTAAAATAATTCAACAATTACAATAATTTCGATATTCTATTGTATGTATAGATATATATAAGAGTTAATAGTGAATAGTTATTCTTTGCTCACTTATAGTTGTTATTACATATACCTTGCTCACTTACTTATTGGTAGGTAATTAAAATTACATAGACATTATGAGTACATTACACACACTTTTGTTTTATTTTTAATATGTATTATAATATTAAATTATACTGCAGTACTATGAACATAAAATAAAATATAAGCTGTTTGAATGCATAATACAGATTAGACACACACAGTGACATGCATTTTACTTCTTCAATAAAAGTACAATGATGAATTTATATTTTTATAATTTATGTTATGTTATTATTAATATTATAATTATTACCTATACTTATTGATTTTCCTATTGTCACTGTCATTGGCTTGCAGATAAAAATTGACAATACCTATATTATAAACTATGTATTTGATAGGCTTATTGTTGAATAGTCGAGTTAGTTAATAACATTTAATATTTATTAGTTATTACTAACGGTCAATTGTACATTTTTTTAAGAAACTACTAAATGTATTCTGTACTTAGATTTTTATAATTTTTATTAAAAAATTAATTATGTTTCTATGTAATATATTATATTGTAAAAAAGATTGGTACCTACCTACCTAATTAAACACAATATGTGTATGTATGGAATACTTTGGTAATATTTTAAGAGATTGTGCTATAATATATTTATTAAAGTTATATAGATCAGGTATGCACAGTAATATTTAATTCTTTGAATAAATTTGGTATATTAAAATACTGTATATTCTATAGTATTGTTTCTACACTAAAGATAATATATTATACACTAAAAGCATGACATATTGTAGATAAATACATTAAAAATACAATTAATAAGAACAGAGTTCATCAGAGTTTTATGCAAAATTATTATTCATAACTTTCAAGTTTCAAGACCAAAAAATATAACACTTATAATATAATAAATGTATTACCTAAGCGATTTTTATGTGATTTTCCAAAAGATAGGACGTTAACGCTTCGTTTGACTTAAACTTTTTCCCCTACAATACAAAATCAGACTTAATATGAATGTAATGGTAACTAAATTGTGTATTCGTTATTATGTTATATTATATATATTGTACAATAATGATTTTGTTTTAATGTTTTGCAATACAATATAGAACATACTGGAACTGTTGTGTTTCCTTGCCATATATTATATATAGGTATCATTAAGACAGTCCTATGAATATATATTACAATACACTGCTATGAAAATAAACACCATTTTAGTCACTTTTGTCACTGTGTACCTACTGTCTTTGGCATACAAAAATGGATGATACATGATAGCTTGACAAAATTAATAGAACGGATACAAAAAGCTATTTATCATTATAAGTAGATTCTAAATACACAATCCTACAGTAGGTTTTATACTTACTATAATAACTAATTGTTTTACACAATATTGCTAACCCATAATGCTTCATTGCAGTTTATATTAATTACTGCCTACTTAAATATTTAAAACCATAAATTGCAAATGTGCATTTTATTTTATCATTTTTATAATGTACAAAACAATTTTCTGAATAAATTAAATAAAAATATACGACATTTATATTATTGCTAAAAAACATAGAACATAGAATTGCAAAAATGTATTATACTTATATGATAGCTTATGCCAATTAATTAATAAGAATACCCATTATATTACTTATTAATTTAAATGCATTATTATTTATTATCATTGATTGATATATATATTTACATGTTAATAAATAAGAGTTCATTTTTTCTTATTTCTATGCAATACCTAATTCATAGCCATGAGTTTCAATTGGAACTTGGTGTGTCAAATGTTTATGACAGCGTTGTAATACATTACATATATAAGTAAACATAAACATATTCATTATACTATTACCAAATGCTAAAAAATTCAGTAACTTTACCTGCAATGAACGTTTCTAAAACTCAATAAATTATTCATTTGATCTAACTTATAGTTACATATATTACATATATAAACTAATAAAACATTATTCAAGTATTATACACATATATGTATTATAATGTATGATGATGTGACACATGCTTTATACTAGGAACACCCTTAAATAATAAATAAAAACACATATAAATACATTTTAAAAGTTTTATTGCCAATCATTCTGAAAAAATATACAAAACTAATTAGAAAAATAACAAAAATATTAAATATAAGCTTGGTGCTTACCACCTCACAAAATTCTTCGAGGTCGAAGTCTAAATCAGCCTAAAACCAATGAATTTAAATTATTATATATTTTTAAAATAACAATATACATATTTTTCAATATTATTTACATCTACTTGCATGGCGGCCATTCGGTCCGCCATATCTTTGGCAGAAGACAGAGATCGACGCTCCTGACGCTCACCCGCCACTGAAGACCGATGCTCCTGATGCTCACTCGCCACCGAAGACCGACGCTCCTGACGCTCACTCGCCACCGAAGACCGACGCTCCTGACGCTCACCCGCCACCGAAGACCGACGCTGCTGACGCTCACCCGTCACCGAAGACCGACGCTCCTGACGCTCACCCGTCAACGAAGATCGACGCTTCTGACGCTCACCCGTCACCGAATACTGACGCTCAACACGCTCAACTGCTGCCGGACGGTTATTATTGGGTCTTATACCTGGAATTTGCAAAATTGATGTACCTATTGCTTACGTATAATAACCAACACACATATAAATACAAAACATACGTACAATCACGGGCCAAATGGCCGGGCTTGCGGCAATTAAAGCATTCTGAAACAGAAAATTATTTAACATTACACAATATTAGTTATTTTACATGTTAATATTCATATATACTTTTAGCTGATTTTTTAAATTTTTTGTTTTGCGTGACGGGTGCGGACACCGTCACCCGACACTTAACAAACTGAAACATCCTTTCCATTTTAATATTTCATCGAATAACAAATTATCTATAACATTTAAAATTTTAAATTAAATTAACTACTAAAATGTTAAATGACACATTATAATTATAGTTAACCTAAAAAAACCACATAGAAAAATATAGTAAAAGAACGTGTACTCACTTCAAAGGATGGGTGGTAAATAAATGGAGTCCTGAAAATGATTTTGTTCTAAGCCGCGAAATTGCATATTATGTTTGATGGTTAATACCAATAACACGGGTTTGTCTAACGGTCTATCAGTTTATTCATGGATTACGATTGGAAAATAGTAGCTTATTTAATAATAAGATTATAATTATTAAATAAATTTTGTGTGCGGTAATACTGGTGCCATGTGGTGGTGGAGTGGAGGGCGAAAGGCATCGTGGATCTGGGTCCGCTCACCGCTGCTTCTACTTCAGGCAGCTTTTCTTCGACGAGTGTTGGTGCGATTCGTTTGTCGTTACGTATTTTTATATTATTTACGTATATTATCCAAATTTGCACTTTTTTTCAATCATTTTTTTTTCTTTTTGTTGGACGTTTTGAAAACCAGTGAGTACAGTTTTTATTATTTAAAAGATTAATTAGTGCATTTACCTTGCGTATATATTATTTACGCCCAAGTACTGAAAGCAATGTAGAGTACTACCCGATCGTTTTCTCTTGAAATCCATAAGTGATATTTTTTTTTTATTGCCTACTACTATTTCTACGTTTTTTCCCGGGATCGTCGACGGATATCCCATTTACTTATGCGTTTGATTTGTAACATTTCGTTAACATTGTTTTTCATATGACGTATTATAAGTAACAATAATATTCACTGTATTTCTAAAAATAACACAAAACTATTGGAATTTCCGAGCTGTTGTATTATCATCACTGATAACGTACTGATAACATCATTACGAATTACGATATAATTGCGCCGAGTGTTTATTATATATATATACATATATACATAAAATATACACTATTTATTTTTTTTATACTCAAAATTTTATTGAATTTATTAAACAGTATATAGCACAGATGTTAATTTTAATGAATAAATACATTTATTACGTTTTCGATATGATGCTATTTCATATTTTCTTTAAAATGTCACTTTTTAGGCATATCACTATGGTCAAGATATGTGTGATCTGTGGAAACGTCGACGGTGTAGATGGAGTGTCTGTGCACAGGTAACAATTATTACTAACATTATTACCCTAACCGTACACTACATAAATTTATTACATTAGGTTTCCAACGAATGACGAGCAGAGACTTCAATGGGTGTTGTTCGCCGAGCTCAATGGTGTGAATGCACGACACATATTTGCCAACTCAAAACTGTGTTCGAGACATTTTGTCCCCGGTCGTGACTACCCAGTAGGCAGAAATCCTCGCCGGCTATTGCCAAGAGTAGTGCCATCTTTAGTGAGTATCATTATTTTTAAACATCACTCAATACCTGACTGTATTTTGTTAGCTACTCTGATTTGTATTTATATATTTATATCATTATATTAGGTATTCCAATAACACTATAATAATTGTATTAAGTTCATTAATTTTTTATTTATTTGAAAATTATGGCAAGGTTTAGGTATTGTCATCAGGTATTTTATATTACCAACCAATGTTAGGTTTTAGGTTTGAAATTACAATATTACATAATAATATGCATTATATATTATATATATAATATATACTTACTATAATGTTTATTATTTCTTTATCAATATATTACATGGTGATTGGATAAGTACATCGATTTAAAGGCACTGGCTATAGTAATAAAATAAACTGAATAATATCATGATCACATTTTTTCTTGAATAGAAGTGTTAATAAAACTAATTTAATTGATTGAATATTTATAAATTTGTAAACTATAGTACACATTGATGACTGCAATCATTTTTTGTAGTTCAAAAATATAGTTATTAAAATACATTTAATTATATTATTGAGGTTTAACTATAAGACAATTTTGATTTAATAGGTACATCCAAAGATGTACTATGCAAGTATAGCATAACATTTTTCACTATTAATTTAATGTGTATATATAATATATTAATATATTATAATATGTTATTTTAATAATAGTGTTGATAAGATATTTTTATTTATCACTTAATTGTATGTTTTCCACTCCCATTTATTTTTTTCTTAATTGTATTTCCTTTTGGTAGATCATAAGTGTATGTATAAGTTTATTCTGTTCATTATCAATATGAATACATTCTATGGCCTATAATTTATTTTAATTCAAATATACTAACTGTACTATTATATTATGTTGTATTTATTAATTTTCTTTTATGCTTATTAATTCATGACGTTATTATTGCATATATGATTATGATAATATATAATATAATATGTTGATTATTTAATCTTACAGGTATTACAGGATCAACCGGTTGTTGAAGTCCAAATGGATAACGACGATGTTGAAGTCGTTGAAGTCCAAATGGATGATATCATGATGGACATAGATGAAGAACCATTGCCATATGTGCAAGAGGAAGTGGTAGAAGGTGACATAGAGTTTGTGGATGTACTGCCAGCTGACGCAGAGGCAATATTTGAATTCAGAGATATATTCGACGTATTATTACCAGACGTCGATGAAGAAGTTAGTAAATATTTCATATTAAAATAATAAACATTCATAACATTGTATTCAATTTCATAACTGTCATTTGAATTACAGTTCATACAGATACCCCCAGGAATACCCATGAGAGACCGTCTGGCTGGCATTCAATATGAACTTCCAGTGCTTCATGATATAGGACCATTGGATGCCGTCTGCACGCATTGTGGTGCCCGCCATTTCTTCTGTGAGCGAACTTCAATGGGTCATTTTTCAACGTGTTGCAATAATGGACAAATGGCCCTTACAGGAGGGCGGGTTTTGGGTCAACCACCAGAGTTATTAATTCGTTTGTTGATCGATGATTCACAGGTAGCAAAACACTTCCGAAAAGAAATCCGCCGTTACAACAACACTCTGGTATTTGCTGCGTTCTCCACTGATCTTAACCCAAGACGTTTGCCAGGTCATGGACCGAGAGTGTTCACCGTTCATGGTCAGGTGTATCGAAGGATTAGTAATGATGTTGTCAGAAATGAACTGATGCAACCAAGGTACTGTGAGTTGTATTTCATTGAATCCGGGGCAGCTAACCAGATCCGCATGGCACAACAGCCACGCCAACAACCACTAATGGAGGACTTGCTGGCAGACTTAGATAATTTTTTGCGACGAAACAATCCATTCGCAGTGGCTTTCGAGTAATATATTGAAATTATAATTTTAGTTAAACACATACATACATTACACTTATTAACAAACTAATTATATTTAAATTTAAAAATGTATTAACTATCAAATTAAAATATAACTTTTACATTTCATTATGTAAAAAAAAAAACAATTAGATAAGCATGATGTTGAATTCATTCATTCATCTTATAGGTATTGTACTTTTAGGTATTTATACAGTGTTAATAATTTATTGAATACACATTCGTGTAAACTGTAGTATAACATTTTTAGTTAAATATTCATAGTTTACATTATCACTCATTAAGAAAAAACAAATATTAAGTTTAAAGCTAAATTCCTACAGCTCCTTACAATATCATATTCTTAATCAAATTCACTTTACCGGTTACCCGTCTCTGCTTTCATTATTATGTTGTGTAAGACGAAACGTAATACACTTAGTATAGTTAATATTTTAGTTTTTTGATTTTAATTTAATTAAATACAGTGTGTACTGTATCAAACGAGATTTACTAAGCTCATTATTATTTAAAATTTTGTATTACACTAAATAATATGTTTTTAACCATATCAGTACACTATCAAATAACATAAATATTTTACTATACTGTTAACTATACTTTGATCAGTTTACTCTTGCATACATATAACTGTAATAATATTATTGATTAAAATTATTTTTCAAACAAGTAATACCTACAAAACGTGCTAATACATTTAGAGCAATACATCATTTGTGTTTGATAATAATACAACAATATTATTGTGTGACTTTGCCTTACAGAACTTAACATAAACCATAATTTAAAACCATTTTTGAAAAAATATATATATATCATAATATGTAGGTAAATTATTAGTAGTTAGTAGGTAATTAGATTAGCATATTTTTTTAAACTGACTGATTTTATTGTTATTGTATATATCTTACTACTTAATGTCACTTTAGTGCACTGTGGGCCTGTAGTGTTGATTGTTACCTTAATAGGTACAGAACTTTAAGTAATTTCTTTATGTAACACCAACCTACTTGAGTCATATGAGTATTTGTACACTAATTTATTTTTATTTTTGTATGTGAGACATTTGGGTCTCACTTACCTAACGGCACTTGCAATTGTTGTTATTATATTCACAGCTTTAACCTACAAGTACTATATATTACCCTTTAATAAATACCCCCTGTTTATGAAACCAACATTTTAAGACCATGATTAAACAAATGTCACAAAACATGTATACTATCATAGCTAATATTCTTGCTTATAAACTAATTGTAAGTCTCACCTTATACATTATTCACATAGGTGTTGAAATTGTTGTAACACTCTTTAGGACGTAGGTGTTATGTAAACACTAAACTTACGAGACTTATATTGATTTTATTGGGTTTTACTTAAATTATATTTTATAATATATAGTCCATGCATACTACCGCTACAATTTTTTTTTTACTTTTTACCAACTTAGATTTTAACTTACTAACTTTAAGCTACTTTTTACTTATAAATATTAAATACCTGTTTTGTATTATACAAACTGTTATATAATATACATATTTTTAACAATAGAAGTCACTACCAAATAATTTATACATGTATAATATTGTGTTATTAAACGTTATACTTGACTCTAATATTATTAATTATTATTCGCTACATACAAATGTTTATCTTTACTCTGTACATATATGTGAATATATCATATGGCCTTAATAATAAAACAATATTATTTTTGTACAGAAACATGCGACAAGTATGGCAGAGGGAACAAGATGCTGCTGCTGCCAATCCCATGTTGCAACCGAGGAGGGTGACCATGCACATCATCGCCGACCCAAACAATGACCCACGGCGATACAATCAACCAGCTGCTCATGTGAACGAAGTAGCAGTTGTCTTTGTTGGTGAAGATGGTCTACCACCAGGGAACCTCGATCTGGTCATCTATGACTCAAATCCAATTGACCCAAATCACAGAATGCAAAACATATCAGCAGGCTCATTCACGCAGATCCAATGTTATATCCCCTGTTTTTCCCGTACGCAGAAACTGGCTGGCATTACAACCTGTTACAAGAGGGCAACCGCCGGAACGCGGTTCGCGTTAGGAACACTATCAGGGAGTTTGTGTGTTACCGCTTGGCCATTAGATACACTGGAACCAATAGCAATGGAAATGAAGGCCATACATTTAGTTTAATACATGCAGGTGGTTTTTTATTACAGCAATACATGTGTGATCAGTACGTTCGCATGGAAGCAAACAATTTGCGCTACACTCGAGACAATCAGAGAGCGCTCTTTGCTGATGCTTATCGGGGCCTTGTGCACCACATAAACCAACAGCTCCACGTCGACGAAATCGGCCCTGTCGGACGCAGGACCATTTTACCATCAACGTTTGTAGGTGGCCCTCGGTACATGAAACAATGTTACCACGACGCGATGGCCATTGTGCGTAAGTATGGTAAGTATGGAAAGCCTGACCTGTTCATAACGTGGCCAGAAATAGTAGACAACATTCCAAGTTGGTTGAAGGCGAACGACAGACCTGATTTGGTGGCGAGGGTGTTCCATGCAAAACTCAAGGAGCTAATGCATGATATAACGGTCAATAGGGTGTTTGGTAATGTAGATGCTTATGTGTACACAATTGAATTTCAGAAACGTGGTCTTCCACATGCACACATACTCATAATTTTGCACGAGGACAGCAAGTTGCTTACAGCCGACGACGTTGACAATGTTGTGTGTGCCTACTTGCCTGACCCTGCTACTGAAAGGCGCCTATTTGACAGTGTGAAGTCACACATGATTCACGGACCGTGTGGACAACTCAACCGCAACAGTCCGTGTATGATTGACAACAGTTGTTCAAAGAAGTATCCCAAAGAATACAGCGAAGAGACTGTGTACGTTTCAGATAGTGGTTATCCGACTTATCGCAGACCGAACAACGAACTTGTGGCAAACATCAGAGGTCACCCTGTCGGCAATGAGTTTGTTGTCCCCCACAACCCATACTTGCTGGTCAAGTATGACGCACACATAAACGTTGAGGTGTGCTCTACTATAAAGAGCGTGATGTATTTATATAAATACGTCTACAAAGGCCATGACGCGGCTACCTTGGAAGTCTGGAATGGAGATGAAATAGAAAAGTATGTGAATTAATTAAAGTTTTAATTTACAATTACAATTAACTAATATTATTGTGTTAGTTTATTTTTAATTTAATTTATTCTCCATTGTTTTTAATGTTTTAAAATATACTTATTTATTTAATTGATGATTGATGTTCACTGCTACACAAATACATTACATAGAATAATAATTTATAATTTGACGATTAGGATTATCAGCTACCGTACTTAACATTTTACATGTCATTATTAGGAACATATTGTAATATTTATTACTATACATTACCTTAGTTGACTTTACATTAAACCAATGATAACATTATAAGTAACAAACAAATACAAAACACAAAATTAAACTTTCTTATTTACTGTACTATTTTAGTTATTATATATATCAAACTGCAACCAGATACTATTGAATCTTAATATTTGTTATTATTGTTTTTATTTTCAGAATCTAAAATACTAAGATACTATATATAAAACAAAAATAGTATTAACATTATCAAAAAGGTCTACTAAAATTATTATAAATTTGTATCAATCTCACTAATGTTAATTTAATTGTTATTCTAACTTTCTGATTCATATTGTATATAAATGTTATTTTCTTTGATTTTCATATCAATGTACACTAAACTATTATATTATATAATATAACATTTTGTGTTTTATGAACCAATGCTACTCAAGTTAAAATGATTCAATTTAACATTGTCCTTAGATAAAATTAGCAATTCGTTTGATGATAATATAGGATTTATTTTTAATATAAAAGGAGTTTCATAAACTACAACCACAACATTGACAACTATAATAATATTGCATACTACTCATACATTAATTTACTACACTTTAACTTATTAGATATTTTCATACAATGTTAACTTAACATTAATTATTTATTTATTTATATTAAATTATATGTATTTTCTATTGGCATTGCAATGGATATCCAATCACATTTATATGTTTTAGATATATATTATTATATTTTGATTATGATACATGTTGTTGTTGATTTCAGTTACATAAACTCGCGGTATGTCAGTCCGCCAGAAGCTGTTTGGAGGTTGTTTTCGTATGAAATGCATAATAGGAGTCATACGATTGTCAGACTTCCAGTCCACCTGGAAAACTATCACAATGTGTACTTTGAACCAGGGCAGGTACTAGAGCGGGTGCAAAACGCCGCCCTGGCTCGAACCAAACTCACGGCCTTCTTCGAACTCAACACGACCGACGTCGAAGCTAGACAGTACCTTTACCAAGAGATACCGGTACACTACACTTGGAACGCGACGCGTAGAATGTGGTCACGACGGCGAAGACAGGTAACGTACGAGACGTTGGCTCGAATGTACGTCGTCAACCCACTTGATCGAGATCGTTTCCATTTGCGACTGCTACTTCTGCATAAGAGAGGCCCAAAGTCTTTCCGGGACATGAGGACAGTAGACGGGGTAGAGTATCCAACCTACGGGGCAGCAGCCGTCGCGATGGGACTTTTGGAAGACGACCGAGCTCTGCTGGCGTGCATGGCCGAATCGGCAACATTGGACACTCCAGCTCAGCTTCGTTACCTGTTCGTGACGATGCTATTGTTTTGCGAGACCGCAAACCCGTTAATGTTGTATCAGGCAAGCGAAGCACACATGATGGAGGACTTCAGTCACCGATTGCGAGACGTCGACCGCGCGAGAGCGGCGTGTTTGGACTCAATCGACCAGCTGCTTCGGGGTCACGGAAAATCGCTCGCGGACTACGGTTTGCCATTACCGGACGTCGCACTGTTGGAAGAAGACCCGGACGACGACATGTTCGGTGCAATAGACGCGGCGGTACGCTGGGCCGAACAACTGGATAACTTGAATGACGAACAACGGACAGTGTTCGATCGTGTGATGGCGGCTGTAGACGACAACAGAAACGTCGCCAAACTCTTCTACGTCGACGGCCCCGGAGGAACAGGTAAAACGACACTATACGGATGCCTCATATGGTCGCTTCGCAACCAAGGGCGGTCCGTGTTGTCTGTGGCTTTTACAGGAATCGCTGCGTCGCTCATGGACGGCGGCATGACGGTGCACTCGACGTTCGGATTGCCGTTCGGTACGCTGACCGACGATTCGACGTCGACCATCACCATGCAGTCGTTGCGTGGTCAGAGGATACGTGACGCCGCACTAATCGTCTGGGACGAAGCGCCCATGTCTCCGGGACTACAACTGACGGTGGTGAATAGGTTGTTGAAGGACATAATGGGATCGGAATTACCGTTCGGCGGTAAACCGGTATTGTTCGCCGGCGACTTCAGACAGATACTGCCTGTCGTGCGCAGGGGGACGAGGAGTGACATCGTCAGGTCTTCGATCAAATACAACTCTTTGTGGCGTGACTTGGAACAGTTCAATTTGACGCGAAACATGCGCGCCGACAACGATGTGGACTTTGCGACTTGGTTGCTTCAGCTCGGAAACGGCCAATTGCCAGAGGTCGACGGTGTTCGGGACACCGTAGAAATCCCGCGGGAAATGGTATGTGACGTCGCAAATTTAATCGATTTTGTTTTTCCGCAACAAATGTCGTTGGCCAGCGTCGACGAGTTTGCTCGGAAAATAATTTTATGTCCCAGGAACGACGAATGTAGGCAGGTGAACCATACGGTGTTACAGCGCATTGATGGAGCTCACCGGAGCTACACGGCCATAGACTCTGTGGTGGTCGACGACCCCGACGAAGTGGCCAATTATCCTACAGAGTTCCTAAACACCCTGGAACCGGACGGACTGCCGCCGTACAACTTGACGCTAAAGGTAGGTTCGATTGTGATGTTGCTTAGGAATCTAGATTCTAAGAGACGTCTCTGCAACGGAACGAGATTGGTTGTCACTGAACTGCGACGATACAACTTTAAGGCGAGGATGTTGTCTGGTGGTGCACAGGACGATATAATCATACCTGCGATACCACTCACGTCGAGTGGAGAAGACGACCTGCCCATCATAATGCGGCGAGTGCAGTTTCCAGTGCGTTTGTCGTTTGCAATGACCATCAACAAGTCACAGGGTCAAACGTTCGATAGAGTTGGATTGCTTCTGCCTTCACCGGTGTTCACACACGGACAATTGTACGTAGCCTTTTCACGAGTGAGGAACTCGCAATCCATTAGAATTGGTATGTACGGTGACGATCGTGGAAGATTTATTACCAAGAACATTGTGTACAGAGAAGTATTACAAGCAATGCAATAAGTGTACAATGAGGCCTTCAAGAACTTGGTGAACATCAAATCTGTGTGATAAAACTGATCTGTGTGATCAAAGTAATCTGTGTGATACTACTGATCTGTGTGATCAAAGTAATCTGTGTGATGCTATACTGATCTGTGTGATCCAAGTTGTCTGTGTGACCTAAAACTTGCGGAGAGAAAGTTCGGCAACCTCCACGCGGTTCTCTCTGGATGCGGATTCACTTTGTAGTGAATTTGTAACTAATGTCGAACATGTATTTAAACATGCTGCAAACACACGAGTTGGTAAATTACTTAAAATTATTTATTTAATTAATATATCATTAAACCATATTTTTTATTTGTATTGTTTCAGAAACACAAGAGGCAATGATTTATGTTGGATACTCTTATATCAATTCAAATTAGAACAAAAATAATAAAAAACAATAATTTTCCTAACAATTTGTAACTATACCAAAAACTGTTAACTACAATAATTGGTACACCGTGTACAACATTTTAATTGTATGTTTTTATTAATTTGTTAAATATTTACTAAATAATTAATTAGTTGTTGTGGATTTATTATTGATGACAAACATGCATTTAAATTTTAATTGATTAATTAATTTAACATTTTTATATTCATTTTTTATCTTATAATTATAATATAGCAAGTATCATACACCTATTATTGTCATTGTAAAAGCTTTTGCCTACTGTAACTGATGTTTATAATTGATTGTCAATTGATATATTTACAATATGTTTGATTTCTATGTTTTGCATCAATGCACAACTTGGTTAATTATTTAAATATCATTACACTATACATTTATTATAACTAAAGTAAAAACTGTTGACCATAACTGATCGCTACACACCATGTACAGCATTTTATTTATGTATTTTCATTAATTTGTTAATTTACTTAATAATAATAATTATAAAATGTTTATCAATCTTATTATTATAATATACAATATTCATATTTATTTAACTATACAAAGAATAAAAAAAAGTTAAAATTGTAAAATAAAAACTTAAACGTATTATAATTTTACAAATGTTGTATTGTATTAGTAACTAATGCCAAGTTTAATTACTTAAATAATACATAACATCATAATGTTATTGTTTGTTGAATTCTTTTAATTATCTATAGTAGGTAATAGGTAAATACATTTAAATTTACTATATTATATTTATAATCTTTGTATTAATTTGTATCCATAGCAAACTGTTGACCAACCTGTTGCTGTGTACGCTATGTACAGCATTCTGTTTGTGTATTATTATTAGTTTATTAATTTACTTAATAATTATCTACAATTACATAATATTATACTTTACCTATGTCATCATTTTGTGTATGTTAAAAATGTCTATCAAATATACAATGTTAATATTTATTTATTTTTATTATTGTATTACTGCTATGAACAATATTAAAAAATTAAAATTGTAAACAAACAATACAAATACTTAAATATATTTTACATATTATTTTACTAATATTGTATGTATTGTATTGGTAACTGATGTTAAGTTTAATTTTCATTTATAATGTAATAACAATTATAAATTGTTTATTAATTTTCTTATCTTAATTATCTACAATATATATACATTTTATTTTACAACATTTGTGTACACAACAGTAGGTCTTTTATATTTCTATACACATGATTAATATTATTTTTTGCAATATTGCAAACAAATTTCAAAACCAAACAAACTATAAGACATGTGTACAACATAATATATAGGTAATGTGATCAACTAAATAGATGTATTATTTATAATTTATATACACAATAATGTGATACACTACAGCAGATGTCTGTATGCAACACTTTGATTTCACTTGCTACGCGTACATCGTCTGCGATCCGACGCAGTCGGATTGTCTACCTAGGAGGTTTAGTTGCATTTAAATCGACTATCTACTTAACTACCTACCTATTTTATTCTCATACAATACAACATCAAACTTTCGGCGTCTGGAGATATGACATCAACAGTATCGATTTATATCGGTTTAAGACTGATAGCTAGACACACAACTGCCATTTTCGTATTTCCTTATTGTTATAATGGTATACTCAACAGAACCGGGCATGCGACGACATCGATTTGCATTAGATGATGATTGATACCTAGACACTTAATTACAATCTTTACTATTTTTTTTTATATATACATTCAAAAAAGAACCGGGCATGCGATGGGACATGGTATTTGCGCCGGTTGAGGATCGATAGCTAGACATTCAATTACCATTTTTCGTACTTATTTATTTTTTATATACATTCAAAAAAGAACCGGGCAAGCCTAGAGACAAACTTTTACACCGAATGATAATGACTGATAACCCATCTTATTTTTAATATTTATAATAATAATTGATTGATGGCAATCGCCTTCAGCATATTTTTTAGTGACCGATTTCTAGACACCCGACTACAATTACCAACCGAATTTCCCTTGAAACGATTTTCACTCGACCCCCTCGAAGGCGGCTTCCACAAGCCTGGAATCGAGGCACACCAGCCGCTAGTCTTATATTATAAAACGGGACGTAGTTCGCCAGTTTGCCGTCAGCGCTAGGTGTATTTATAGTGAATTACCAATCAGAAAATTAGATTTTTTTCGAGTCCCGCCCCGCCCGCCGATCATCGTTCCGAGCCGTTTCGTTATCACCGCGATCGCTATCAATTATTACTTTATTACATATTATTATTTTGAAAATTTTCCGTTTTTCACCGGATTTCAAGATTTTTCCTTCGTTTTTCGAGACCGTTCTGTACGTATTCGTGTAGTGCGCGACTTTTTCAAGCCGTACGTATACGGTTTGTTCTCCTATTGCGTTCGTGTCGATCGCCAACGCGATAACAATTAAGGCCGCCGAACGACAATTTCTTTCAGTTTTTTTTTCGCAGATCCGTTTCGTGTTTTACGACTGTTCGGTCCGTATTCGTAAAGTGCGCCTTTCGAAAACAGTACACAAATTCGGGTCGTGTGTTTTGGATCGCAGACGCTGACCGACGTACGAGGTATGTAATCCGTACTTTTTGCTTTGTACTGTACCTATGTATATAATATAATATTATATTATTTTTACGTGTTTTAGGCGAATCCCGGAAAAAAAGACCAAGGAAAAAAAGAACAAGTAAAAAAGAACACGGAAAAAAAGAACAAAGGAAAAAAAGAACAATTTATAAAAATGATTAATTATATATC
Source organism: Schizaphis graminum (assembly GCA_020882235.1). Lineage (NCBI taxonomy): Eukaryota > Metazoa > Arthropoda > Insecta > Hemiptera > Aphididae > Schizaphis > Schizaphis graminum. The sequence continues at coordinate 7,419,376 of CM037035.1, read as the reverse complement.
AAAATTAAATAAATGATATATAAACTGATTATATAAATTAAAAAATTATCACTACATGCGATGGCCTCCCCAAAATCACGAAAAATAATCATTTAAATATTTTTTATCCTTATATTTTTTTTAAGTTTTTTACTTTTTTGAATGACAACATAGATTTTTAATTTGATATTCCAAAGCAGAATCATTTTTTGAGTATTTTGATACATAAAAATCGAATTTAGGGCGAGTAGTTTATGAGTTATACGTATTTATAGTTTAGTTGTGTGGAGTGGAGTGGTACGGGGTTACCCCGCAAAATGTTTGTCCATTACTCCGCTTGTTTAAACTAAATAAGTATAACTCATAAACTACTCACCCTAAATTCGAATTTTTCGTATCAAAATATTCGGAAAATTATTCTGCTTTGGAATATAATATTAAACCACTATGTTGTCATTCAAAAAAGTAAAAAACTTAAAAAATTATAAGGATAAAAAATATTTAAAAATATAACTTTTTAATAAAAACGTTGTTTTTTTAACAATTTGAAACTATGTAAAAAAATATTTTCAAAAACATGAATACTTTTTGAAATAATATGTGTTGTGTGATAAAAGAATCACACTGTATACAATTATTATATCTTTAATTCTTCATCTTTATACAGGTAAGTAGGTACCTAGTATATTATTATATATTAAATACCATATAGCTTAGTATAATATAGAGATAGAAGGCCCTATACAGAAATCATAGTGCCTTTATAGTTAGCTATAGGTGACCTTTTCATACTTTATCATAAAATATAACTAGTGGTAAAACATAAAATAAAATTTTATTACTGGAAATTTCCCATGTAAACTTTTCATACTTTCATGCTATTATTTGAGTGAACATATTTTAGTCTATTGACAGTCGTTGAAGTGTTTTCATTTAATTTTTATATTAGAATTTATTAATACATTTGAAATGGAAATTTTTAAATCCAATAAAGGAGGTGAAAAAGTAGCTTTTGAAGGATACACATATATAACAAAGCACAAAGGTAAAAACTATTTTACATGGAAATGTTCAATTAAAAATACAACGAATTGTCCTGGAATACTAAGGACTAGTATCTTGAAAACTGACCCTTCCGTGACAACAGAACATAATCATCCAGCGAGCCAATCCGAAGTAAATGTTATGAAAGCTGTATCAAAAATGAAATTAATGGCTAAGACATCCTCTTCAAATCCAGTCGAGATTTATGCTCAAGGTGTCTCTGAGTTAGATAAATCTTCCAAATCCAAAATGCCACTCGAAGATACCACTAAGAGAACATTGAGAAATCAACGATCAAAAAACAATCCTGTGGATCCTGTTAATATTAATGATTTATTGATTGAAGGTAGGTTAAATTAAGACTTAAGTTATTTTAAAAATAATTAAGTTAAATTAAGTTAAAAGTTACTCGTATTTTTTTCGTTAACTTGTGAAGTTAAAAGTTAACTTTTAAAAAAAAAGTAACTTATTAAGTTTAAAATTAATTTGAAAAAAAGGAACGAGTTAATTAACTTAATTTTAACTTTTAATTTGTTAATGCCCAGCTTTGGCTAATTGATTACTTACATTTATTTATATTTATTAAGATGATTGGTGTACAACTGGAAAACCATTCCATAAACGTTTATTGCTTGCTGACAATGGAATAGGTGCTTCTGAGAGAGTTGTTATATTTTCTACCGATCAAGGTTTAATCAATTTAACATCTGCATCAACCTGGTACATGGACGGGAACTTTGCCCTGGCACCAAAACAATTTCAACAGCTGTATATTATAAGAGTCCAAGTAAATAATATTTCTACTACAGCAATTTATTGTTTATTACAAAGGAAAAGCATGTCAATCTATGAATCGATGTTAAATACAATTATTAAAAAGTGTGAGGAAAACAATTTGTTTCCAAATCCATTGTTTGTACATGTCGATTTTGAAAGGGCCATGATTCTTGCGATTAAAAATGTTTTAGTAGACCATTTGACAATCAAAGGTTGTTTTTATCATTTAACACAATCTGTACACCGTAAGATCCAAGAGTTAGGTTTAGAACATTTGTATAGAAATGATGAAGCGTTCAGTGAATATTGTAGAAAATTAGATTCATTAGCTTTTTTACCTACAACAGATGTAAAAGCGGGCATGGATTATTTAAAAAGTGTGATGTGTGACGACGCCATAGATTTAGTTACTTACTTTGATTCCACTTATGTAAGTGGTACATATAGGCGAATTGCACAGAACGATTTAGGTATCACTCTCCGAAACTGCCCACCTATGTTTCCTCCAAGTACATGGGATGTTCATGAAACGACACTAAATAATGAAGACCGGACAAATAACAAAACTGAAGGATGGAATAACAGATTTAGTAAGTTGATTGGACATAACCATCCCACGATATGGACGTTGATTACAAAAATACGTTTAGAAATTGCATCCGATGAAACGAAGTTGGCTCAAAACGATATAGGCGGATATGAACCAAAAAAAAAACATACTATTTATGAAAAAATGCAAATTAGACTTGTAACGTTATGTGAAGATTATAAAAATGGTAAAAAGAGTTTAGAAAATTTCTTAACTGCCGTTTCACACACGATACGGTATCATTAATTTAGGTGTTTTATATGAGTGCCAATGATTAAAAATTATACAATTATTCAACTATGTTATTTGTTACCAGCAACACTAAATTTTCTTATTTTTTATTTAATTGATATATTTATTATTTGTAAATTATTTTAGAGCAAATTTTACCAGCAACACGCTAATTTTTTTATTTTATTGATATATTTATTATTGAACAAATTTTACCAGCAACACACTAAATTTTTTATTTAATTGATATATGTATTTATTATTTGTATATTATTTTAGAACAAATTTTACCAGCAAAACGCTAAATTGTCTTATTTTTTATTTAATTAATATATTTATTATTTGTAAATTATTTTAGAGCAAATTTTACCAGCAACACGCTAATTTTTTTATTTTATTGATATATTTATTATTGAACAAATTTTACCAGCAACACACTAAATTTTTTATTTAATTGATATATGTATTTATTATTTGTATATTATTTTAGAACAAATTTTACCAGCAACACACTAAATTTTTTATTTAATTGATATATGTATTTATTATTTGTATATTATTTTAGAACAAATTTTACCAGCAACACGCTAAATTGTCTTATTTTTTATTTTGTATATCTATGTATAATATTTATTTATTCTAACCAAGGTGCAAAGATGTAGTCTTAAAATTATTGTTATTTATTGAGTATTGACTTACCTTTGTAGATCGTATAACAAATTTATCTATATAAAAAACTAGTGAACACCCTACTTTACCATAGTCAGGTTGTCGAAAGACAAAAACAAATAAGTAATTATCAAATATATTGATATAATTATTATTGACAAATCTGAAATGTTATCATGTTATTTCTTATTTAATATGGTATCAATTCCTAACCTATAACCTTGATTCTAACGCTTGTACAATTATAATATGATATTATCATTAATTGATAAAAGATTAATAATAATAATTTGATACACATTTTTCGATTAATGTGCTTAAATATTCAAATTTTTATAAATTGTTCTTTTTTTCCTTTGTTCTTTTTTTCCGTGTTCTTTTTTACTTGTTCTTTTTTTCCGTGTTCTTTTTTTCCTTGGTCTTTTTTACCGATTACCGTTTTAGGCCTATTCGTTATTTTTGTCGTCTATCTCATTGTTCTCTACCGTCAATGTCGACGAAATATGGTACGTATGTCATTACTTTGTTACAACTTATTTACTCATAGTAGTTTAATATAGTTTTTAAACGTGTTGCAGGTTTTTGACGCTATTCGACGCACAGTTTTCATTTACCCGTGTACACTACTTTTTATGGATTCAATAAACTGCATTATATCATCGTATTTATATTGTTCTGTTGTTCTCGGTAGCTCGACCTTTAGAGACATCTTAGACCATTGGTCGTGCTCTCTAGCACAAAAGTGTTCACCGACTACGTTTGTTTCATACAGTATTGTATTTAGGTACTCGGGTGTGTATTATAATATAACCCAGTGGTTTTCAAACTGGGTGCCGCGGCACACCAGTGTGCCGCGAGTATCCACTAAGTGTGCCGCAGTTTTTCTATAAATTACCGATTGCATTGAATTGTGATATAAGAAAATGAGGGCATGTGTCAACTATTCGTCAAAGAATTAAAAATATTTGTCAGCCCATCAATCTAACATATCTTATTAAATTTATATATATTAATAATTAATTCAAAACAATTTTGTTCATATAAAAAAAAGGTCAGTGTGCCGTGAACATTTTTTGAAGTGAACGGTGTGCCATGTATAATAAAAGTTTGAAAACCACTGATATAACCTATGTGAATATGATAGGCTTATTGGTGAAATGTTGAGTTAATAAAATTTAATATTTATTACTGACGTTCGATTGTACATTACTTTGAGAAACGTACAAAGTATATTCCGTAGTTGGATTTTTATAATTTATATTAAATCAATCAAAACCTGTGCTTCATTAATGATATTTTATTTTTGTTTATAGTTTGCTGGTAACGTTAGTATATTTTTATAGTGGAAAGCAAAGTTTGACATCATGTGAGCAGATAAATTCAAGTATTGTATGTTGCACTCCTAATATATTTCAATCTATATAATTATTGCAAATAAACACCTTAAATAAAAACATTCTTCTGTGGTAAGATTTATACATTATACAGATTAATTACCCATTATGCTCCTATGTATGATATTTACCTGTTACTCAACAGCATTTTATGATTTTTGTAATAGTAGTTATTATAGCTACACTGAGTAGGTGAAATTTGTTTAAATAATACTGTTTTAATTTAAGGCCTCAATTATTTTTATTATATTATATTATTTGTTTGTGTCTACAGATTTAAAATTTTTGAAAATAATTAATTATATATATAAATAAATTTATTTATAAATTTATATATAAATATTATATTGTATACGTTAAAATGAAAACTTATAACATTAAATGTTTTAGCACACCAATAATGAAAATGTTATTTAACATAGATTTTGCTGTCAAGGTTGGTATATTTTTTTTTGCAACATTTGAGCTAAATTTTGAATAAATCTGATGAATTCATATATTGTATACATCGCTCAAAGAATATTTCAAAATTTAAATCTATTATTGCTTAAAATAATAATTTTTTATTTCGGTAAGGCTTATATTACACAAATTAATTATGCTTTAATTGTGTAATAGCTGCCAATGCTCAACTAATAAAATATAGTATATTAATGTATAGTTACTTACTACAATATTTCAATATATATATTTTGATTTTATTTTTTGAACCAAACACTCAATTTATTGCAAATTTAATGTTAAACATACATTTCCTTTGTTAGTTATATTATAATGTTTTTTATTTATTATGTAAGGACAGAAGTATTTATTAGGTATTACGTTTATGTTAAATTTGCTCAAGAGTAATAAATAAATTATTAAATGAACAATAATGATAATTAAATTATTAATCATTAATAAGCTTGAGTTAGATATGAATTATGACCTCAATGATTTATATATAATAATTCATGATGTAGATCGTCATGTATGAGCATTAGTATTTAATTCTAATTTCTTTTAATTTCTATAGTGAATATTATAAAATGATGTATAGAGTATTATTGTATTAAACACATTATGCTCATAATACATAATAAAACATCACTGTGACACTGTGTAAACAGATATTGTAAATTAATACATCAAAATACTATAAATAAAGATATTCAAGTCTCATAACACTCGAATTATACGAATCGCATGAATAAAGCAGTGTATAACAAAAATTCATGGCAGGTCGGAAACTGTTTAAGTGCTCGAGATTTGCCATCATTTTTCAACTCGAACTGTAGTCGATAGGATTAGGCGTTAGGATAGGATAGGATCTAGGCAGGGGTAACAAGATCGAATCCCGCCCCGGTGGAAATCCGGCGGGGCGCCATTGATAAACACTGCGAATCATTTTTTGCATTTTTTTTTATTTTTTTTCCTTTGTTATTCTAATTATTATTCCATATTATTATATTATTATTTTTATATATTAAATCAATCAAAACCTGTGCTTAATTAATCTAAGGTTCATCAGGGTTTTATGCAAAATTACTATCATAACTTCCAAGTTTCAAGATAAAAAAATATAACAATTTTACAACATGATGTAATAAATGTATTGAAGATTATTTCACGTATTACACTCGCAATACTTACATCGTACGCGATCCGACGCAGTCGGATTGCCTACTTAAGGGGTTTAGTAACTCAAATAGATTATTCAATTTTTAGCAAATAAAAAATTCAGATTTCATTAATTACGCCCACATAGTCTGCACTGCGACGCAGTCGGATTGCCTACCTATGCGATTTAGATGTGTATAAATCGATTTTCCCAAAATATAGGACATTAACATTTCGTTCGACTTAAACTTTTTCCCCTACAATACAACATCAGACTTTCGACGTTAGGAGGTATAACAATCCGCCGTAGGCGGATTGCCCAGCACAAGTATCGATTTTCACTGGTTGATGACTAATTGCTAGATACTCAATTACCATTATTTTATTTATTTATTTTATTCTCATGCAAAAAAGCACCGGGCAAACAATCTTATATTATAAAACGCTAATAATAGTTGCGTTCACTAGGGCGGGGAGCGCTTGCTGTACTCGCCGTAGTTGCGTTCGCTAAAAAAAGAATGCGCTTCGGTCGCCGCGGCCCGCCGTTATCGCGCCTGGCCGGTTATCAAACCGACGACGTTGGACAACTGTACGATTATTATTATTATTATTTATTAATTTTTCACTTTTCTACGGTTTTTATGGCTTTTTCCGAGTTTTTCCGTATTCGCGTAATATACGATATTATTATACGTACCAAAACTCAGTCGTGTGATCACGAAGAGCGTTTGAGTGTAAGACAAAAGCCGTTTAATACATATATATAGATATTATATATATAATAATAATAAGAATAAAACGCATATTGATTACAAATATATTCAATAGAAAATTACCAAGAATGTCTGTGTGTGTAATGAAATACGAATTAAACAGGTAAAACGATGTATAATACAAATTCAGTGACGGTTCGGAAACGGTTTAAGTGCTCGAGATTTGACGATGGTTGTCAACTTGAACTGTAGTCGATAGGATTAGGCGTTAGGATAGGATAGGATTTAGGCAGGTGCAACGAGATCGAATCCCGCTTTGGCGGTTTTCCCGGCGGCGCTTTGATTAACATTGCGAATCATTTTTTGCATCTTTTTCCACTTTTTTTTCTCATGTTATTCTAATTATTTTTTCATATTATTATTTTATTATATTAAGTATGAAGTTGACTTATCAAAATTAATTACACTAATAGGTACATTGCCATTATTTATTTGATTTTAAATATTGTTCAATTTAGCACCGTTTTACAATTTATTTTAATCTCAATTTGCAAACATTATTTAGTACGTTTTATTTTATTATATTAAATATATATTTTAGAATATACCAAAACAGAACTTGACCTGAATGTAATGGGAAGCAAAGTTTTTTATTTTTATTGTATATTATGTGTAGGTATATTAAAATTTTGTAATTATTTGTTTATTATTTAAAATAATTAAACAATTACAATAAATTCCACAGACACGATTGTATGTATAGATATTTATAAGAGTTAATAGTGAATAGGTAGTTATTCCTTGCTCACTTATAGTTGATATTACATATACCTTGCTCACTTACTTATTGGTAAATGGTAGGTAATTAAAATTACATAGACAGTCATATGAGTACCTACATTACACACACTTTTGATATATTATTAAAATGTATTATAATATTATATTATACTGCAGTACTATGAAAATAAAATAAAATATAAGCTGTTTGAATGCATAATACAGATTATTAAATGTATTCTGTAGTTAGATTTTTATAATTTTTATTAAATCAATCAAAACCTGTGCTTAATTAATGATAAATAAAATATTATATCTTTCTTTTTATGTATGTAAACAGTAAACACTATATAATGCAATTTGTATTAAACATATGATTTTGATGGCAACGGTGGTATATTTTTGTAGTAGAAAGCAACATTTGACATCATGTGATGAGATAAATTCAAGTATTGAATGTTTTACTCATAATATATTTCAATATAGATAATTATTGTAGACTACCAAATTAATAAAATCATTTTCCTGTGGTAGGATTTTTATATTACTCAGATTAATCGCATAAATGCTCCTATTGTATAATAATTACTGGTTACTCAACTAATTAAAAACAATATTTCAATTATTATGTACTAATTTTCTATTTGAATCAAACACATAATATATTGTAAATGTTAAATATATGTTTTGGTATCAGCTTTGTTATTATGTTTTTTTGTAATAGTACTTATTAACTATCACTGATTATGTTAAATTTGCTTATGATCAAATAAAGATTAATAATTAGGTAATAAATGTTTAAAAAAATTTAATTATATTTCTAAATAATATATTATATTGTAAAAAAGATTGGTACCTACCTAATGACAAACAATATGTGTATGTATGGAATACTTGGGTAATATTTTAAGAGACTATGCTATAATATATTTATTAAAGTTATATAGATCAAGGATGCACATTAATATTTAACTCATTTAATAAATTTGGTATATTAAAATAGTGTATATTCTATACTAAGGACAATATATATATAATATAATAAAAGCATGACATATTGTAGGTAAATACATTAAAAAGACAATTAATACGAAAATCCAAGCTTCATCAGGGTTTTATGCAAAATTACTAATAACTTTCAAATTTAAATTTTAAAGATAAAAAAATATAACACATTAACAACATGATGTAATAAATGTATTGTGGATTATTTCACTTATTACACCCACAATACTGACATTGTCCGCGATCCGACGCAGTCGGATTGCCTACCTGAGGGGTATTAGTAACACATAAAGTATATTCAATTTTTAGCAAATAAAAAATTTAGATTTCATTAATTGCGCCCACATAGTCTGCAATTCTATGCAGTCGGATTGCCTACCTAAGTAATTTAGTTGTGTATAAATTGATTTTCCCAAAATAAAAGGCGTTAAAATTTCGTTCGACTTAAACTTTTTCTCCTACAATACAACATCAGACTTACGACGTCAGGAGGTATAACAATCCGCCGTAGGCGGATTGCCCAGCACAACAATCGATTCACACTGGTTGATGACTAATTGCTAGACCCTCAATTACCATTATTTTATTTATTTATTTTATTCTCATGCAAAAAAACACCGGGCAGGGGACGGGAAGCGATATTACACCAAATGATGTCTGATAGCTAGACACTCAATTACCATTTTCGGTACACATTTATTCTTATTGATTTCAAACAAGCACCGGGCAAGCGTCAATACAAACTTTTACACAGAATGATAACTGATTACTGATAACTCACACTCATAGTAATAAACTCTATAACAATTTTAGTGACCGATTTCCGGAGGGAAATTCCAACCGAATTTCCCATGAAACGATTTTCACTCGACCCCCTCGAAGGCGCCGAAGGCGGCTTCTACAAGCCTGGAATCGAGGCACACCAGCCGCTAGTCTTATATAATAAAACGTGAAAAATAGTTCGTTTACTATATAAAGAATGCGCTGCGGTCGCATAGGAAAAAGCTCTATGCCAGTATACCTATGCCGTATAAGGTCTATGGCATTGTATTAAATTATTAAATATTATTAATAATTGTATTATTATTATGCCGATCGATGTACGAGATATTTATATCCTATTATTTTGCTTAAATTTACACGTATACTGTATTACGTAGAGTACTGATGTTTGATTCTAAGCCCATTTTTCTATTCATTTATCGTATTTATATTGTTTTGTTATTCTCGGTATAGCTATAACGGGTTGTGTTGTATTATAAAAGTGTTTCTCGACGAAGTTTATGTCGCTTTGTACTGTATTCGTGTACTTGGGTTTATGGCGATAATATTTTATATTTTTGTACACCAAATAATGAAAATGCTATTAAAACATTGATACCTACTGCTGTCGTTTTGTCAACATGTAGCATTATTAGCATTCTATACTAAGGATAATATATTATAAATTATAATACAAAAAGAGCACGACATATTTTAGATAAATACATTAAAAAGACAATTAATAAGAACATCCAAGCTTCATCAAAGTTTGAAACTACTAAACTAAGCAAAACTACTAATCACTTTCAAGTTTAAATTTTAAAGATAAAAAAATATAACACATTAACAACATGATGTAATAAATGTATTGTGGATTATTTCACTTATTACACTCACAATACTGACATTGTCCGCGATCCGACGCAGTCGGATTGCCTACCTGAGAGGTATTAGTAACACATAAAGTATATTCAATTTTTAGCAAATAAAAAATTTAGATTTCATTAATTGCGCCCACATAGTCTGCAATTCGACGCAGTCGGATTGCCTACCTAAGTGATTTAGTTTTGTATAAATCGATTTTCCCAAAATATAAGGCGTTAAAATTTCGTTTGACTTAAACTTTTAACCGTAGGCGGATTGCCCAGCACAACTATCGATTCACACTGGTTGATGACTAATTGCTAGACCCTCAATTACCATTATTTTATTTATTTATTTTATTCTCATGCAAAAAAGCACCGGGCAAACGATACGATATGTATCCAATCCATAATTGCTCAGCCAGGTATAATATTATATTATATTTGCCCAGGTTGAGGACTGATAACTAGACGCTCAATTACAATTTTTGATATGTTATTTTTTTTTTTTAACATACAAAAAAGAACCGGGCAGGGGACGGGAAGCGATATTACACCAAATGATGACTGATAGCTAGACACTCAATTACCATTTTCGGTACACGTTCTTATTGATTTCAAACAAGCACCGGGCAAGCGTCAATACAAACTTTTACACCGAATGAAACTGATTATTGATAACTCACACTCATAGTAATAAACTCTATAACAATTTTAGTGACCGATTTCTAGACACCCGACTATCATTTCCAACCGAATTTCCCATGAAACGATTTTCACTCGACCCCCTCGAAGGCGCCGAAGGCGGCTTCTACAAACCTGGAATCGAGGCACACCAGCCGCTAGTTGGTTATAATGTCAAACGATAATACTGATATACGTTTTGTATTGACTACTGTTTACTGTAATTAATTGATAATTACATACCCAGATTAAGGTCGTACAACAGAAGCACTTTTAGTATTAATTATTCACTGTAGAATTTTATAAATTAACACCAATATTCAGATGTCGATAACTCCTTCAATTATTAAGACATTTTTGTGAATGACCCGTCAAAATTCATTTAAAATTAATCTGTGCATGAATTATGTTTCAAAAATATAGGTTCCCATTTGAATTTTTAAAGTTACCCCTCGAACCTCCCCATCCTAATTAATAAAAAAAATATTTAATATCAAATTAATTTAGATTATATCATTCAAAATAGTTTTTACATAGGTCATTTTTTCCTAATTTAAATATATCATGCTGAAATCTGCTGTCACATGAAATTTGGAACACCCTGTATAATTTACCGAATTACTAAATCAATACGTTAAAGATACCACCTTATTATTAAATATAATAACAAATGCACACAAAGGACAGATCAATCCCAAAATAATTAAACCAAGTGAGCTAATGATACAGCTAAAAGATATCAAAACAAATTTACCGTCAAATTTAGATCTACCAATAGAAATAAACGCAAAAAACTATTTTGATTTCATGAAGTTGATAGACCTACATATTTACTATGTTAATCATCTAATAATATTCATAATAAATATACCACTAATAGAAAACATACCCTTTAATCTTTACCATATCATAAGTTTACCGGTCCATGTAAGTAAAAACGATTTCGTTTTTATCCAATCCACACAAGAATTCCTAGCAGTAGAAAAAAGTAAACAATATTACATATTTTTTACGCAAAATCAAATTAATAAATGCAAGACAACTAAACAAAAATTAATTTGTGAATCAAATATGCCATTATCTAATAATATTAAATCAAATTGTGAATTCCAATTATTTACAAAAGAAAACAATATGCCAGAAAATTGCGAAATAAAAACTGTTCCAATTTTTAATGACATATGGCACCAATTAGGAAATAGTAATCGTTGGATATACGCGACTCACGAACCTACCGAGTTAATCATAAGTTGTCAGGACGAAGTAGAAAATATAGAAATAAACAAAGCAGGAATATTAAGTTTAGAACCAAATTGTAAAGCCTTCACAAAAAAAACTGTTATATTAGCAAAATATACGGGGAAAAGCAATATTTCTAAAGACTATGTGCCACAATTTCAGTTATCAAAATTAACCGAAGACATTAACGATAAAATAAAAAAAATAAAAAAAGAGGATGACAATCAAATTAGACTTAACACAGCGGTGAAGTTTAATGATTTAAAACTATATGCAAAATCAATGTCAGCGTTAGATGAACAAATAACAAAGGAACTAAGCTCAAAATCAAATGATAAAATAAAAATGGTACATTCTGTAGGATTATCGACTGTGTCGTTAATATTAATAGGAGTAATCATATTCAAAATAATTAAATCACGAAGAAACAAAAATAAAATTGAACCAACCAACACCGTGAAAGTGGTATACGACGCTGAGAGCAACCAACTTCGAGTTCAAAGTTCAAGATAACACAGGAACAACACAATAATTAAAATTGTTTCAAAACAAAAAAAACAAAAATGTAAAAATAGGATTAAGTAGAATAAATTAACAATTATTTTATAAGAGGGATTAGAATATAATAATAAAAAAAAAAATAAAAAAAAAAAAATGTAAAATAGAATTAAGTAACGCAACTATGAACTAACATTATGCTTAGAATAAAATAAAAAAAAAAAAACTTTGTAATAGATATATATAATTAAATACATGTAATTTAATTAGAATAACTAATTATTCATTTTAAGGAACACATATATAAGAAAAATGTAAGAATGTAAGATAAATAAAAAAAAAAATGTTTTAAATTAACTATCAGTAGTAAATACAATTAAAACAATCAACTAGAATTAAATTAAAAAATATCTATACATACCAATAAAATAGAATATTATAATAATTACCACACAATCCAAGATTAATATTAAAGCACTTCTGTTATTGTACCTAAACAAAAAAAAATAAAAACAAAAAACACACCTGACCATTCTTACAGATGGACAAAAAGGAAACCATTACCAAACTTGCAAAGAAGATCAAGAATGTCCAGTTCAATATAAATCGACTACAACAAGGAAAAGAAGTATACAACAGAAACAAGATCAGGAGAGCCCGGAAAAATAAGACCAAAAAATCTACAGAACAACCAGAAATAAAAAAGAATATTAATAAAACTATACAAACAATTTCTATGGAAGAAGATATACAACAAAAATTCATAAACCTTGTACATTTTATAACAAAAGAATTTAAACAGAAACAATAAAAATATAAATACAAATAATACATATCATAAAAATTAGAAAATAATAAAAACAACGACCAAAAGTTCAAAAATATGAGGGCATATTTTCTTATAAGTTACGGGACTGTTGTAATATTGTATATTATTTCATACACGGAGCGGGAGTCGAAAAATACCGATTCAACAAAAATTAATAATGAAATTGTTGACGGCGATGACGAAAACGGAGCGATCGGGCAGTCGTGGTGTGTTACGGCTGACAACAGTTTATTTGAATACCTTTAATTTTTTCGTTGTGTTATTATATGTCTATTTTATTTCAATTAATATAGTTTTGTTTTTATTCTCATATCGAGGTAAGCATCAAAGCGTTTGTGGCGAGGAAATACTTTGGTAGAAAATAGTAAGACACTATAATACTGTATTTCTCTTCCAGTACTCGTTATCGTGGTCAGTTGAGAAATAGTACAATTTTGTCTAGGTTAAAGAGATCTCACTCTCAAACATACAGTACTCGTTATCGTGGTCAGTTGTTTGAGAGTAAAGCAACCTTAGAGTAATAACGTATAAACCCTGCGAAGTCTTATTAAATTGTCCTTTGCGTAGTACTCGTTATCGTGGTCACAAAAGGATTGTTGAGTAAGCGCTTACCGCAGGTGTCGATATTACTTGTCTGACGGTTTGGGAATCGGATACCGATATACCTATTCCATACGTTAAACCATCGCGTGACGTATACGACAGCCTAGTTGCAGTTTATTATATTCAAGGCGCCCGACGCTTAAATTACATTAAAACACAAGATAGCGCCATGTAATTAACCCAGTGAATACTGATTATTATATGAGTACTTAGATTTATACGATCTCTAGGTACGGGCGGGCGCGCATTATTTAATTTTTTTGACAATGTTCCGGAAGGTGGCGAAGCGATTTGATAGTATATTCGGAAAGCCAGGAAAATTCTCTACCAGTTATATATGAATCTAGAGTGCACACGCGACTAGGTTGTACCGCAATAGGCGACGGAACGTCCAGGGGACCGGATTTCATTCGATCTCTATGTGCAGGCGGGCGCGCGGTTTTTAATTTTTTTGACAATGTTCCGGGAGGTGGCGAAGCGATTTGATAGTATATTCGGAAAGCCAGGAAAATTCTCTACCAGTTATATATGAATCTAGAGTGACCGTTTGTTATGACCCCTTCACGACGCGTATAGTTTATGACTTTGTGTAGTTTCGATATCTTTTTAGCATGTGTATGATTATGAGCCACCATAAGTTGGTGGCTTCCAAAAATTATGTTAAATGATGAATTAACGTATAGTTATTAATATATATATAATATTATACTTACTATCATTAGTCGTCTTTTCCAAATCAAGATCATTTATATCCTTTAATGTTTCTCGGCTAGTTGGACTTCTGCCTTTTTTTCCTTTTCTTTATTTAATTTTTGGTATTTAATATTGTTGTTGTAGGATGTTATATGCATTTTATACGTCCTTCTACATCATATTTTTTTAGTTTTTCAACCCAATTTTAAGAAGTTTGATATTAAAATTAAATTTTGAAATGTTGGACTGCTTGTTTGTTGAGTGGTTTCTCATATATCCGATCTGGTGTTGTTTACTGTAACTATTTCAGTGGTAGTCTAGAATAATAACTGAATATTTAGTATTTAGGATGATCGATAGATGGCATTCCATGTTTTGTTGCAATGGATTACATAGCTATTATTCCTTTTGTTTTTATGGCTTTCAAAAAAATTTTTTTTATCTACATACCTATATTTCAAAAAATGAAGTTTTTTAATTATTTATTACATTTTTTGTATAAAACAAAGCTGAATAATGGTATTTTTTTAATTTTAATGCAAACCTTGTGTTGAAATGAGAGAATGAATATGATATCTGATATCATATAATATACCTATATTAAATGCCAACAGTAATTTTTATTAACTTATAATTTATATGATAATATATGGGTTAGTATATGCGTACAAATTGCGTACTATATTCAATTATTTTATTATTTCCATACGGTTGTAGATTTATTTTATTTTATTACTAACCCCCCCCCCCGTCCCCCCCTAAAAAAAATCCTGGCTACGTCACTGCATTACACATTACATTCCCTCTGCCCCTCTATCAAAGGTCACATTTATAACTCTACTCTTAACTATTCTAAAATATAATTATAAAAGATATAAGTGATATAACAATAAAACTAATAAACATTGCAAAAATGAATATATTTCGACCAAAACATTTGTCATTTTAAATATAGTTTTAAATAAGTATAGAATTGTATTGTGTAATATAATTATAAAAAATAAATTTTAATACTTTTAATTATAGGTATGTTAAAATTCAATATAATATAATATTAAACAGAAAAGTAAATTGGAATTGAATCGAAAGAAACCAAGGCCTGCAAATACCTATTATAATGTTATATTTATGACCCATATAAATTGTTTATTATACAATACACATAATATTCTAAATCATACTAGTATGATTGTTTGGCATAAGCAAGTACCGATAAGATAATCGATTTCCGAAAAATAATCTTTAAAATAATACTTATAAGTTATAACTAGTCAAATAATTTAACATGTATAATATTATACATATTTATGTATAATATTTAAAATTTGAAAATCAATTCACTCAAATACGCATAATTCCCACAAATTTATGACATGTGTGGTTTTTCAAAAATATAATTTTCGAATCATTTCACCAACTTCCTCATACGTAATATTATTATTATAACATTATCCACAACATAAAAATGTATTTCCAACAACGCAAAACATTTTCTCAACATCGCAAAGAATGCTCAACAGCGCTTTACAATATACCCTGATACAAAATCACTGTACGTCTGTACATAATTTAAGATAAGACCTCTGCCAGTATGAGAGGTAATGATAAAAATCAGTTTTTCTCTCTTCCCTATTCTGGCACACTAACCTCTATTTTATTAATATAGCCATGGTCTATCCATTCTTTAATATCTATGATTAAGTGCTATAATATTGGGCATTGGGCAAACGGAAATTGCGCCCAACGAAAGGAAGGAATTGTAAATTTCGCCCGGTATTTTTTAGGTAAATATCTATGTAGGAAATTGCGCCCAATAGAAATGTTATTTTTATTATAATAATTTATCATTACCCAGAGGAAACCGCGAGGAGGCGACTATCACTATCCTCCAAAAATTATTTTTAATATTATGGGATTAATAAGTTGTTTTAAATATTTTTAGGTTAATTTTTACAGTAAATAATAATTAAAAAAAAATGAATACTAAAATATTAATTAATTTATATAATATAGAGTAAATAGTATAATAAATTTATAAGTTATATATCAGCATAGTAATGAGACATCAGTTTTACATATTCAGCTCTCGTAATAGTATTTTGAATTTTCATTGTATTGTTGAATTATTTTTTCCATTGTTTTGAGATTTATAAGGTTCATTTTATACTATTAATTTTTATGTAAATTTCGGACTGTAACTCTAATATTTTATAAATAAAATTATAAATATGATGATGAGGAAGTATAAAAGCTTTTATTAAAATGACTGTGGAAATATTCACAGGCATTAGAAGTCCGTGTTATGTTACGGAAGCTGAATATTAGCTGATGCCCAAATATTCGGAGGAAAGTCAGCAAATAAAATCGCTAATATTATAATAATAAACGGTTACGTTTGGTTTTTACACCAATATATGTACAAAAGTGTTTAAAACGGATGAATTCAAGGTCGCACTTAGATTAGATACTATGGGCGCATTTTACTACATAAAAATGTATACCTGAAAATTGCCGGGCGCAATTTACAATCGCTTTATCATCATTTTGTATTTCCTAATAAATTACAATTCTATACACATATCAAGTAATTAATATCAGCTTGGTAAATCCCATAGATATTAAACATATGGATGCGGCATAATACAAAAATTGTATAAAGGAATGCCGTATCCATATGTTTAATATCTATGGTAAATCCAGAACAATAAAAATCGGTCTTATTGTATGAAATAATATTTTACCAAAACGTGGTTTTAAATTTTTGTCAATCGAATTATCAAGTGAATTGTAAGTGTATAGATTAAGTTAATAGGCCGATTACGCTGATACAAAGCTGTACAATTATGTACATCAATAATAGATATAATATCCTATTACGATGTTTTCGAATTAGGTATTTGGTTTTAATTTTTATTATCTGCTTATTTTGTTGGGATTTTTTTGTCAATTTCTACTGTAAGATTTCTTTTTTTGCATGTTTTTAGTGCATATTTAGCAATATTTAAGGTCATATTATAGCGCATATTTATGCAATTTTAAGTGCTATAAAATCCTAACCCTGACTTATTTCAGTCATTTGGATATAAATATAAAAACTAGTATTATTTTGTTTATGTTGTATAAATTATTATACATTTATAATCTAAATTTTATATACACTACGTTCGAAATAGGGTTTTTATTTACTGGCAAAAATATTACTCAGTGTCTAAAGTGTCTAAAAATAATGTTTTGTTTGATACTATCTGTGTTTTTTTTCTATATCAATAATTTATATAAACTAGATAGTTTTACTTTCATCAAACTTCTTATTCCTAGTACAATAATAAGTACATTTTTTTCTAGAATAATAACTTATTCAAATTCAATGGTTTTGATGTAGGTACTAAATTAAAAAATAAAAAGTGATGACTATAAAGGTTATTACTTGTATGATAATAACCTATCGCTAATATAGGTAATTTTAAAGTATGTAGATCAACTAAAAATTCTTATATTTCAATCTTTTGTGGGCCCTGGGGCCCCCACAACCCTAAATCCGGCGCTGAATATACATATTAGTATAAAATACTTAAATACATACCTGTTGACTTCTTTTATTTTAAAACTTATTATAGGAAGTCGATTGTTTTTCATAATATTGTGACTACTCGACTAGATTTGTACCCAGTCGCGAGTCATGTGGCCGCCCCGAATAAGTTGTACGGTCGCCAACCACGGACCGAGGCCCGAAAGCCGGAGTGCCGTGGATTTTTGTTTTTTCTTTGGTACATATGATAATAAATATTGTAATGGTATTTGGACAGTGACATACGTGTAGTTGATGATATGATAAAAAACAAAACGAAAATTTTAAAGAAATAGAAATATTTTAAATTTATTTTGCATATTAGCCTAACACTTAAGTAATTAAGTTAAGTCATAAGAAAAAAGAATTCTACAATTCAACAATTTATATAAAAAAATGAATATAAATTTAGTATTTTAGTGTTGAACTAACAGAATAGCTGATGATTAGATGAAAACTGTTGATACTTGATAATATGGATAGCCAATGAGAAGCCGAGAACTGAGTAATAGACTGGGTCTGAAGGGGAATGTGCGTATCAGTAAAGATGTGATCATACCTATCTATTTAGTCATGTTTTGACCTTAGTGTGGTATCGGTATGGTTACAGCCGTGCGCGGGGCGGTGGTTGAACACCTGAACGCTCAACGCTGCTGTTAAAATCACCAGAACAGCACGTCATGCCGGCTGTAAATTTATAATTTTTTGACCGAAAACATGTTTCGTACTTCAAGTTTTTCTCATCCCAGGTTTGGGTAGTCGTAGACTCGTAGAAACATAAATTGTACACCAATATAAAACGGCCTCTGGCAACAAAATTGATCCTCTATCGTAATTTATAAATTTATAATATTATTATGTACGTAATATAATGTATTATTATCAGAGCCTAGGCTCCCTTATAAATAAATTAATTAATTAATAAATTCACCATAGAGACGGAGAACCCCTTAAAATAAAATAAAAATTCTACTACCTAACCGGTGTAGTGGAACGAAATTCGTGTACCTAATACCTATACCTTGTTGACGGGACACAACTAAGATGCCCCGGGTACGCAGGTATAAAAAAATTGAAAATCAACGTCATACAGTAATAAGTAGAGTTCGAGACTTTTTGCAATTTTTGTAGTGGTCGTAGATTATGTTAGGTGAGTTATAACTTGGTACTTGTGCGTTATCGCGACTACCTTGGTGTCGAACACATGGCCATACACGTTATAAATAAATAAATAAATAAAATTACGAATAACTACGTTTATGCGACCCGTATAAACGTATAAACGTTTTAAGTCAAATCTTATTATTTATTAGTATATTATAAAATAAGACTGTATAGTGCAGGGGTGGCCAAACTTTTTTTGTCATGATCTACTAAAAATATACTTCACGTCTTCACCTTTGAGGATTGACTTCCATGGAATTTATTTTTTATTATTGAATAAATATTATAACTATAATTATTAAGAAACATACATACATACATAGGGCACGTGGCCATAAAAATAAATTTTAACATAATCGACTTTGAAATTTTCCGCGATCGACTGTTTGGCCACCCCTGATATAGTGTATAAAATAAATAATATGTATATTGTATAATATATATTATGCATAGCCGGGAACATAAAGCAAATAGGCAATTATTTTTTGATACATTTTTTATTTTTCAATTTAAGCTCAATATATTTCATTTTACACATAATACCTAATATGGAGAAAACGGGATTAAACGCGTCCCGTTTAATGTTTGTCGGGACAAACGATGATCAAAAAGGGAACAAATATATATTTTGTTTATTTCTTAAGCTCAATAAAATCTCAAATGTCAAACGATTACGCGCCATATTTTAGTTTTCAATAATACAGTTTTTTTAAATATAGGTTTATAGATTATTTTGTTTCGTCTATATTAATAAATAAGTAATTAATTTTTAATAAATGAATACAATTTTTTTTGCATATTTCACATTTTTTTATGCATATTTTATAATTTTTTCGTGCATAAACAATAAACATATTATACAACTATTAGTTATTACTACTACAATTTTAATGTACTCCACGATAGTTTGTTTTAGAGTTATACCAATTACCAATATCTAAAATCGATTTCGTATTTTTTTTTGTTTTTCTCGACGCTTTTGAAAACTACTAAGAATTTCAAAAATAAATAGTAAAATATTCACCACCTGAAAGCATTATCTGCGCACGTCTATGGTCATAAGACTCATAACTAATAAGTAATAACCAATAACTTTTGTATTTTAGTAAATAATATTATTAATTTTTTTATTTAAAACGGATTCTATCGGAATAATAATAATTATAATAATAATAATAATAGAACTTCAGGATCGTGTCTTGCTGTTGCTATATTATATACCTACTTATTAATATTATGAATTATGATGTATACAACTATGAGCTAATATCGGAAATCGAGGAAAATAATCGAAGAATAGGTATCCAATTAAATTGAACGACAACATACACGTCATGAATGCGGAATTCGTCAACATTAAGTTCGATCGTTCGTCACTAGGAGAATTTGTACTATTTTTCTCTCTCTCTCTCATGCTAATAATGTATTTGAATTGTACCTAAAAGTTGTATGCTATCTCTTTCTAACAACGTTTGCCCTGGACATCTCTCTCAGCTATCAGTCCATTTCTTTATATTTCCATGATTATACCGCGTAGCTTTTTGCAACAACCGCGACCGACCGGTCACTCGTCTCAGTCTTAGCCCAAACACGGCGTCAGGTATATCGTACAATTCAAAAAGATGTAAGTACTATATTGATGACTACCTTTAAATATTAGTGATGGGTCGAATCCTGATTTTTTTAATCGAACTGAATTTGAACCGAACTTTAAATTATTTTTTCGAACTCGAACTGAACCAAACTTTCATATTTTTTACGGAAAACAGAACCGAACCTATTATGATTTTAAGTCAAACTCGAACTCGAACTCAATACTTTTTATCGTGTACAATGTATCTACCTACAAATTAAATCAACCATAATTATTAATTACTATTGTATTTTTTAGTTTTTGTATTACCTATTCTACATTTTAACTTTTAAGTCTAAGTAATTGTATTATTTACAATATTATCATTAATTAAAAATTATAAATTATCATGTAGAAATTCTAATTGTTCTACTCAGTGGCGTAGCCAGGGGGGGGTTTTGGGGGTTGAAACCCCCCCTTCGGCCGTATTTTTATCAAAAATATAATTTTTATAATATAGAAATACAATCATTTATTCGTGGTAAAATGTATTCTGTTATGCTGTATTCACGTTATCGACTGCATTGGTGATAATAATCATTATCGTTCAATTATTTTATTATTTCAATTCGGTTGTAGATTTATTTTATTTTATTACTAAAAAAAATCCTGGCTACGCCACTGGTTCTACTGCACTAGGAGTTTAGGACTAAGTCTCTGTCTCATCTTAGTAACTATTTGTCCGGCTTTAGAGAACATGCCCGCTACATATTAACACTTTCTATCGCCAATAGTCTAATTATTTCTAAATAATCATTATCAATTTTTATTTTTCAAAAATAACTTTTGAAGAATTGTACAAATATTTGGTTTTCAAACTATCATGGCCAGTAAGTCTGGTTCGACAAATATTTTCAAGTTCGATTTTCGAACAGTTCGACCCATCACTAAGGCTTAATATTTAATATTTTTGAAACATTTTGTCTAATTTATGAATAGTGAACGAGGACAGCTATTTAAAACTGATGTTCAACATGTTTATAAAATGTATACCTATTATTTAATTTATGTCTAGATGTCTATTATATACCAATACTATGGTGATGGTGGCGGTGGTGGAGGTGGTGGGGGCCATGGTGCAGCCTCAAACAGAAACAGTAAGTATATTAAATACTTAATAATTTGTTTTTATAGATGAGTTAATGTAATATTCAGGAGTTCAGGTGTATCGTGTATCTAAGGTTATAAATGTTACACAAGCAGTGTTACACAATGACTACCTATAAAACATATTGTGTATTCATACATTTTTCTTTTATACTTAGGTATTTAATAATCATTATTTATTAATCATTAAGCACTATAATGATTTTCACTAATAATTATAAACATTGTTTATACATTTTGTTATTATTTATACCTTTTACTATATTCAGTGTAACCAGGGAAATAATGTTAGGGATTGTAACAATCTGTGCACTAGGTATCCATTTAGTTAACATAGAAACAGTGTCCGCCTGGCCAAGGGAGCTAGGCAGCAATCGCTGTCTGGGCCCTTGTATTTTTTTTATATGTATGTTTGGCCTTTTCTATCACTGTCCATTTTTCCTCCGATAAATAAAATAATAAAATAATATTTAATATTATATTTTTTTATAATATAAACTATAAAGTAAATTAAAGTATAATAATACGACGTTTGATTGCTCGGTAGTCTCGAATTTTTAAAAAAAAATTTTAAAATTTTAATTTTCAATAAATATAAATTTGAATTTACTTCATAATATTGAACCATATAAATATGTTTGGTTTTTCTTTATAAAAATGTTCTTCAGAATGTGAATGGAATGACTCACATACATTGGTAGTTCGTAATAGGTAATGAAGATGACGATTTTGCCAAATAAGTGGCGGAAATGTAGCATATTTTTCTGAAATGTATGTGTCTGTTCACAATTATACATTTTCACGTTTGGTTCTTGAACTAAACAAAGACATTGAAGTTTTCGAAACCGTTTTGTAGTTCGATAAATATAAATTATAATATGGGCGTGGTAAGATGGTAATAAAATTAGAATAAGAGAATTTTTAAATTTATTTTATTTATTTATTTTTTTTAATGACAAATATAGAATCTATATTACCTACCTATTACATTTTTCTTATAAGTTATTCTTAAAGTGATAAAAAAAAAATCCGAAATCGTTATTTACAATTTTTTTTTTATAAGTGCTTAAAGTTCGAATTTATACGAAATATGTCGAAATTGCGAAAATTTGCAAGTAATTTTGTGGTTGAAAAATCGTAAAATTTTTTTCTTTTAAAACTAAGTTTTGAAAATTTGGTACAAGGTTCTCCATACATTTTTCTTCGAATATCTGTAAAAAAAACTCTACCGGATTCAGACAAAAAATTTTTATGAGTGTTTGAAATTTAAATTTTTACAAAACCGCGTTAAATAACGGTTTAGCCTCAAACGGTTTTTGATATTTGTTGTTATTCAAACAGTATAAGTCGTAAATACTTGAAAATTTTACCAGTTATTTAGATTGCCATTTTCTTTACTTGATTTGATTCTCAAAATATATATTATAGACAATTTAAATTTTCAATTTTTTTTTATTTTTTTTTTATAAATGTTGATAAAAAAAATTTAGCTGGGACAAATTACTTGAAAATTTAATTGAAGGGTCCTCATAACTTGTTCTAACTCTCATTCAAAAATTATAAAAATACATAGGCACAATTTTTTTTTTATTAGCATTTGAAGTTCAAATATTGACAAAAATTCCTCAAAATCGTGAATATTTTTCACTATTTGGTAGTTAAAAATTTATAAATATTTTACTATCAAAAGCTAAGAATTGAAAATTTAACACTATGCTGTCCATAAGTTAAGCTTAGAATAATTATAAAAAAGTTTGAGGGTTATTCAATTTAAAAAATTTTACGAGTGTTTAAAGTTTTAATTTTAATTTGAAATCAAAAAGTACACGTGTAAAATTACGTTTTACTAATTATTAATTTTCAATTTTTATATAATATATTCTAGACTGACAAATCATCTCCGTTCAGAATCGTTTTTCGTATACAATGATACCTATCATTGCATTCAAATTTAACCTACCTTAGTCCGAGGTCCACCCCACCCCCTGATATACAGCAGAGCGATACTCACTTACCCGCTTTTTTTTTTATTTATTTTACTTTTAATGTTTCAGCATATCACATATTTCTATATGAGTTTTTTTTTTATATATAATTGATACAGTTAAGAATTTATTTATTAAATATGGCATATGTGTTATGTATGATCTGAAGATAATATGTGATGCGTATGTTAATACATTAAGGAGTGGAAGTGACTGGGAGTGGGTTTTTGTTTGTTAGGAATGTAATAGCAGCTAGGAGGGGGTTTAGAATTAATTTAAGATCGTTTAGGAATTGGTGACGATTTTCAGAGGTTGATTGAATGGTGGTGTGTTCGCTGTGAAATAAATACTTCCATAAAAAGTATTGCTTTTGTTTGTATTTCACACTTGTTATCAATAATATAACAGTTAGTGATTTTATTTTATTATCTAGTTACATTGCTCTTTACATCACATCTTGTTTTAAAATGCATTTTATGACTCAAAATCTGACAACTGTTAAATGAGTTGAAATCTGGACTTGCCGAAATTGTTTTAATAAAAAAAAACAATCAACATTTTATCATGGATATGTTTTAATTTCAATTCTTTTGAATTTTTAGAATGCCAATACTGCAAGAAGCGGGGGCATGCTGCTGCTAAGTGCTGGTTTCGACCAGCACTAGCAGCAGCAGCTGAAGATGCCGTTGCGTTGGCTGACAAAGCCAACAAAGCGACTAAAGCAGCAGAGGCAGCCATAGCCTTTGCTGAAAAGATGAAGGCTATGGCTGCTTCTGCTGCTGAAGCAGCCAACGCAGCAGCAGCAACAACAACAGCAGCAACAACGACAACAGAAAAAAATATAAAAAAATAAATAAATAGATTGTCTTTGTAAATTATGTATTTTTATTCCCTGGTCATCATTGTGTCTACAATTGTGTTTGTGTATTAGTTGAGGTTACCAATTCGTAGGTGTTTTGTAATTTCAAAATATGAGTAAATATAATGATAATGATGTTCAAAATGGTACATAAACAGTAACATATTAAGGAGTGATACGTGATACAATAAGCCGAGCGCCCGGGCCTGAATGTTAAAAACAATTATTTTCACCGAAAAAAAAAATGTCTTATATATAAATAATATGTATAATAATGATAATTAGTATATCATTTCAAAATACAAGTCTTAAGAGGAATGCGTTATTCTAGACAAAACAAGTAGAGGGATGAAAACTGTAAATACAAAAAAGTAGAGGGATGCCATCCCACCGTATGGGGGGATAGTGGGGGGGGCACTTCGAGCATTGGCGATGGGCCATGTACATGTGTTTAATAGCTAATTGCCTAATTATCATGATATATTTGTTTTTATTATTGAACCAATTTCAACCGAGATCCCCTACTTCCTGTGAATATATGTTTTGGATCTGATCATTGTGATCTAGATCATTAAGTATTTGTAAGGAATAATAAATCAATTTCAATTCGAAAAACGTACATAATCCCTATTATACTACATGCTATAATAATTGTAAAATGTAGCCCTCTTATCGAACGACGGGTTCCTGGTGGCAGAATAACCGTGCGACTTTTGTCGGGCCACTTTATAAATAGGCGGCTATGGGAGTTTGGTCTCCTTATCTCTAATCTTCATGATATTTTCTAGGATACCGTCTGTATTCCAGGTTGAAGCGCGGCAGTTAAGACTCAAGGTCGCCATGTACAATAACAAAAAAAAATGTACGACTAAAACTTCAGGTCAACCTGTTTGACATAACCATGAAGTGATAACTGAATAACTGATAACTGTATGATGTGAGCACAGCGCTTAGCACAAGTGTTGCTCATGTTTTCCTTTTCGGCTTTTTATTGTCAAGTACAAGTAATGCAGCTACTCATACTTTGTATTTGATTTAAAAAACGTTGAGTTGTTTTTATTTTGTTTGATTGTCTTAATTCATTTTTTTTTTTTAATGCCGAGCTGTTTTTGGCTATAGTAGTTCGAGAAATGCAATATGCAAAACTGCTAATATCTCTTTTTATAAGTAAGTTCTAATGAATAATAACCGTTATTTGATCATCTTTATTAATATGTATTTTATTTATACATAAATGTATTTTACATTCTTATAATTACTATTTATTATTATTCAGGTTCCCAGGTAAAGAAAATATTTGAGGAAAATGGTTGAATTTCATAAATGAAAATGGTTTAAATACAAAGGATATCACTAAGAACAGTTTATTATGTTCTGCTCATTTAAAATGAGTCATTTTGATTTAGAAAGTTTGATTTTTAATCAAAATCAAAACATGATGATTTTAAAAAACAACTGCTGTTCCAACTTGTATTGTTGAAAGAGTGAAAAATGTAAGTTATGGTTTTATTGTATATACAAAAAATTCCTAAACATATTAAGTTTTTATATTATATTATTGCATTTTAGCCAATATTTATCCAGAACTAGTAAAAGCTATCCTGCCGTCCACATGAATATTACGAAATATTCATGCCGCATTACGTACAAAGCATCGGCCATATGGCCCCTATAGGGGCGGCCGCTGTACATACGCGGCAAAAGTAATGGCACAGAGAGGAGGGGACCCGCGTATGTCGTCGTCGCTGTCGTCGTGGTCGAAATTATAGAATAATTTGAGCAAGCACCCAGTTCTTTTCCTCGCGCGATGACGTCACAAACGGGCGGCCATGTAAAATAAATTGCTCCACGTGGAGCCGTTATTGTGTGTTGGATTGATTGGTAAACATTAAGACGTATGAGTAAATATGCGTAAATTATATCATAAAAATAAAATAAAAATGACACTATTGACCATGCGTTAAATTGCAATGTTATGCGTGTATAAAAAAACATGACATCGTTCTTAGAAATTGCATACGATATGGTGATAAAATTGCATATAATATTATGCATTTTATTTATTTTTTTAAAATTATTATATTTAATATATAATTAATCGCATCCGGCATGAACTACTGTTACAAACGCATATAAAAAAGCGTAATGTTCAATGCATTGTCAGTACAACGTTGACATACTATACAGACCTACCCAGGCTGACTGTAAGTATGTTGGACGGAGAAAACACCGAATGTTCGGTAGTATCAATGGATTCTACATGCAAGAAGAGGAACGCGGAGAAACCTGTTACACCGATGAAGAAGGCAAAGACGACGTCAACAGCGTTCATCAACATTCCACTGTTGCAAATTCGGGCAGCTATGGAGATAGAGAATTTGAGTGTGGACAATTTAGTTCACGTGACTCAACTTCTGACGGATTTAAAACTGAAGGTGGGCACGCAATATCACATTTCAGTTTGGATAGTTTTGATATCGCTGTGGCACCCAGAACATTTTGCAACAATGATGAACCCGAAGAAATGGACGACTACGAACCTTGCACGCGACGAGAGACTGGAGGAATGCAATATGGAGGATATTCCTATGAGGGAGAGAATCAAGGCCATGTTGCTCGTGGCTCGCCGATTTATGAGCACTTGCTCCGAAGAGTTGTCGATCGAATTCGTGACATCGATTTTCGAGGAAATGATCGATACATCAGCGACGTTATTGTCCCCCGTGGACCTAACGGAGTTGATGAAGTTGCTAAAGAGCTACAAAATATGTTGCGACAGTTCCCCCCAAAGCTCCCAGTCATCGTCACAGCCCATGGCGACCATGTCCATTGCGTCCACGTCTGCCGACAATCAAACTCGGCTTGTCGGTGTATATGGTTGCAACGATCCGTCCTCTATCGCCAACATGGACGACGACGCCTTCGAAGACGCGTTTGGGCGATACGCCTCACGTCGTCGGACTGGGAAAGCATCGTGCGATATTTTTCTACAGACGGCCGGGAACCCAAACAAATTGACGGCGTCGGTTCCTATGGAGGATTACGTGATGGACGCAATTTTATACAAGTATGTGGTAAATAGTTATTTGCAATATGTTCGTCATTCGTATCTAAAAGAAGTGTTCATGTCGACCATGGTTAAAAAATATGGGTCGTCGTATTGCTTTAATGCCAATCAGTTAAAAGAATATAAATTTCGGACCACAGAAGTTGACATTTTGTATAATAGACATATGCCCAGTGTACGAAATTACGAAAATAAATTTCAAATGTTTCAAAATAATAAAAACTATTACGAACCGTTTGAAGCAACTCCGTTTTATATTCATTTCAATGAACTTGTTTATAGCATGTCAGATAAATTAAAAATATACGAAGGTACCAGAAAAATACTTGCGCCGAAAAAATGTCAATTTTGTTTATACCAACACTATAGGGAAAATACACGTCATAATAGAAAATTGGTGAAATTATGCTATCCGTTATTAAACCAAGCTACTTATGACCATATATTCGACCACATGTACGATCTTAATTGTATGGATAATATTGACTTTTCGTAAATTTAGGAAGTCGGATCTCGAAGGACTCAGGGACACGAAGGAAATGTGGAAATATGCGTCAATGAAATGCCGAACGACGTTCCCAGAGAACTCAGTGCATTTGCAGAACATCAAGACGGCAATGCGAACCACACTCCCGTTGATGAAGAGTTCGGATACGATGAGGGAAGTTCCAATATCAAATCAGTATGCGTGTACCCAACGTCGCTAAAAAATTTGCTGTACCAGTATCCTTGTTGTCCGCCCGACGCTTTCACGAACATCAAAGAATTTTATTTGAATAGTCGATTAAATACTATATTAGAAGAAGACAAAAAATGTAAAGTAGCTCTTAGGAATTGGTGCGCTATTATACGGGACTGGAGTATTAATGAATTCGTTGAATATTACAATAAACCTAACGTAAAACCGTATTTTAACGCGTACGCTAGAGGGCCTGGAACAGTGTATTACGATATCGATAGATCCGTTTCAATAGCTTCCGAGTTATTGATGTATCAATTTGAAAACAACGAGGGTCTTATTTGTCGATTTTTACAAACTCTAGTGAACATATTGGATAAAAAAATTCCCAAAAGAAATAGCATGCTAATACATTCTCCTCCCAGCGCGGGCAAAAATTATTTTTTCGATGCCGTAGCGGCCTTTTTTTTGAATTACGGTATGTTCGGAACTGCCAACAAAACGAATAATTTCAGTTTTTCCGATGGCGCCGGCAAACGTCTCGTGATTTGGAACGAACCTAATTACGAGGTATATCATTTGGAAAAAATGAAGGAACTATTAGGAGGGGATACCACTAGAGTGCATGTTAAATACAAAAACGATGTTCCGCTACAAGGGCCCCCGATAATATTATTGACCAATCACTATTTATCGATAATCAATGACCCGTCGTTCAAGGACCGTTTATCAGTGTACACATGGATTAGCGCACCTTTTCTAAAAATGTATGATAAAAAACTGTCTCCGTTATTTTTTTATCATTTATTAAATAAATACAATATTATATATTATTGAATCGTGTTTTATTATTTATTATCTTATTCTATTGTTACAAATTGATTGTACATCGACGACAAATCGTCACGGAAAAAGTACTGCCCCTGTGTAGTAGATAAATTATGATGCATCACACCGTCTTCGAATGGAATATGAATTTTGTCAAAGTGCGTGAATTGGAACGGTGCTCCGAATTCAACAACCATTTCAGTGTTGACCTCAAACACCACTTCAATGTCAGTGAAACTGCTAGGTTTTATTGCTTGACTAGTAGTAGTCAATCTGTGTACCGGATAGACGCCCACGTGCAACGACGGTTGTTTTTCGACTGCGCTGTCATCACCGTGACGCCATATGTATTGACCGCATTCCAATGGTTTAAAATAACGTTTGCTATCAAACAATTTCGTGTACGAGTCATCTCGTAGTTCTTTGGTCTCCGTATCGTTTACTTTTTCCGTATTTTTACCAATTTTGATTTGTGTGAATCCAGATCTTCGGTTTTTTTTGTTCATCATAATAACAGTGTCATTTCCTGTAATCGATTTTCCGGATATCCCGTTAAAAACTCCTTCTATCGGTTTTCCCAACAATCCCAATTTAGGGCTGTAAGAATACTCGGCAATAGATTTCCCGGTTGTGAAACTAGCATCAATTTTCGTGATGAGTTCGTTTAATAACGGCCAACCCAGTTTTGTGCTGTGTCCTTTGTCCGCGACCATCGTGTAATAATGATTGTTGTGAAACGGTAAGTGAAAAAAAGAATTCGGTATACCGTCAAATTCACCGGTAAAAATAGGTTTTCCGTCATGCTTACACCCGTACATCGCTTGTATAGTTTCTTCTTGATATTTACTATTGTCATCGGTACACGATGTCGGATTCATCGCATCGGTAGTTCCAAAACCGTATCTGTAGTTCACACCACGGGTAATGTTAGTTAAATTATGCGCGACAACGGCAAATTTATTTTGATTCAGTGTTGCCAAACTAGATGTTGTTGCATTTGTCTCGAAGGCCGTTCGCGGATTACGCATTACGACATTTACTTTTACGTGTTTACACAACGAACCCGGTGTATTACTCACTAGCTTGTATTTGCTGGGCGATAAATACAAAAATGGATATTCAACAGGTATGTGATTCAACGACGTTGTTACTACGTGCAATCCTTTTACCGTAGAAGATAAGTCCAACATTTTCCAAGCCAATCCGTATGATATAAATGAATGACATTTTTTGAATACCATAGTATAGCCTGTTGTAATGTGTGTGGGTCTAGGTAGTACAGCGTTTTCAGCACTGGGATTTCCCGTATCACTGTCAGAAGCAGTGGCGCTAGCAGTACCAGGTAAAACCATATTGGATTTCTTGCTAGATGAAGACCCCGCTGGCGAATCAGCAGGCCTCTTGGACGACGATGTAGGTGTCTCCATATTATTACCGCTAGTTGAAAAATTATTATCGAAGTTATCGACGTGCTGGTGATCAGTACCCAGTTGTCGGCTCGATTCAGTGTTATTTGTTGATTTTGTTGTGGTATCAGCTGGTTCTGCATTACCCTTGGTTGCTGCTCCTTGTCCGCCGGTGTCCTTTTGTTCTACGAATAAACGTCACAGAGTCAGATTATATATTATACACGTATACTGAAATATAATGCATGCTTACCCGATTCTACACGACCGCACTGTGGATATATTGCACTATTACTGCCGGTAATCGCTTCGTGTGTACGTTCTGCAATGTTTTTCAGTCCAAGGCCAACAATCGTGGTAATGTTACCATAGTATTTATCAGTAGTATTCATTGCTGCCAACATTGATTTTTTATCCGCCTCCCATACTTGATCTTTTGTCGGGTTGGTCATATCGTTATAATCGACATCGTGTTGAAACGTGACCTTGTCCATTTCAGTTTTTGGTAAAGAACATCCGATAAATTTATTGTTCGCGTCATATAACTTATTACCCGGCCCTGTATACGAACTGCCAAACCACGTGATACCACCGTTATCACACGCCTTCTCTTGATTACGAATTTTTTCATAGGTTTCTGCATTTTTGCTTCCAACCACGGGTGCCTGACCCAAAAGACCGGTACACATTGTTAAACCGGCAGATGCCATTGCGGACAACACACTGATCGTTTATATTACCGGTTGCATTCATTTACAATTTATTTTACATGGCCGCCCGTTTGTGACGTCATCGCGCGAGGAAAAGAACTGGGTGCTTGCTCAAATTATTCTATAATTTCGACCACGACGACAGCGACGACGACATACGCGGGTCCCCTCCTCTCTGTGCCATTACTTTTGCCGCGTATGTACAGCGGCCGCCCCTATAGGGGCCATATGGCCGATGCTTTGTACGTAATGCGGCAAAAGTAATGGCACAGAGAGGATGGACGGCACTAATACCGACTGCCCAAGTGCTTCAAACACTGATGTGCCTAGTACAAGTGACAACCGTGATTTGTTTGAAAGGACTGAAGTCAAGGTGAATAACATATTTCAATTACAGTAGACGCCGCTTATAAGACTCACTTTGGGACCAGCACAAAGTGAGTCTTATAACCGAATGAACCTTATAGGCGAAGTGGAAAAAAACTCATGTTAACAACAAGAAAAGCACGCGTTGAAATTCGAATACCGACTGATCGTTCATTGTACATTTGTACAACAATTATACCGTTGACTGCAATGATAACTGAGTATGTACATGTGCACGTGTACGTATGTGTATTTATGTACCCGTAATTACGATTACTGTGCAGCCACCAGATAATCAGTACACTATAATAACGATAATCGCTGCGGTAAATTGTGAACTTTTATCTGCGATAAAAATTATTATACGTTATTAGGTACCAACAGAAACTAGAAATAATCAACACGAATATTATTTAATTTTTCAATACCAATTTATTTCTAAATTATAACCAAAAAAGGTTTGTTTTCTACTATTTATTTTATGAAATTTGAGTCTTATAACCGAAGTGTTGAGTCTTATAACCGATTTTTTTTTAATGTATTTGGATACGTCCGGACCGTTCCAGACGATTTTGAGTCTAATAAGCGACTGAACCTTATATCCGTGAGTCTTATAAGCGGCGTCTACTGTATTACACATACCTAAATCAAATCAATTATGTTTTGTTATATTAATAAACTATTTTCTGTCACATTTTTAGGTGTGAAATTGGTTACAAACTGCCATTTCATTTTCTATCCTAAATGTGTGGAAAACATTTTGAAAAAAATCTAGGCATGAACAACCAAAAGAATCAATGGATATAATATGTACAAAATAAATACATATTATAACTGCTATCAGAAACCCACAACTTGAGGTATTTCTTATCAAAATTCTGATTGGTATTCATCAACACTAATCAGTCATTAAATAAACCTGTTGTGCATGAATTATATACAGCTTAAATTAGTAAGTATTGATATCACAACAATTAATAGTATATTCATTTTATTTTTGTTTCCAGTTAAGCATTTAAATATTTGTTCCACACAACAATATGGCTTTGGAAAAATTATTTGGACAAAAAGTATCCTCTAAAGAAATTCTATGTGCTATTTTAAAATCATTTGAATTTTATTTATTTTATTTTATTAGGTAAAATTAAACTCAGTGGTGGATCGAGGTGGAAAAGCCTACTGGCCTACAATATTGTAGGTGGACATTTGACATTTTACCACATTCGGAGGAGCAATTATTATATTTTTATCAAACATAGCTGTGGCCCATGGAAAGTAATAAATTATTCAATGGATCTTTTTATAAGTCAGTTCCATATCCATAAAATATATTTATCTTTTTTAAAATTTAAATTTAAAACAAACCGATTTTTAATGTTTACTATCATGTCGGTCTATAAAGCCATTTATAAATGTCCTAAATCCTAATCCATATTTTGTAAATTAGTATTCATAGCTTAAATCAAACTTTTATCCCCCAATTGGTTTATTATTCTTTTTACTCGAGTAATATGTTACTAGTTATAGTAACAAGACAAGTTATAAGAAGTATTTATGCATAATTTAAGTCACTTTTTGGCAGTAATTGACTACTCATAACTATTTTTGTCCATTAAATGTTAGTTTATTCATATTTTTGTAATTAATTGCATAGAACCTTGATGTTTTTTAATATATTATCCAAAATTATAACCGCTGGTGTAAAATTTTAACTTCAGGTCTTCGCCTAACCTATGGTTACAAAGTGTTAATCTTTTTAAATATTGATTTAGATTATCTGTGTATCAAATTTTCACAAATTATTCTAATCAAACTTTTATTTCAGAAATGTAACTTCATCAAAATTTTGTTTTGGGAAGGTTGACATCTATGATGACCACATTCATTGTACCTTTTATATTGGATTGATCATTGTTGTAACGTCAAGTGAGTTTTTTTTTTAAATATTAAATATAAATTAAACAAATCAAAACACTAAATGCCTACCCACTTTGAAATATCAGACTGCGGACTGTCAGTTATGCAGATGTATGAAATGCATGACTGGTGTGGTTACAAATTGTGTTTTAAAAGTTAAAACTATTTAGTCACAATTTTTAATGTGCTTTAGCTCTAGGTCTACTTAATAATTGCTATATATTTTAATTTCTTCATTTCTGACACAATAAACAGAAGAAATCATTAATTGCGTAATTAAAAATTCTCTTTTCTTTAGGGATGCAATTAATGGCTATCCAGCGACAACACAGAGAACACGACACCCATTCTACATATTCATCATCCTGTTGATAACGGTGCTTATCTGAATGCCAGTTACAATATAAGCATATGTTTGTCATGTCTTCAGAATTTTCTAAGAGATAGGTCTTTAAATATTTTCTGTGAATGTTAGGATTGAAGTCTAAACTGAAATTAGAACTGTCCATAATTGTAAATGCATAGTAAATAACATAAACTCCACAGTTATATGTGTCTTTTTGTATTGGAATATTTTCCAAAGGGCACACAATCGGTGTTATTGATGGACACTGTTGTTCATCGTTGCCGTAGGTAACGTTTGATTTCAATTTTTCAAATAATTTTTTGAATCGAAGTTTCGGTATTCTATCATTCATATCGTATGGACTACTTGGGTCCACGATGTAACATTGTTTGGTTTTGAAATTTATAAAGACTAAAATCCAGTGAGAATTATTATTTACTAACCATGGCATAATAACCATACTGTTGTGATTGAAAGTAATTTTATCGTGCTCTTCTCCGATTTCACTTTTTTCCATCAGCTGTGTAACACAATTGCAGGATAAAATGTGTGTGTTTTTTAAATTAATTTTATGTGCATATGACAACAGACATATATCTATGACAAAGTTACACAACCAATTCTCTCCAGACAATGTATCAAAATCTGATATGTACAGTTCTGTCATGATTTCACAATTTTGATCTCTAGGTATGTAATTGTATATTCCAACTAGATAATCTTTATTTTTTGGCATTTTAATTCGTTTGTAATATGTCAAATCTTTAGGGAGCATATTTTGGTATAAATCTATAGACTGCGCTAGTTGTCGAAACGGAGATTTATGACTGCCAGGTGTCGAAACTGATTTCATTAAACAATTTTCCGACCATGGCTTACTCAAATCATTGACAACCACATCGTTATTAATAGGCTCATCAGCAGTGAACATAGCCTCATTGTCACATTCTAGGAACACAACGCTTTCAATATCATTGACCACTTTGGGCGAAAGGTTATTTTCATGTGCTGTAGTGGTTGAAGACTTTGGGATTTTTAAAGACAGTTTTGTGAATGGACGGTACTTGGTGGGTTGGAGATGTTTGTGTTGTTTCTCTTTTTTTCCCCAACTTTCTATTGCCTCAAAATGTTTATGGCTAGAAATTTCTAGGGTATTTCTTTTACCATTTCCTTTAATAGTACTCTGTTTAGACTTACTGTCAAAATTAAGGGCACGAGTGCATTTATTTTTTCTAATATTGTACTTCATTTGTTTGTGTACATTCATGACGCGCTCTCTCATATGTTTTAAAAACCGGCCGCATTTTAACCTACGGTCGCCTTTTAGTATGTCAATTTTTACCGTCTTAAACCAAGATTCAATGGTAGCATTACTCTGCCGGATTTCAATGCCATTGTTTACTTTACTATTCATAATAGGTGTCCACAATGCTAAGAAAGGTACACACTTCAATATGAATTCGTGTAAATATGATTCATTATGGTATTCATTAATAATTATATTTTCACTATTTACGGAAAAATTTGAGACTTTAGATTTAACCTGTTCTTTTATCGACTGAAATCTACAGAACATTGTGGAATTACTCGTGTTGGATTCGCATAGAAATTTATAAATGTCCTCAGAGTAATCTTTGCCTTCGTCGTTCGATTCATTTGGCATTTGGTATTTATCATTACACTTGGCTTTCATTGTACTAATGGCATTTTTGGTGTCTCCTGTACTATAAGGTGACAACAGTATTAGTGAAAATATTTTGAACCATTGTTCAACATCCTCCAAACTTGTTGTGTTGAAAAGTATACATATCCAATCAATGATATCATTTCTTTTCATTTTTTCTACAATCTTAGAATTGCCTGTCTCAGATTGAAAATATGTGTAGACATGGTTTACTATGATTTTTGTGTAATGGTTTGCACATATATTTATGATGGTGACATTAGATCCGTCGTGGTTTTCAACCAATACTCTGTAACACCAGTTAAGGTAGTCGAATATAGAGGTAAAACCATTCCATCCAATACACAAGGCATTCATTTGGGCATAACTGAAATCTGTCACTATATTTGTGAATACTGGCCAAGTCAGTTTGTGTTTCAAAACGAATGCTTTAAAAGCGTTCAACCATTGTGAAATTGCAACTATGTCGTGGGCTGAACTAATCATTTCAACAACGGGACACAAGACACTCGAGTTTCTAGGTAATGGGACATTAACAACCAGAGCATAGTACAGAACCCTTTTGCTGTTCTTGTCAATTTTCCTGACCAATGTACCGGTTGCATCCAAATACCCGGTAACTATTTTTTGTTTTTTAATCAGATTTTTTATTATGTCCAACTGCTCGTTACTATAACAATGCACTGACAGTATACCGACATGCTTTACAAAGTTGATTTATTTGTCATTACACATCAATACAATATCATGAAAATCATCTTTATCATAATCATCGGCACTTAAGGCCTCTGATCTGATTTTTCTGAAGACGTCATCTGATTTAATTCCTTGCAAATTACCACAATTCAACTGAGTGGGTGATGACATGTCAATAGCATCTGACCTGAAGGAAAACGCTTTAGTTTTTTTTAGCGTTTCTTTGTTCAATTCTCGCTGAAACCCTTTTACGTGGTTCGTGAGAGCATTGTCGTCGGGATTGTGATGGTAATCTAAACCAGAACTATACACTTTCACCACAAACATTCCGTTTTCAGACTGGACTCTAATCCTAAAAGTCTTACAGCCCGCATGGCTACAATACATGTACACATTGCAATGATTTAGATAATATCTAACCCTTTTTGCATTAATAACGCACGTGTTATTTACAGTTCTTATGCGCTTTCTGAACATGATAGGATATTTGGTCTTTTCCAAAAGTTTTTTACCATTACCATGTGTATATATCATATGGGACCACTCTTCATATGAAAATTCCTTCAAAAAACGAACAATCATCGTTGTCGTATTGTTTTGGGAAACAATTTTTTGTTCCCAAAGGCAGCACAACACCAGACTTAACTGGGGTTTTCTTAAAGTATGCATTCCTAAGGGGACTTGGAACAAGTCCAACATGTCTTCTGCTTTCTAATTTACTTGGTGTAACAAGATCAGCTTCATTGCTAATGTTTTCTGGTATAATTGGGGTACTACAAGGTATTGCTGGATCCCTTATCATCCAACTGAAATCACTCTGGGGTGATACACTCGTGTATTCCAGTATGTCTTTTTGAACAAGTTCGGGCTCTGTGTGATCAGAATATGAATTGCAATTTTCAAGATCATTATTCTCAATGCCAGCATTCAATGGATTAGACAAAGACATGTTGAAATGTTTTTTACATTTTCTATACACTTTATAACGATTAACACTATTTACAGCGACTTTTATGTGTTTACAGATGTCACTTAGAGTTTTGTTATTGTAATTTACAAAATCATTAGATGTGTAATTACATTGTTCAATACATTTTGTTATTGTACTATTATTCATTTCTGATGTATTAATTACATCATTACTGTTCATAGTTTCAATGTACTTATGAAGAGATGAAGCTTTTCTATTCATAGCATTTACTATTGATTTTCTTAACTTGTGATCATTATTTTTCTTAAAAATAATATTGCAAATGTTAGTTACACAACTGTCAGAAACCGAGACATTCTCAAAATTCAATTCTGGATATTCAGTCTTAATATAATGAGCTACCTCTTTCAATTTATCTTTTAAACTCATTTTTAAGCTTATAAATTGATTGGTGTGACTGAATTAAAAATTCGTCGACACAATTTTTAGTTGCCTGAGATTAGATCTCTTCGACAATTTCGTGTCTGAATTAAAAATTCGTCGACACAATTTTTAGTTGCCTGAGATTAGATCTCTTCGACAATTTTGTGTCTGAATTCAAAAATTCGTCGACACTATTTTTAGCTGCCTGAGATTAGATCTCTTCGACAATTTCGTGTCTGAATTAAAAATTCGTCGACACTTTTTTAGTTGCCTGAGATTAGATCTCTTCGACAATTTTGTGTCTGAATTCAAAAATTCGTCGACACTATTTTTAGCTAACTAAAACTTAAACTACAGCTAAATCTACCACTAAAACTAATTTTTTTTACCACTACAACTAAAACTACTTTTTTATATTTTTTTGATTTGTTTAAAACTAAAACTTAAATTACCGTACCTAAAACTACAACTTAAATTACTGAAGCTACAACTACAACTAAAACTACTTTTTTTGGTTTTTTATTTTTTAAATATTTTTTTGGTTTGTTTAAAACTACAACTTAAATTACTGAAGCTACAACTACAACTAAAACTACTTTTTTTGGTTTTTTATTTTTTAATTATTTTTTTGGTTTGTTTAAAACTAAAACTTAAATTACTGTACCTAAAACTACAACTTAAATTACTGAAACTACAACTATAACTAAAACTACTTTTTTTTTGTTAAATATAACTAACTACAACTTAAATTAAATTTTTTTTTTTAGTTTAAGACTACAACTTAAATTACTGAAACTACAACTACTACTACCACTAATACTAATTGTAAATACTATGAAAGTTGTTGTGATACTGCTGTAGGTGGGCTTGGAAATTGATCGGAAGAAAACAGGATCACAATACCTGAAAAATGTTTAAAATGGATAGGTTTTAATTTTAAAATTACAAAAATGTATCATTTACAATAATTATACGCTTCTGTTTTAATTCATCATTTAACTTGTGAATAATATGACAATAACAGACATGGTGAATACAATTAAGAGTACTTTAAATATACTGATAATGAACAAAGTTTTAATTATCAAACATTATAAACAGATACATATACCTATATGAATTATAAACCAATAACTTAATTTAATAATTTATTTATTAAAAAAAAATATTAACTTAACCATGTCTGTACTGACAGTTAACACTTTTTCAACATAACTTAAGAATTAAATCTAAAATGTAAAAAGGATACAACAATATTGTGTTAAATAACAGATTCAAGTAGGTATTCAACGATGAGTTCTTGTAGTAAACCATAAAATATAAACAGTAAATTTTAATGTAGATGGCAAGACAGAAGAAGATAAATGATTTATAAATGCAACATATTATTGTAGTCTTGTCATCAAATTAATTTTGTAACAGCTTGTGAGATGAAATCTGCTATTCATGCTGAAATTCAAAAAAAATATACGTTTTTATCATTACTCTTCAGTCTTCATATCTTATAGAATTAGGTGTGTTACCATGGCACCACAAGGTCATAATTTTAATTTAAAACTGTTTGGTGTTATGTTATTTATTATGTACCTATCAATTTGTAACCTAAATGGAGCCACGGAAAACAGCGTTCCAAGTCCCTACATTGTGTAGAATCAACATTTAAATATTTAAACATTTATTTTAATTTTTAATTGTATGTATTTTTCTTTCAATCAGAATTATAATTAGGTATCTATTAAAATAATAATGAGCATTGGTGTTTCTATGTTTGTTATGTACCTATTTATTGAATAGTTTATGTTTGTAATTTCTGTAAATTAAATTGTAAATAAAAATCTATAGTGTTATTAAAAAAAAATAAATAGAAATTTAGAAATTTGTTTCCTGAAAATAATTGTTTAAATTATCTTATTTCATAAAGTGTAACAATAATATTAAATAATAGTTTATTACTTAATTATAATAATAAATTTTGATTACATCAGTGTTTAGGAGGAAATAATATGAACAATTAAAAAATTTAATTTAATAAGATTTATTTTAAATTATACATATAGGTAGCTCTAGTTTATCAAATTGTGAGTTCACATCACAAATCGAAATCAAAATGTGATGAAGTAAATCATCTGAAAATTATATTTAAAATATGGCTTGCCATTTAAGACACTACACACATATCAACTGTTGTCTTCGTCTTACAAGTACGTAACAGCAAATTTAAGCTTATCAGATCACAGTAATTATGTTAGTTTATAAATTATAGTAATATGACCTATAATGAAACTCCGAGGCGTAGCCAGGATTTTTTTATGGGGAGGGCTAAACACTTTTAACATGAGTCATTGAAAATCAAAAACAACAAAAAAATTAATAAACACTTTTTTAACTCAAATATTCTATTATACAACTAATAACAAGAAATATATTATTAAAATGTTTAAGACAATTTCCATATTTAAATTTAAATATTTCAAAACAATATAAAAAATATAGACAATGGGAGAGGCTATAGCCCCTTTAGCCCTCCCCTTGGCTACGCCACTGAATTGAACTTGATGGTTAGAACATTATCTGTGTTTGAGTGTGGTTATTTTACGATAACTTAATTTTTAGGTGAGTTATGACTGTTATGAGCATTTTTTATATACGCATAACTTGCTACAAAATTGAACTACCTACCGTAAAAAAAACCCACATACAAACACAGATAATGTTTTTAACATCAAGTTTCATAAAAGTCGATTCACTCTAATTAGATGGAGACAACAAATGGTCGTGTAGCGTCTTCTTAAAAATAATGAAGTTCTGTTGCGTATATGCAAAATACAAGAATTACAAAAGAAATTTAAGTCATAAGAATTTATGATCGATTAGCAAATATAATTGAAAGATACATAACAGGGTAATGAATGACAGAGCGACATCCACATACCCGTCATACCCGCTTTTTTTAAAAACTTAAAAACACAAAAATTGTATTGTATAAAATTAAAATCAAATATATATTGTAAAATTACGAAAGTGTACATAATTATAATTATTTAAACACTTATAACGATCAATGAATATAGGTAATACTAGGTAGGTATTTAATTATTTCTGAATAATTAAAATATTTTCGTCTATGAAAATAATCTTGTTTAAATTTATTTTGTTGGTTTAATATAAAAACAATTAAATATCTAAATCATATAATAAACCTTGTTTAATAATTTAATAATAATTTGTAGGTATTTTATAACTTTCATATTTTATTAAATAACATAATTATTATTCATTTACAATACATTTTGGATATTATTATGCAGTATACCTAACACAATCAAAGTGTTTAAGTATATTTTGATTTACTCACCGGTTACAGAGTTGAAGATGGACGTCAGAAAAAAAAAATACTGTTGAAACAAACTCAAAAACTTAGAAAATGTCACGAATACACAACACATTTAAAGCATAAGTGGAGAGAATTAAAAAAATAAACTTATGCCGTGTTGAACTGTCCTCGATAAAATCTTACGCAGGAATGAAAACCATAGTCAAAATTAGCCAACAATATCTTTAAATTACAGAAATTCAAATTATACCTTTTTTATCTTAATACTATTGTTGATATTTTTTCGGAATCGATCAGTCTAATACAATGAGTTTAATGTTTATCTAACTTTTTGGTAGGCCTTGCCGCACACTGTATTGTGAGAATGCATGACAAAAG
This sequence comes from Schizaphis graminum, assembly GCA_020882235.1. Lineage (NCBI taxonomy): Eukaryota > Metazoa > Arthropoda > Insecta > Hemiptera > Aphididae > Schizaphis > Schizaphis graminum. Next base: position 7,377,344 of record CM037035.1, on the reverse strand, counting down.
ATTACCATCGCGCCGCTCGCCGTCAAAGGTCCAATGGTCACAATACATTAGGGTTCAATCTTATTGTGTTTTTTAACTGGCACGTTTAAAATCGTAAATAACTCTTATCGGTTTCTCATGACAAAGGCATCATGATTGAATTATCCTGGTATATTATATTTACTGGTTGTACGATGAATAATTTGATACATGTATTATAATATATTAAATGTTTATTATTTACAACATCTAAAAAGACATTAACCTCGTTGTAAGGAAACTATCAAAACTCATCATAAATGCTAATTGACAAGAAAATAAGAATGTTTTAATATTTATTTACAACATTAGAATGATAGGGGGCATGAATAGGGGCATAGGGCCACTGTGTACAATAAAAATAAAAAATAAAAAATAATTATAATAACAATCAAACACATATAAATATTAATAGGTAAAATTACAAAATAAATACATAGGTTTACATAACATAACAATATACAAATATTATGCGACTTAGGGCGACATCTGCTTTACGGGATCGGTGTAATAATACCGTCCCCTGAAATTAAATGAGAAGCAACCCAACATACAAGGTTTCTTATCACTAGTCGTCCGAAACAATAGTCCCCTAGCTTTGGTCCCCCAACTTCACACACGTAATTTATTTTTAGATGTATGCAAAAACATGTAGTACGTATTATACTTTATGCATGCGTTTATGTGTAGCATAAAATTACTTAATTACATAATACTAAATAATATGTAGAGTTGTACAACAATAATTTAAGTATCATAATATGTAGATTACATTATTTTTTATTCAGCTTATAAGAATCACACGATACATAGTTAATCAACTAGGTACTCTAATTCAACAACTCACTTATGAACTATTAACATTTTCCGTATGTTTTAATCTGTTTATGCTGGTAATATATATAACACCTGAGTAAAAGTAACTATTTAGTTATATCAAAAACATAGTGTAGTTTCAATTCACTCTGTTGGAGTACATGCTGACAGTGCTTTGCGAATGAACCTGCATCGTCGATAAACACTTCTGTGCAACAAAGCACTACTTGAGGTAAAACATTGGTCTAATGGTGTTAGAGCTGAGTTATAAAGGATAAGACAATGTAAATAAAATGATAAAATCTGATTTATTGAATCAAAAACAGTAATTTAACTATAATATAATTAATTATTATGTATTATATGAGTAAATCAACACTGTGCGAACAAACGAACGTCAATGCTCCGCAAAAATTGACTATACACCTTTACCACATATGATAATAGATACCATTGATTATACAATAAACAGATAAGCCAAAGTATAGGGATTTTCGGCTACTAAAATTATGTTTATATTTATTGCCGATGGATGGCGTTGTATCAATGAACAACTATTTTTATATGAAATAACATTTATTAATTTAGTTATTATTTATTAATATCCGAATTCGGTAATAAGTTCGTGACGTCAAAGGTTGATAATTTTGGTCGTACACGAAAATAATATTATTTAGATACCCAACGATGAATACAATAAAAACAATAAAGAACCATTTAACCCAGAATAGATCAAACGACTATGATAAACATAATAACGTAAAAATAGTCATAAGTCATAACACATACATACATGAAATATAAATTATAGAATAATAATATATATTTAAAATACTTATTAAAATCTAAAATAGTTTATAATAATATATAATAACACATATAATAAGAAATTTATTACTAGTACTTCATAGTAATATAGGTAATAAAAATAAATTATATAACAATATCTTTATTATTTAATATTAAATTAATTATTTAATTGTATAATTTTAAATATGATTGAGAATTTTCAATTTTGCTATTTTTGCTTGATATGATGTTGTTGAAAAATATTTTGCTTTTTTAAATATTTTACATACGATGAGTTTTTCGAAAATAAATACATAATGTTCAAAACAAGCATTTTCATTTTCATTAATCCATGATGATATTAATTGATCTTCTTTAAAATAATTTATTAATTTAATTTTGATTTTTTTCTGATGTTGAATTTTTGAAAAAACATCTTCGAAAATATATAGAGCGCGATCAATGATGCTGTTAAACAATTCAGTTGGTGCTTTGAGACCCGCATCTTTGTTGATATCTGGATAATTTTTATATAAAATAAGCAATTGACTTTGATTATTCATATTTTTCGTCGATTGTAAGCTGGTTTTGCACATTTCACAGTCAAATTTTGCTATACATTTGTATGCTAAATATCCCGAAAAATAAACCGAACAATCTTCTAAAGTAATAGATTTTTTTTTTCTGTTTCGTGTACTTTTAATTTTTTAGGTGATGAAATGGAAGGTAATGAAGAAATAGATTTAGTATCCGATAATGAATCATTCGTACTTTCAGTTATCGTTACATCATTATCATTATACATTACGCTAATGTCATCAACAGCATTTTCTTTTTCACAGTTCGTCCCTTTTGATTGACATAACGAAAATATACACGTACTTCTAAAGGAAGTTCTTAATGTTTTCGACGTAGGGTTCTTATTATAACCTCCTTTCTGACGGAATATTGAAAATAAATTTTCGATTACATCCTGGTTTAAACGGTTTGTTAGTAAAAATATTATATTATTATTCTTTTCTTCCTCAAAAAAACTCAGTACTCCATTTATAGTTTGAATAAATCCATTGAAACACGGTGGCCTAGTTACTTTTTCATTTTTTAATTTAACTAAATTTTTAAAATAATCAGTAGCCTTTGATAAAAAATCTTTAACTATACTATTATCTGTTAATGCACTATTATATGGATTACTGCTATACAAAGTTCTACTGTTAAGACAATCAAAAAGTTTATCTATAAATTCGACGTAATCTGCAGTGTTATTTGCAGTTTCGTTTTTTAATTCTTTTGTAGAAATACAAGTTCGTATAGTTGACGACATTGTATGACTAAATACTTGTGCAGCTAACTTCACGCGCATTTTTTGAAAGGAATTTGGTCTTATATGTGCATCTGTAATTTTTAATAATGCTCTACTTTTTTTATTTTTTTTGTCTATATTATAGGTTTGCACAATGTCATTAAATGATATAACAATGTCACCTTTTTTAAAATTACTTCCAATAAAATTATTACGTATGCTTTTTAACAGATGAGGTGTATCAAATAAAGCAAATACTTTATGTTCATCCACGTAAAAAAAGGGCCTATCAACCGAAACATTTAACAATCTCAAAGCACTTTGATTATTTGTTCCTTGGTCACATACTATAACTTTTGGAAATAAATCAATATTTAATAATTCTTGTAAAACATCAATTATAAGTGTTTTTAATATATTGTGTTTAACTGCTGAATGAGCTAAAAAATAGGCAATTGGAATCTTCCATGAAGTATAAACGCCTCTGGCCATAAATACTAAAGCAGTATTAGCAGTTTTACTTGATCTTCCAAGCCTCCCTAAATCTTCAAACCCTTCGATAAAATCAAAATCTTTAGAATATTCAAGAAGTTCTTTAATTGAAATTTCATCAAAACAAACACTACATACTTTATCTTTATATGCTTTAAACTCAAACTTTCTTTTTAAATGGCCCAAAAATAATTTATTGAAACCTGGTAAGTACTTAGACTGGCCAATCCAACGTCGAACTGTGCTAGGACTTGGTAAATTTACTCTTTGTAAGCGTAAAAGTTATATGATGTAGGTGATTTATAAAATAAGGATAAAGCTAAATTTTTCTCCTGAATGGTCCATGGTCGACGTTTGTTTCGTAATTGCATTGTAACAATCGCTCTCGAATTATGCGATGGAAATTTATGGGTATTTATCAAATTATTTAAAGTTTTTTGGTTCTTGAATTTATTTATATTATTTTTTAATTTAGAAATATGTGTAATTTTATTGTGTAATAATTTTTTTTGCTGTTGTATTATTTTGTTTAATTTTTTTTTTCTTGGAGTTTCAATAATTGTATCAGCGAAAATATTTCTTTTTGAAACAGGACTTGGCATATTTATTATATTATTTATTCTATTACGTTTTGGCGTATCAAGTATTTCAGATGTGGATGGACTGGGGAATAATAATTCTACTGATTCGGTGGTTCTTGATTTTGTATATGTATTTAATGGTTTGTTGTTGAATGGAGTTGATGGTGATAATGTAACAGGACTAATGTCTATAAAATTTAATTTAAGATAATGAAAAATAAAATTGAGGCTGATATAAACGTTTTTAGAAAATTATATAAAAATAAAAAAACGTGGAAAATAAATAAAGCATAAATTGATTTCAGATCATATTTGACTACTCATTTAGTATATCCAGTGATGGGAAAGTTCTTTCTAAAAATGAATTAGTTCAAGTTCAAGTTCAAGACATTAAATATGAACTAGTTCAAATTCTAGTTCATAGTTTTTAGAATGAACTAGTTCAAGTTCTAGTTCATCTAGAAGTAGTTCATAATTTTTAAAATGATCAAAAATTATAAAAAGTCACCATAGAAAAGGTGTTTAAAAACACATTTATGTTTGTATAGTGCAAATGTGCAATAGAATTATAACTACATGTAAAAAGTTAAAAGAATGTTATAAATAGGGAACGGACTTTAATGTCTTAAAAAATAAGAAAAATGTCCTTAAAAAGTACGACCGTATGCCTTAAAAAAATGCTTTAATATCAAAAAATGCACTGAAAAAATGCACTAAAAAACATTAAAAATGTTATTAAATTCAATAAAAACCAAATTTTGAACAGTTTTGTGTATGTATAATATTATTAAAATTTAAAACTTTTGCAATATTGCAAAAAATAATATTAATCATGTGTATAGAAATATAAAAGACCTACTGTTGTGTACACAAATGTTGTAAAATAAAATGTATATATATTGTAGATAATTAAGATAAGAAAATTAATAAACAATTTATAATTGTTACTAGCGGCTGGTGTGCCTCGATTCCAGGCTTGTGGAAGCCGCCTTCGAGGGGGTCGAGTGAAAATCGTTTCAAGGGAAATTCGGTTGGTAATTGTAGTCGGGTGTCTAGAAATCGGTCACTAAAAAATATGCTGAAGGCGATTGCCATCAATCAATTATTATTATAAATATTAAAAATAAGATGGGTTATCAGTCATTATCATTCGGTGTAAAAGTTTGTCTCTAGGCTTGCCCGGTTCTTTTTTGAATGTATATAAAAAATAAATAAGTACGAAAAATGGTAATTGAATGTCTAGCTATCGATCCTCAACCGGCGCAAATACCGTGTCCCATCGCATGCCCGGTTCTTTTTTGAATGTATATATAAAAAAAAATAGTAAAGATTGTAATTAAGTGTCTAGGTATCAATCATCATCTAATGCAAATCGATGTCGTCGCATGCCCGGTTCTGTTGAGTATACCATTATAACAATAAGGAAATACGAAAATGGCAGTTGTGTGTCTAGCTATCAGTCTTAAACCGATATAAATCGATACTGTTGATGTCATATCTCCAGACGCCGAAAGTTTGATGTTGTATTGTATGAGAATAAAATAGGTAGGTAGTTAAGTAGATAGTCGATTTAAATGCAACTAAACCTCCTAGGTAGACAATCCGACTGCGTCGGATCGCAGACGATGTACGCGTAGCAAGTGAAATCAAAGTGTTGCATACAGACATCTGCTGTAGTGTATCACATTATTGTGTATATAAATTATAAATAATACATCTATTTAGTTGATCACATTACCTATATATTATGTTGTACACATGTCTTATAGTTTGTTTGGTTTTGAAATTTGTTTGCAATATTGCAAAAAATAATATTAATCATGTGTATAGAAATATAAAAGACCTACTGTTGTGTACACAAATATTGTAAAATAAAATGTATATATATTGTAGATAATTAAGATAAGAAAATTAATAAACAATTTATAATTGTTATTACATTATAAATGAAAATTAAACTTAACATCAGTTACCAATACAATACATACAATATTAGTAAAATAATATGTAAAATATATTTAAGTATTTGTATTGTTTGTTTACAATTTTAATTTTTTAATATTGTTCATAGCAGTAATACAATAATAAAAATAAATAAATATTAACATTGTATATTTGATAGACATTTTTAACATACACAAAATGATGACATAGGTAAAGTATAATATTATGTAATTGTAGATAATTATTAAGTAAATTAATAAACTAATAATAATACACAAACAGAATGCTGTACATAGCGTACACAGCAACAGGTTGGTCAACAGTTTGCTATGGATACAAATTAATACAAAGATTATAAATATAATATAGTAAATTTAAATGTATTTACCTATTACCTACTATAGATAATTAAAAGAATTCAACAAACAATAACATTATGATGTTATGTATTATTTAAGTAATTAAACTTGGCATTAGTTACTAATACAATACAACATTTGTAAAATTATAATACGTTTAAGTTTTTATTTTACAATTTTAACTTTTTTTTATTCTTTGTATAGTTAAATAAATATGAATATTGTATATTATAATAATAAGATTGATAAACATTTTATAATTATTATTATTAAGTAAATTAACAAATTAATGAAAATACATAAATAAAATGCTGTACATGGTGTGTAGCGATCAGTTATGGTCAACAGTTTTTACTTTAGTTATAATAAATGTATAGTGTAATGATATTTAAATAATTAACCAAGTTGTGCATTGATGCAAAACATAGAAATCAAACATATTGTAAATATATCAATTGACAATCAATTATAAACATCAGTTACAGTAGGCAAAAGCTTTTACAATGACAATAATAGGTGTATGATACTTGCTATATTATAATTATAAGATAAAAAATGAATATAAAAATGTTAAATTAATTAATCAATTAAAATTTAAATGCATGTTTGTCATCAATAATAAATCCACAACAACTAATTAATTATTTAGTAAATATTTAACAAATTAATAAAAACATACAATTAAAATGTTGTACACGGTGTACCAATTATTGTAGTTAACAGTTTTTGGTATAGTTACAAATTGTTAGGAAAATTATTGTTTTTTATTATTTTTGTTCTAATTTGAATTGATATAAGAGTATCCAACATAAATCATTGCCTCTTGTGTTTCTGAAACAATACAAATAAAAAATATGGTTTAATGATATATTAATTAAATAAATAATTTTAAGTAATTTACCAACTCGTGTGTTTGCAGCATGTTTAAATACATGTTCGACATTAGTTACAAATTCACTACAAAGTGAATCCGCATCCAGAGAGAACCGCGTGGAGGTTGCCGAACTTTCTCTCCGCAAGTTTTAGGTCACACAGACAACTTGGATCACACAGATCAGTATAGCATCACACAGATTACTTTGATCACACAGATCACACAGATCACACAGATCAGTAGTATCACACAGATTACTTTGATCACACAGATCAGTTTTATCACACAGATTTGATGTTCACCAAGTTCTTGAAGGCCTCATTGTACACTTATTGCATTGCTTGTAGTACTTCTCTGTACACAATGTTCTTGGTAACAAATCTTCCACGATCGTCACCGTACATACCAATTCTAATGGATTGCGAGTTCCTCACTCGTGAAAAGGCTACGTACAATTGTCCGTGTGTGAACACCGGTGAAGGCAGAAGCAATCCAACTCTATCGAACGTTTGACCCTGTGACTTGTTGATGGTCATTGCAAACGACAAACGCACTGGAAACTGCACTCGCCGCATTATGATGGGCAGGTCGTCTTCTCCACTCGACGTGAGTGGTATCGCAGGTATGATTATATCGTCCTGTGCACCACCAGACAACATCCTCGCCTTAAAGTTGTATCGTCGCAGTTCAGTGACAACCAATCTCGTTCCGTTGCAGAGACGTCTCTTAGAATCTAGATTCCTAAGCAACATCACAATCGAACCTACCTTTAGCGTCAAGTTGTACGGCGGCAGTCCGTCCGGTTCCAGGGTGTTTAGGAACTCTGTAGGATAATTGGCCACTTCGTCGGGGTCGTCGACCACCACAGAGTCTATCATGACAAATAAAACAGGTATGTCAGCAAGGTTACGAGTACTACGTGATACTGCGCAAACATGGCGTCCGCCTTGCGCCGCTTATCACATATTTGCAATTGATAACTTGTTTATAATGTAAACGATGATAATGATAAATAATTTCATATTTTCATGTCAATTTGAATTTTTAAAAGATTTTCCACTTTCATTTAGTATTTACTAACTATTAAACTATTTATTGTATTTATAATTACACAATGCCAGTTTGTGTATATGAAGGGTGTTTTAGTGGCAGTAAAAGAAAAGATAAAACCAGAGACCCGAACATCCACCTGCATAGGTTTCCAAAGGACCCAATTCTTCGACAATTATGGGTGAAACAAATAGTCAGAAACAGTGAGGTTACTAATATTAATTGTGAAACAGGTTAGTACTATTATTAAAATAATTTGTAATTCATTAAATATGATATTAATATTATGCCGACATCCAAGCATATAGTATTCAAGTTTTCCACTATAAACTTAATTTTTTCTAGGTGTTGTGTGTTCACTTCATTTTTCACCAGACTGTCTGGCAGAAAAATCATATGCACAAAAAGTTGCATCATACTCTCCGAAATGCCTAAGAAGACTAAAACTAGATGCTATACCGTTGACGTAAGTCTTATTTTTGGCCTTCTTTTTCATATTATGTTAATTAGGCTTTTAATTTATTTTAGAAAACATGGATTACAATATGATGATATACCATATATACGTTTGGAAAATTTAGGAACACCACCTATAAAAGGTTCACCTGCTGTAATAAAAACCCCTAGTGGTTATTTTAAAGTAACACAATCTGAAGTAGAAGTGTAAGTATAAAAACTATTATTAAACTTCTTAAAAATTTAACTGTGTTTTTTTAACTATTTCATGTTAGAAATCATCACAATGATGTTATCTCAGTCCGTTCAAAACTTTTTGATGATTTATGTAATGACTTGGAAGTAGGTCCTTTAAGTGAAAATACTGTAGTAATGCCAACCGATGAACCATATCATAAGTAACGTTAAAGCTATTGCATACTATTACTTATGAAATGTATACTATTTAATAAAATTAATATTCTTCTGTGCCTTTTGTGTATACATGTTCTTATATTATATAATGGTGTTCAACTACCTACTATTTGTGTTTTAGTGTTTTACATTCTGCAACCATCAAATTTCGTGTGTACAAAAATGAGAACTAAAGGACTTTATCAATACCTTTACATTTTATCTATCATTGAAAACTTATGTTCTTGATTTGTTTAGGTTTGTAAAAAAAAAAAACACCTATTACATCAAGAACAGGTTTTTAATAATAATATTAATTACAAAATATTTATTGCATTCAAAGAAAACGTTTAATCATACAAACAAGTTTAAAATACAAAATATAATGTAAAACAAAAATTGCTTTAGAAAACATTAATACATTTAAGCATTTTAATATTTACCTTAATGTTCTGTAGTTAAAATTTAACATTTGTAACTGTCACTACTTAATTATTGCTTTATTTGTTTATATTATAAACATAGTTAATAACTTAATTTTTTATGTTACTTTAGTACATATTTATTATCAATTATCATAATCATTAAAACTTAAAGTGTATATAGAAGTATTATTATTATTAAGTAGATATTATTGTATGTGGTAAAGTGTGTTATACAAGTTGTTTTATTTATTTTTTGTTATATTAACATGTATAATTGTTTAATGCTTTTTTGTTTCACATTATTTAGTACCTTATTAATAAACAATTGATTTTTGTGTAAAGATAATTTAGTGTTTAAGTTTAAATATTCCTTATTATTTGTATTTGGTCAGAGTTATAAATTTTATGGTGGTTTTTAAACCAAAATTTCTAGATTAAAAACGGATTTTCAAAAACTTACTGAAGATAATAAAAATCTAAATGAGAGACTAGCTGGGTATAAAAATATTATTTTCCTTCAAAAAGAAAAGATAAAATGGTATGAAAACTTTGTCAATTTAGAGGAACAACGATTTGAAAATCGATTTAGTACTATATTATCAACAATATTCACACCCACCCAAATCCATCTACTATTGCATCCAAAAAAAACAGTTCCCAAGTGGACCACGGAAGATATATGTTCTGCAATCACATTGAGAAGTATATCTCCCAAAATGAACTTCTTAAGAACAAAGAAAAATATGCCCTTACCAGGTTAATTAAAAACAACGTAAAACCATTTAATATTTTTAAACAACTTTTAACATACATTTTAATTGTTAAGCTTTGTCAACACTTCGAACATGGGCCTCAACATGTTCCATTAGTCCTGGGTTATTAACTCAGGTATTTTCACTAATGAAATCTAAAGGTAAAAAGAAAAAAATTACTTGCAATTTAAATATACATAGAAGTATAAAGAAAATAGTAATTTTTAATGAAATTTTTATCCAAGGTGAATTAATGAGTCCAAATGAAAAACTAACAGTTTTGAGTTTTGATGAAACATATATTTCAAGCAGGATTTGTTTTGACAAGCAGAATGAACAAGTTTTAGGTCCTTATAAATGTGTACAGACGGTTATTGCTCGAGGTAACTACAAAAAAAAAATTTATACCTTGATAATATTTAAAAAAATATATACCTCTATAATAATAATTAATTCATTGTAAAATATTATGTATTATTTCATAAAGGTCTTGTTAATAATTGGAAACAACCAATTTACTATAGCTTTGATACGGCTATGACAAAAGAGCTTTTGCTCAAAATCATAAAAGAGTTGTACTATGTTGGATATGAAACAATTGCTATGGTAAATGATATGGGCCCAACAAATATGTGTTTATGGAGAGATTTAAACATTGCAATAGGAAATACTTCTTTTGAGCATCCGTGTAATAAAAAACAAATACATGTATTTGCAGATGTGCCACACCTCATAAAATTGTCAAGAAATCATTTACTTGATAAGTATGTATTTATGGTTGGCAAATTATGTTTTTATGACATATAGTTCAATATTTATAGAGGGTTCATACTACCAAATGGCACATATGTTGGGAAGAATATATTTCAAGAGCTAATTAATTTAGATTCTCAACATGACTATAGATTGGCACATAAAGTTTCTGAAAGGCATATTTTAGTAAATGGACCAGGGCGTATGAATGTCAGGCTAGCAGTACAGTTACTTTCAGATTCAGTGTCTAAAGCAATTGCCTACTATGGTGAAAAAAAATATATTGAAAAGTACAATTGGAAAAATGTAAGTTGAAATTAAATAACAATAAACAAAATTATACATAATATTCAATATAATTAATATTAAATGACAAATTGTTAACATTCACATATATTTATTTACAAAATAGGCATCTGAAATGATATCATTGTTCAACAAATGGTTTGATCTTTTTAATACTAACCAAAAATTTGATCAAGGTGTGGAAAGCTATGGCTTGAATATGTCAAGTCAAAATGCTCTCCTAGATGAAATGAGTAGTTTCATACAAAACATGAGAGTACATAGTATGAAATGTGGAGGAAAAGAAAAAAATATGTTACCTTTCCAGAAAGGTAAACTGATTACATATTCATTTTATATTATTATTGATACATTAATAGTTCTGCTTATTTGTATGAACTTTTTTTAATAAAGGAATTTTAATATGCAATTCATCCCTGAAAAATTTATTTACTGATCTACAAAAGTATCACGGGCTTGATTATGTACTAACTCGAAAGTTAAACCAGGATGTGTTGGAAAATCTATTTAGTTTTATAAAAGGGATGAGTGGTAGTTCAAGTAATAACATAACAGCACTAGATTTTAAATACTGGTATTAAACTTTGAACATTAATGTGATTTATGTATAGCTAATGAACTTTATAACATAATTTTCTTTACATTTTCTTTAGTTTACGGTGGTATATACTTGGTAAACATTCTAATATTATATTTACCAATAACACCAATGCAGAAGAGAGCTCAGAAAATAATTTATTAGAACTAGATGATTGCCAAACCCTTACACAGGAGATAATAGAAAGTAGTACATTGAATGAAGGTACAGCTAAAGATACAGCTAACATTCAATCAAAAATAGGTGCAGTAGATATGGTAGTTCCACAAAAATTTCATGATCTACTACAACAGTTTGAGGTAAATATAAATAAAATCATATTAAATATTGTGTTACATATGTGAAAAATAAAGATTTAAAAAATACAATTTTTTTCAGATGGGAGCTGAAGAGCCATTTGACCACGTCGAAGCTGAGAGTGCAGAGTATGTAGCTGGATATGTGGCAAATCGGTTCTCAAATCAATATCCTGAACTTGTTAAGACACCGACAAAAAACGATAATTGGATTGACTTTAAAAGTAAGGGCAATCTTAAGACACCATCAGACAATATGTTTCAAGCTGTACAAATTATGGAGAAATACTTCAAACAATTGCATGGAGACAATTTGTCAAATGAATTACAAATATTTAAAAAACTTACAAATACACTAAGACCACACATCGAACATCTCAAAATCCCAACAGAGGTTGTTCAGTGTTTAGTACGAACTCGCACGTACATTCGCCTCAACAATTTGAATAGACAAATAATAGACAAACAATTTAAGTCAAGAGATAAAAAAAAAATTAAAAAGTTTTTAAAATGATACAATTATTAGTAGTTTGTAAATGTAAAATTAAATAAAAAGGTTCACATTTATTTAGAAAATCAGAAATTATTTATATGATGATAAGAAAGGAATTGATAATAGGCGCAAGCCGACCGCCATTTTATGCGTATCAAATATATTGCTGACATACCTGTTTTATTTGTCATGGAGTCTATGGCCGTGTAGCTCCGGTGAGCTCCATCAATGCGCTGTAACACCGTATGGTTCACCTGCCTACATTCGTCGTTCCTGGGACATAAAATTATTTTCCGAGCAAACTCGTCGACGCTGGCCAACGACATTTGTTGCGGAAAAACAAAATCGATTAAATTTGCGACGTCACATACCATTTCCCGCGGGATTTCTACGGTGTCCCGAACACCGTCGACCTCTGGCAATTGGCCGTTTCCGAGCTGAAGCAACCAAGTCGCAAAGTCCACATCGTTGTCGGCGCGCATGTTTCGCGTCAAATTGAACTGTTCCAAGTCACGCCACAAAGAGTTGTATTTGATCGAAGACCTGACGATGTCACTCCTCGTCCCCCTGCGCACGACAGGCAGTATCTGTCTGAAGTCGCCGGCGAACAATACCGGTTTACCGCCGAACGGTAATTCCGATCCCATTATGTCCTTCAACAACCTATTCACCACCGTCAGTTGTAGTCCCGGAGACATGGGCGCTTCGTCCCAGACGATTAGTGCGGCGTCACGTATCCTCTGACCACGCAACGACTGCATGGTGATGGTCGACGTCGAATCGTCGGTCAGCGTACCGAACGGCAATCCGAACGTCGAGTGCACCGTCATGCCGCCGTCCATGAGCGACGCAGCGATTCCTGTAAAAGCCACAGACAACACGGACCGCCCTTGGTTGCGAAGCGACCATATGAGGCATCCGTATAGTGTCGTTTTACCTGTTCCTCCGGGGCCGTCGACGTAGAAGAGTTTGGCGACGTTTCTGTTGTCGTCTACAGCCGCCATCACACGATCGAACACTGTCCGTTGTTCGTCATTCAAGTTATCCAGTTGTTCGGCCCAGCGTACCGCCGCGTCTATTGCACCGAACATGTCGTCGTCCGGGTCTTCTTCCAACAGTGCGACGTCCGGTAATGGCAAACCGTAGTCCGCGAGCGATTTTCCGTGACCCCGAAGCAGCTGGTCGATTGAGTCCAAACACGCCGCTCTCGCGCGGTCGACGTCTCGCAATCGGTGACTGAAGTCCTCCATCATGTGTGCTTCGCTTGCCTGATACAACATTAACGGGTTTGCGGTCTCGCAAAACAATAGCATCGTCACGAACAGGTAACGAAGCTGAGCTGGAGTGTCCAATGTTGCCGATTCGGCCATGCACGCCAGCAGAGCTCGGTCGTCTTCCAAAAGTCCCATCGCGACGGCTGCTGCCCCGTAGGTTGGATACTCTACCCCGTCTACTGTCCTCATGTCCCGGAAAGACTTTGGGCCTCTCTTATGCAGAAGTAGCAGTCGCAAATGGAAACGATCTCGATCAAGTGGGTTGACGACGTACATTCGAGCCAACGTCTCGTACGTTACCTGTCTTCGCCGTCGTGACCACATTCTACGCGTCGCGTTCCAAGTGTAGTGTACCGGTATCTCTTGGTAAAGGTACTGTCTAGCTTCGACGTCGGTCGTGTTGAGTTCGAAGAAGGCCGTGAGTTTGGTTCGAGCCAGGGCGGCGTTTTGCACCCGCTCTAGTACCTGCCCTGGTTCAAAGTACACATTGTGATAGTTTTCCAGGTGGACTGGAAGTCTGACAATCGTATGACTCCTATTATGCATTTCATACGAAAACAACCTCCAAACAGCTTCTGGCGGACTGACATACCGCGAGTTTATGTAACTGAAATCAACAACAACATGTATCATAATCAAAATATAATAATATATATCTAAAACATATAAATGTGATTGGATATCCATTGCAATGCCAATAGAAAATACATATAATTTAATATAAATAAATAAATAATTAATGTTAAGTTAACATTGTATGAAAATATCTAATAAGTTAAAGTGTAGTAAATTAATGTATGAGTAGTATGCAATATTATTATAGTTGTCAATTGTTGTGGTTGTAGTTTATGAAACTCCTTTTATATTAAAAATAAATCCTATATTATCATCAAACGAATTGCTAATTTTATCTAAGGACAATGTTAAATTGAATCATTTTAACTTGAGTAGCATTGGTTCATAAAACACAAAATGTTATATTATATAATATAATAGTTTAGTGTACATTGATATGAAAATCAAAGAAAATAACATTTATATACAATATGAATCAGAAAGTTAGAATAACAATTAAATTAACATTAGTGAGATTGATACAAATTTATAATAATTTTAGTAGACCTTTTTGATAATGTTAATACTATTTTTGTTTTATATATAGTATCTTAGTATTTTAGATTCTGAAAATAAAAACAATAATAACAAATATTAAGATTCAATAGTATCTGGTTGCAGTTTGATATATATAATAACTAAAATAGTACAGTAAATAAGAAAGTTTAATTTTGTGTTTTGTATTTGTTTGTTACTTATAATGTTATCATTGGTTTAATGTAAAGTCAACTAAGGTAATGTATAGTAATAAATATTACAATATGTACCTAATAATGACATGTAAAATGTTAAGTACGGTAGCTGATAATCCTAATCGTCAAATTATAAATTATTATTCTATGTAATGTATTTGTGTAGCAGTGAACATCAATCATCAATTAAATAAATAAGTATATTTTAAAACATTAAAAACAATGGAGAATAAATTAAATTAAAAATAAACTAACACAATAATATTAGTTAGGTAATTGTAATTGTAAATTAAAACTTTAATTAATTCACATACTTTTCTATTTCATCTCCATTCCAGACTTCCAAGGTAGCCGCGTCATGGCCTTTGTAGACGTATTTATATAAATACATCACGCTCTTTATAGTAGAGCACACCTCAACGTTTATGTGTGCGTCATACTTGACCAGCAAGTATGGGTTGTGGGGGACAACAAACTCATTGCCGACAGGGTGACCTCTGATGTTTGCCACAAGTTCGTTGTTCGGTCTGCGATAAGTCGGATAACCACTATCTGAAACGTACACAGTCTCTTCGCTGTATTCTTTGGGATACTTCTTTGAACAACTGTTGTCAATCATACACGGACTGTTGCGATTGAGTTGTCCACACACGGAAAAAAATAATTACAATAATATTTTAGTTAAGTAAAATATAGTTGAAACAACTATATTTATAAATAAACCAACTATTATATATTGTAAAAGAAACTATTGTATAAATAGTTGAAAAATAAAATAATTTATTGTTTAATTAGGTATAATTATTGTTGGTATAACTGTAAAAAATAGTTGAAATTATGTAAACAAAATAATATAGTTGCTATAACTGAAAATTACTGTTGAAAATCTATTTTAACAATAATGTATAATACCGTTTACTATATAGTTTAGTTGTCTATACTATAATATTGTCGCAACCATTAATCGTTTTGAAACATTTTAAGGTTATGCTTATTAATTATTATTTTTACTTTGTGATGTTTTTATAATTGTATGTCATTTGCGACTTTACGTCTTTACATTCAATTTTTACAAGTTCTTAAATGAATCTCGTCTCTCGTACTTTACTACTGTGATACCTGCCATTTTTAATTTACCTACGTTTTACCTAATATTACATTCATAAAAAGTTTCAACAACATTCATCCACATTTCTGTGTGCAAAAACTGACATTGTGCAGCCGTGCAGGTAAGTCAAATGTTTAATTAGCTATTAAATAACTTTACTGTTTACTCATATTTGACAATGCTTTGCACAACCAGTGATTTAGGGATTTTAATGATTTTATAATACAGTAGGTAACCACTAGCCACAAGCAATAATGGATGAATTTACTGAAAAAACACTGAAAAACTGGGGATTTGAAAATCTTATTAACCGTTTTAAAGGTATTATATTCAATAATAGTTTTAAAATAATCATTTGCCTTACATTGTGTGTACATGCTACAATAATCACTATAAACTATTAGGTATATCCGTATAGTTAATATTTAATATTATAACATGTTAATATAGCACTTGGTTTATGAATTAGAAAAGCCACAAATTCAATTCATTATTTTCTTTATTACTGCCAGCATTTAACATTTATTTTTCATTTAAATAATATTTTAAATATTAACTATCCATTACTGTTTCATTACTATTAATTTTCTAGAAGAAGATATTGATATGGTAGCATTTCTTGGTCTAACAGAAAGTATGATAGCTAAATTTTTACCAAAAATGGGCCATCAATCAAAATTTAATGGACTTTTGGTATCTCTTAGAGAAACAATCAACCAAGATAAAGTATACCTACTTCTTACCTAATTTTATAATTCATTCACAAATACTAAGTAATAATAATTAATAATATTATTTTATATAATATAATTTTTATTTCAAAAGGAAACTTTCTCATTGATATCTGATGAGCAAATGACATTAACATCATCTGAATCTATCGATATTAGTAACCTAAATTTTATTGTTTCTTCTGATGAATTACATCCTACTTTTATAACTGATAAAACTGAAAATATACATGTTGAATCTAGTTCACAAAATACATGTACCAATATTTCAAGTACCACAGGTAATATTTATTATTTAAAAATGTTAATGTTAAATATAATTTATTGATTTTTAATAGGAAATACTTCAGAAAACATAAATACAAGTGATAAATATATAAATGATATTTTGAGTAATTGCAGTGATGGTTTAATGATATTAGACTACTATAAATTGCGTAACACTCTGAGTTATACCATGAGAAATTTATTATCTTCAGTTATAATAAAAAATGAATTTTTTTCTCAAGCAAACCGACAAATTACCAAGTCTAGATTTATTTCTTTAGCTAAAGGTATGAACTCTTCTTGCCATTTACTGTATTATTATATTTATTTTTTTAAATATTTTCATAAATTTTCTTTATTTGATTGATGGAATTATTTAATTATTAAAAGGTATTTCAAAACTATTTCCTTCTGAAAATGAAAATACTTACTTCACCCCATATTTAAAAGAAGGTGATATTAAAAGTCCAAACCGAGGAAAATTATATGATAAGTATTGTAATTTAAAAAGAAATGTTGTAAAAATTAATAGCTCAACTAAAAGAAAAAATATAGAATCTCCAGATCTACTTTCAGAAGGTTAATACTGATTTAAACATTATAATAATTTATTGTTATTATTATTTTTTTTTTAAAGTAGATTTTTATATAATTTAATTAAACCTTATTTTTTAATACAATTTTAATGCATTAGTTGATTTCCAAGATTCTTTAAACTGGTTAAGAAATAATGTAGAACCAGTAGAACTCCTTCATAAGCTCTGGAAAGAAACAGCACCATTTAGATTAACTTCTCAAAAAAATGCTAATGTCATGGATATCTATCCAGCTCTTAGAAAACCTACTGGTCATTTACTCGTTAGTATTTTATATTGTTATTAAGAATTTTATTAAAATTGTATTATATTGTATTTATTTAAATTATTAGATTGATATAGATTTTGAGCATTTGTATCCTGGCAAAGAAATGTATTTATTTCAAAAATTTGACTCTTTCAAGGAAAAATTTAAAATGTTATTAAAACAGAAACCTATAAAATTTGGATCAAATAACTCTCCACATTTTCTGACAATGATTAGTGACCCTAAAAGACCTGGCAAGTGTATATCATAGCTATTATGATTAACCATATAGGTAATTTATGAAAAAATAATTATTTTTACTATAGGGGATGATGATTTGGCTACACTTATGTTACTGCCATACATATTTCAACCAACTAATGTAGCTATCAAAAACAAAAAGACATACAGACCGTCCAAAATTGAGCAATCAAGGTCATTTATTACACATATTTCAGTGAGAAAATTATTTATTTTTAATACACAAGTTCCTACATGCATTATTAACCTATATAATTTATTAATTTGTTCTAGAACGCTAACGAACTAAAAACATTGCATAAACAAAAGGTCGATGGTGCATTTAATTTGGATTTAACAGTACAGCCTTACATTGCTATTGTTGGAGATATTGATGGTTTAGAGCCTTTACATAGTTATGTTATCATAAACAATACCCAGTATTTATTGGAGACGCCTATCAAAGCTGTTGATATTTGTTTCAAAGCTTTTCATACCCTTAACTTTGAATATCCATTACAATCAAAACAAGTATGGTGCTTCATTGAACAATATTTTTTTGGTATTGGGAATTCTATAAAAGGAAAACAGTTTTTGTCCATTCAAACATTAATGAAAGATTTACAATCATATTCCGGTACCTCGGCTGAACCTACATGATTTAATGGTATTATTTTTATAATAGTTTTATTTTTACATATAATTGTAAACATAAATATTAGCTACTAATCTTATTCTTAATTTAATTTTAATATGCCTTCCTGTTTTTTGTGTGACTCGTTTTACCAGTCTATAAATCTGTTAATTACACATATTCATATTTATCACAGCATTAATGATATAACAGAGTTTGTTTGTAAAGAGTCAAATTGTTTTAGAATTGTTGATAGTTTAAATTCATACAAAAAGCATTTAAAAAATAGTCATAAATTAATTAGCAATCTCCAAAATCAAATCTCAAACAACAGTAACCTAGAAATACATCAACCAGAATCATCTAATTCAATAAATTTACCTATCATAAACACAGAAGAAATTCCTTTTACTGAAAATATTGTCTTACCGTCCAATTTTATAGACAACTTAAAAGAAAAATTACAACTAAGTGCTTTACAATTAATTAGTAAATGGTATTCTAACAATTCTATCCCAAGAAATATAGTACAAACTTTACTCGAAGATATTACTAATTTTAATGATTCTTTTTTAAATATCTTGAAACAAAAAGTTCTTAATGATATAACTGACTTTGTTCCATCAAAAAATATTGAAGAATATAATGAAATATTTAATGTTATTTCTAATCCATTTATTAATGTTAAAACTGAGTACTTTAGACTTCAAACGTTGGAAAACATGGGTGTACTTATACGTCCAAAACAAGTAGTAGTTGGTGAACGGTTAAACGATAGACTCCAACATGGTAGAGTAATGTTAGAACCCAAAACAGTAAAAATCACCACAATTCCTCTCAGATTTATTTTTAAAAACATTTTACAACATTCCAATTTCTTTGATGTAATTCTTGAGTATTTAAAAAGTGTAAAAGATAATAAAGATCCATCAATAATTTATAGCTTTCTACAATCAACCTTGTGGAAAGAGAAAATTAAAGGCCATGATAATAAAATTATTTTACCTTTTTTTTTGTATTATGATGACTTTCAAGTTAATAACCCACTAGGAAGTCATGCAGGTGCTCAAAAATTAGGTGCAGTATATGTTTCTTTGGCTTGTCTTCCACCTGAACTATTTTCTTTAATAGATAACATTTTTTTAATATCTCTCTTCAAAACTGATGATTTAAATACTTTTGGTAATGAAATAATTTTCAAAGATCTTATTTCAGAATTAAATTTCCTAGAAAGTTCTGGAATTGATATAACTGTTAATCAAAAAAACTATACAATAAATTTTTCCTTAGGTCTTATAGTTGGAGACAATTTAGGATTGCATACAATTTTAGGTTTTGTACAAAGTTTTGTTGCTTGTTATCCTTGTAGGTTTTGTAAAACACATAGAAATGTGTGTCATAATCAGACTATGCAAGATGACAATAGTTTAAGAAATGCAACTAATTATTTATATGATGTTGCATCCAATGATGTTTCAATTTCTGGTATTAGAGAACTTTGTGTTTGGGATCAGGTTTATTCATTTAGTGTTATAAGTAATTATAGCGTTGATATTATGCACGATTTATTAGAAGGTGTTTGCAACTATGACATTGGTTTTATATTAAAAGAAATGGTTTTTAATTTGAATTATTTTTCAATACATACACTAAATGACAGAATTGAATCTTTTAACTACGGGCCTACAGATATTAGGAATAGACCACCACTAATATCTGAAGAAAATCTTAAACGTCAAGGCTTTTTGAAAATGTCTGCCTCTGAAATGTCATGCTTAACAAAATACTTAGGGTTGATTATTGGAGATTTGATTCCGGAACAATCTGAGTTATGGTTATTATATATCATCTTAAAAAAAATTCTTGATATTGTATTGTGTAAATGGGTGAAAAGAGGAGAAATAACATTACTTCAAATACTCATTAAAGAACATCATGAATTATATTTACGATTATCACATTCAAATCTTAAGCCCAAGCACCATCATATGGTCCATTACCCATTAATTATTTCTCAATCAGGACCATTGTCACTTCACTGGTGCATGCGTTTTGAAGCTAAACACAAAGAGCTAAAAGAAACTGCAAATTCTATTACTTCCAGAAAAAATATTACATATACATTATCATTAAAACAACAGCTCCAACTTGCCTATCGACTTTTAGCAACAACGAATAATAATATATACTCAATTAATATAGATCAGTGGTTTTCAACCGGTGTGCCGCGATAAATCTATTAATACCTAGTTTTATAATTTTGTATTTACCAGTGTTATTATCTATATTCGGTGAAAACCGATAAATAACAAAACAGGCTAAATCATTAATACGTATAAATATATAATACTTCTTGCTCGCACATCCAAATGAATTATTGCCGCCCAAAGTTCCCCCACTCACTGCGAGCAACTGGCGGCTATATTTAATATTAGTATGTCCGTTTCGCCGCAGCTGTCTTGATCGTTAACGTCGCGTCGCAGAATATTGTATTGTATGTACAATACGATTACGCGTAATAAGTATTTCTTTTTGTTTTTAATGACTTATGTCTTACAAGGTATATTTTAAATAAAAATTATAATTTTTATAATGGATAAATTTATAATTCGTTCAACTGATAGCACTTTAGTGAGTGAACCACCAAAGAAAAAAACTAAATTAAATATCAGACGTCAATATCATGAAGATTATTTAAACATAGGATTTTCTTGGTCCGGTAACGTAGATGATCCTCGTCCATGGTGTCTAGTATGCGGCGAAAAACTATCCAATGAGTCAATGGTTCCAAGTAAACTAAAACGTCATTTCTTTACCAAGCATTCTCATTTGGTCGATAAAAATGCTTCATATTTTCAACGTTTACTAAAATCAGAAACACAACAATCTGCAAAAATGACAAAAATAGTAAACATTTCGGATAAAACTCAAGAAGCTAGTTATCTAGTCGCAGAGCTTGTAGCTAAACAAATGAAACCACACACTATAGCAGAAAAACTTATTTTACCTGCTTGCCGTGAAATAGTAAAAGTACTTTTTGGCGAAGAAGCTGAAAAAGAAGTATTAAAAATTCCTGTATCTGACAACACCGTTAGTAGGCGTATAGAACACATGTCGGAAGATATTGAAGAACAAGTATTGCGACAATCCCGTGACTCTCCATTATTTGCATTACAACTAGACGAGTCAACTGATATAAGTGGACAAGCACAACTTTTGATATTTATACGCATAGTTTCCAACGAAGACATCATGGAAAACTTTTTGTGTTGTAAAACACTTTCTGAGACAACTAAAGGTGAAGACGTTTTCGAAATCGTGGACAATTATCTGAAATTTGCTAATTTACCATGGGAAAAATGTATTGGAGTATGTACCGACGGCGCTCCCGCGATGACTGGCTCAGTAAAAGGCTTTACTTCTTTTGCCAAGAAAAAAAATGAAAATATAATTTTCACCCACTGTTTTCTACATAGAGAAGCCCTTATGACAAAAACATTAGTAGGTGATTTAAGAGAAGTTTTGGATCAAGTTGTGAAAGTGATAAATTTTATTAAAAGTAGTTCACTTAAGTCAAGGTTGTTTGAAAAAATTTGTGACGGTATGGATTCAGATAACTCAAAATTACTTTTTCACAGTGCAATAAGATGGTTATCGAGAGGCCGAGTATTATCACGTTTTTATGATTTGAGTGAAGAAATAATTGTATTTTTAACAATGGAAGAATCGAAGTACGAGTTTCTTGGAGATGAAAAGTGGTGGACAAAAGTATCTTTTTTAACTGATATTTTTGAACATTTGAATAAATTAAATACAAGCATGCAAGGTCGTAACGAAAATATCCTAACATCAACTGACAAAATGATGGCTTTTAATGAAAAATTAACTCTGTGGAAAACACAAGTTGACCAAAAAAAATTGACAATGTTCCCACGAACTGCAGAGCGAGATGTTGACGCCAGCCTCGTATCGTTAATAAGCGAATCTATCATGTTACTGAAAGACAAAATGATGAAATACTTTCCCAGCATAAATGTCGAAGACTATGACTGGGTGCGGAATCCATTCTGTGTATCAGTAAATGAGGTGATTGGTTTGACATTTGTCGAAGAAGATAATCTTATCTCACTGAAAAATGATCGAACATTAAAGTTAAAATTTAAAGAAATGACCGTTAACAAATTCTGGATCTATGCTCAAGCAGAATTTCCTGAAATATCTATAAAAGCAATAACAATTTTACTACCATTCTCCACATCGTATCTATGCGAACAAGGATTCTCAGCAGTCACAACAATAAAAAGTAAAAAAAGAGAACGACTTCAATCCGTCGAGGAAGAACTGAGAGTGGCCTTGTCAACAGTTCGTCCTCGAATTAAACACTTGTGTACAACACGTCAAGCACAAATATCTCATTAATGTCAATCGATGTATTTTTATTTCCTTGTATTACAATATTATGATATAAAATAAATATTTCTGCTATCACATTTTTTCATCATATGCTTCACGTATTATAATTATATATTTATATGAATTGGTGTGCCGCGAAAATTTTGTACGAGATGAAGTGTGCCACAATGTGAAAAAGGTTGAAAACCACTGATATAGATATTGGACCTGTCAAAACATTATCCCCTGAAGTTGTCATGTTGTATACTAATAATACTACTTTTGTTTCTACTTCATTTGATTTTAATAGAGATAATATAGTATTTCTTTCATGGATTAGGTTAAAAGGAATTTTATATAACTGTAAAAATATGTCTATTGTTCTCAGTTTATGTCAAGAGCATAACTCTATGTTACCATTATTTGGATTGATTAAGTCTGTTTTTGTTAATGAGATGAACAAACCATTTGCAATTTGTAATCAATTTAATACTTTGTATTTTGATGAACACTATCAATCATATAATGTTACACTTACTAATTCATTAATATGCATTTGCTTAGAAGATTTAGAAAGTATTTATCCTACTCATCATTGTAGTATTTCCAATGGTCTGCTATTTATTCCCTTAAAATTATAAAGCCTTAAAATGTTTATTGATTATATTTTTTTATTTAAGTATTATTTTACTTTAAATTTATTACTGGACATCTGTATATATTATAAATGCATTGATACGTATGTATAAAACATAATAAACCATATTTGTATTTGTTTTCTATGAGCTATAATTTAACCTGCTTATTATTAATTTACAATACAATTCTTTAACTTATGAACTACTATCTATTGTTTATTTTTTTTTTTTAGGTAAAAATTTATCAGACTTCTGAAAATACTATTTAAATATTTTGTTTATTATTAATGCCATTTGTTTTATCAAATGTTATGTTAACTTTATTATAATTTGAAATTAAGTATTAATTTTAATTTGTTTTTAATATATTGGTATTCATTCAATAAGAGGATATTCTCATAATATTTTTAATATTTATATATTTTATACCAAATGTTTTACTAAATGCTGTGTTAACTTTATTATAATTATTATCAAGTATAATTTTTTTTTTTTTTTTATATATTAATATGCTTCAATAAGAAGGGAATATTCTTATAATAATTTTAATATTTATTATTTTTTTTATTTTTACTATCAGTTTTATAATATTTTAAATGATGTTAATGTTTTTTTTAATATATTGTTATATTTTCTAATATAAAAATAAAATATTTTATTTGATATTAATTCCAAATAATGTTTATTTTTTTACTTTTAGCATAAAATGTATACAACCTTAAAAAATGGTAATTGTCGTGGTATAACTACAATGTATTGTAAAGTTTTGATAATGAAAAAAAATAAGTTTTTTTCATACTATGGACAGCACATTGAATGATATATTGATATATCAATATAGTGTTAGTGTATGGAGGATTTTGGAAACTTTATATACCTATATAGTGGATAGAGAATATATTATATTGTAATAATGTTGTTCAAAAATGTATTTCTTGATTATTTAACAAATTTGGAAAAAATCACTTAAAAGTTAAAAGAATTAAAAATTGTAATTTATTTTAATAAAATCTGTTTTTTTTTTTTAGAATAATAAAAAACATGAAAAAAAACAATTGAAGGGGAAGATCTTAAATCCTAACCCACTCCTTTGGGTGCACCATTTAATCCAATTACAAAATAATAGTTAAATATTTCAATTGAAACTATTATATAATATAGTTATTACAGCTTTATTTAATCATAAAAATGACTAGAAATTTATAGTAAAATTAATTATAATTTAAGTTAAACTTACTATATAGTATTACTAAATAGTTGAGTAAAATCAATTAAACATGATAGTTAAATTATAGTATTCAATTGTATAGTTAAAATAACTACAAAAGAATTAACTAATTTAGTTTAGTAATTCGAACTATATTTTTAGCTGTCCCATATGTAATTATAATTTATAGTTAATGATACTGTAATTACAGTTAAATTAACTATATTGTTTTTTCCGTGCACGGTCCGTGAATCATGTGTGACTTCACACTGTCAAATAGGCGCCTTTCAGTAGCAGGGTCAGGCAAGTAGGCACACACAACATTGTCAACGTCGTCGGCTGTAAGCAATTTGCTGTCCTCGTGCAAAATTATGAGTATGTGTGCATGTGGAAGACCACGTTTCTGAAATTCAATTGTGTACACATAAGCATCTACATTACCAAACACCCTATTGACCGTTATATCATGCATTAGCTCCTTGAGTTTTGCATGGAACACCCTCGCCACCAAATCAGGTCTGTCGTTCGCCTTCAACCAACTTGGAATGTTGTCTACTATTTCTGGCCACCTAGGGTTACATGTAAACGTTATGAACAGGTCAGGCTTTCCATACTTACGCACAATGGCCATCGCGTCGTGGTAACATTGTTTCATGTACCGAGGGCCACCTACAAACATTGATGGTAAAATGGTCCTGCGTCCGACAGGGCCGATTTCGTCGACGTGGAGCTGTTGGTTTATGTGGTGCACAAGGCCCAGATAAGCATCAGCAAAGAGCGCTCTCTGATTGTCTCGAGTGTAGCGCAAATTGTTTGCTTCCATGCGAACGTACTGATCACACATGTATTGCTGTAATAAAAAACCACCTGCATGTATTAAACTAAATGTATGGCCTTCATTTCCATTGCTATTGGTTCCAGTGTATCTAATGGCCAAGCGGTAACACACAAACTCCCTGATAGTGTTCCTAACGCGAACCGCGTTCCGGCGGTTGCCCTCTTGTAACAGGTTGTAATGCCAGCCAGTTTCTGCGTACGGGAAAAACAGGGGATATAACATTGGATCTGCGTGAATGAGCCTGCTGATATGTTTTGCATTCTGTGATTTGGGTCAATTGGATTTGAGTCATAGATGACCAGATCGAGGTTCCCTGGTGGTAGACCATCTTCACCAACAAAGACAACTGCTACTTCGTTCACATGAGCAGCTGGTTGATTGTATCGCCGTGGGTCATTGTTTGGGTCGGCGATGATGTGCATGGTCACCCTCCTCGGTTGCAACATGGGATTGGCAGCAGCAGCATCTTGTTCCCTCTGCCATACTTGTCGCATGTTTCTGTACAAAAATAATATTGTTTTATTATTAAGGCCATATGATATATTCACATATATGTACAGAGTAAAGATAAACATTTGTATGTAGCGAATAATAATTAATAATATTAGAGTCAAGTATAACGTTTAATAACACAATATTATACATGTATAAATTATTTGGTAGTGACTTCTATTGTTAAAAATATGTATATTATATAACAGTTTGTATAATACAAAACAGGTATTTAATATTTATAAGTAAAAAGTAGCTTAAAGTTAGTAAGTTAAAATCTAAGTTGGTAAAAAGTAAAAAAAAAATTGTAGCGGTAGTATGCATGGACTATATATTATAAAATATAATTTAAGTAAAACCCAATAAAATCAATATAAGTCTCGTAAGTTTAGTGTTTACATAATACCTACGTCCTACAGAGTGTTACAACAATTTCCATACCTATGTGAATAATGTATAAGGTGAGACTTACAATTAGTTTATAAGCAAGAATATTAGCTATGATAGTATACATGTTTTGTGACATTTGTTTAATCATGGTCTTAAAATGTTGGTTTCATAAACAGGGGGTATTTATTAAAGGGTAATATATAGTACTTGTAGGTTAAATCTGTGAATATAATAACAACAATTGCAAGTGCCGTTAGGTAAGTGAGACCCAAATGTCTCACATACAAAAATAAAAATAAATTAGTGTACAAATACTCATATGACTTAAGTAGGTTGGTGTTACATAAAGAAATTACTTAAAGTTCTGTACCTATTAAGGTAACAATCAACACAACAGGCCCACAGTGCACTAAAGTGACATTAAGTAGTAAGATATATACAATAACAATAAAATCAGTCAGTTTAAAAAAATATGCTAATCTAATTACCTACTAACTACTAATAATTTACCTACATATTATGATATATATATATTTTTTCAAAAATGGTTTTAAATTATGGTTTATGTTAAGTTCTGTAAGGCAAAGTCACACAATAATATTGTTGTATTATTATCAAACACAAATGATGTATTGCTCTAAATGTATTAGCAGGTTTTGTAGGTATTACTTGTTTGGAAAATAATTTTAATCAATAATATTATTACAGTTATATGTATGCAAGAGTAAACTGATCAAAGTATAGTTAACAGTATAGTAAAATATTTATGTTATTTGAAAGTGTACTGATATGGTTAAAAACATATTATTTAGTGTAATACAAAATTTTAAATAATAATGAGCTTAGTAAATCTCGTTTGATACAGTACACACTGTATTTAATTAAATTAAAATCAAAAAACTAAAATATTAACTATACTAAGTGTATTACGTTTCGTCTTACACAACATAATAATGAAAGCAGAGACGGGTAACCGGAAAAGTGAATTTGATTAAGAATATGATATTGTAAGGAGCTGTAGGAATTTAGCTTTAAACTTAATATTTGTTTTTTCTTAATGAGTGATAATGTAAACTATGAATATTTAAATAAAAATGTTATACTACAGTTTACACGAATGTGTATTCAATAAATTATTAACACTGTATAAATACCTAAAAGTACAATACCTATAAGATGAATGAATGAATTCAACATCATGCTTATCTAATTGTTTTTTTTTTACATAATGAAATGTAAAAGTTATATTTTAATTTGATAGTTAATACATTTTTAAAATTAAATATAATTAGTTTGTTAATAAGTGTAATGTATGTATGTATTTAACTAAAATTATAATTTCAATATATTACTCGAAAGCCACTGCGAATGGATTGTTTCGTCGCAAAAAATTATCTAAGTCTGCCAGCAAGTCCTCCATTAGTGGTTGTTGGCGTGGCTGTTGTGCCATGCGGATCTGGTTAGCTGCCCCGGATTCAATGAAATACAACTCCATTATTGCAACACGTTGAAAAATGACCCATTGAAGTTCACTCACAGAAGAAATGGCGGGCACCACAATGCGTGCAGACGGCATCCAATGGTCCTATATCATGACGCACTGGAAGTTCATATTGAATGCCAGCCAGACGGTCTCTCATGGGTATTCCTGGGGGTATCGGTATGAACTGTAATTCAAATGACAGTTATGAAATTGAATACAATGTTATGAATGTTTATTATTTTAATATGAAATATTTACTAACTTCTTCATCGACGTCTGGTAATAATACGTCGAATATATCTCTGAATTCAAATACTGCCTCTACGTCAGCAGGCAGTACATCCACAAACTCTATGTCACCTTCTACCACTTCCTCTTGCACATATGGCAATGGTTCTTCATCTATGTCCATCATGATATCATCCATTTGGACTTCAACGACTTCAACATCGTCGTTATCCATTTGGACTTCAACAACCGGTTGATCCTGTAATACCTGTAAGATTAAATAATCAACATATTATATTATTTATTATCATAATCATATATGCAATAATAACGTCATGAATTAATAAGCATAAAAGAAAATTAATAAATACAACATAATATAATAGTACAGTTAGTATATTTGAATTAAAATAAATTATAGGCCATAGAATGTATTCATATTGATAATGAACAGAATAAACTTATACATACACTTATGATCTACCAAAAGGAAATACAATTAAGAAAAAAATAAATGGGAGTGGAAAACATACAATTAAGTGATAAATAAAAATATCTTATCAACACTATTATTAAAATAACATATTATAATATATTAATATATTATATATACACATTAAATTAATAGTGAAAAATGTTATGCTATACTTGCATAGTACATCTTTGGATGTACCTATTAAATCAAAATTGTCTTATAGTTAAACCTCAATAATATAATTAAATGTATTTTAATAACTATATTTTTGAACTACAAAAAATGATTGCAGTCATCAATGTGTACTATAGTTTACAAATTTATAAATATTCAATCAATTAAATTAGTTTTATTAACACTTCTATTCAAGAAAAAATGTGATCATGATATTATTCAGTTTATTTTATTACTATAGCCAGTGCCTTTAAATCGATGTACTTATCCAATCACCGTGTAATATATTGATAAAGAAATAATAAACATTATAGTAAGTATATATTATATATATAATATATAATGCATATTATTATGTAATATTGTAATTTCAAACCTAAAACCTAACATTGGTTGGTAATATAAAATACCTGATGACAATACCTAAACCTTGCCATAATTTTCAAATAAATAAAAAATTAATGAACTTAATACAATTATTATAGTGTTATTGGAATACCTAATATAATGATATAAATATATAAATACAAATCAGAGTAGCTAACAAAATACAGTCAGGTATTGAGTGATGTTTAAAAATAATGATACTCACTAAAGATGGCACTACTCTTGGCAATAGCCAGCGAGGATTTCTGCCTACTGGGTAGTCACGACCGGGGACAAAATGTCTCGAACACAGTTTTGAGTTGGCAAATATGTGTCGTGCATTCACACCATTGAGCTCGGCGAACAACACCCATTGAAGTCTCTGCTCGTCATTCGTTGGAAACCTAATGTAATAAATTTATGTAGTGTACGGTTAGGGTAATAATGTTAGTAATAATTGTTACCTGTGCACAGACACTCCATCTACACCGTCGACGTTTCCACAGATCACACATATCTTGACCATAGTGATATGCCTAAAAAGTGACATTTTAAAGAAAATATGAAATAGCATCATATCGAAAACGTAATAAATGTATTTATTCATTAAAATTAACATCTGTGCTATATACTGTTTAATAAATTCAATAAAATTTTGAGTATAAAAAAAATAAATAGTGTATATTTTATGTATATATGTATATATATATAATAAACACTCGGCGCAATTATATCGTAATTCGTAATGATGTTATCAGTACGTTATCAGTGATGATAATACAACAGCTCGGAAATTCCAATAGTTTTGTGTTATTTTTAGAAATACAGTGAATATTATTGTTACTTATAACACGTCATATATGAAAAAAATGTTACAAATCATCAAACGCATAAGAATATAAAAAAATATGCGAAACGTAACGGGAATAGTCACACAGACCGCCGACGAAAAGGACTTGGAAATAGTAGTAGGCACATTAAATTGCAAATAAAAATAAAGCAACATTAACGAAATATCACATACGGTCTTTGAGTGAACATGATCGAGTAGTACTTTACATTGCTTTCGGTACTTGGTCGTAAATTAATAATTGTGCAACGGATGTACTAATACACAGGGTAAATGCACTTATTAAGCTTTTAAATTATAAAAATTGTACTCACCAATATTCAAATCGTCCAACAAAAAGAAAAAGAGTGCAAATTTGGATAATAATACACGTAAACACGAAATACGTAACGTCAAACGTATCGCACAAACGCTCGTTGACCGTTGTAGAAAAGTTGACTAAGGTAGGAGCACCGGGAGACCGGACCCAGGTCTGCGACGCTTTTCGCCCTCCACTCCACCACCACATGGCACCAGTTGTACCGCGCATATAATTTAATAATAATAATATTAATATAATTATTATTAAATCTATTTTTCAACCGATGAATAGATCGATGGACATACCTGCGTTATTGGTACCAACCATCGTTACGTAATATGCAAGTGCGACTTAGAAGAAATTGTCTTTTGGACTCCATTAAATGGAGAAATAAATTTTATTTGACATCAATCCACCGAAGTGAGTACACGTTCTTTCACAATATTTTTCCACGTGTTTAAGTATTTTGTTTTAGGTTAATTGTAATTTGTTTTAGGTTGATTGTATTTATGATATATCATCATTTTAGTAGTTATTATTAAATTTAAATATATTATGATTAAATTTAAATATTATAGATCAGTTACAATGGACAAAATGTTCTGGTTCTCTAAGTGCCGGGTGACGGTGTCCGCACCCGTCACCCGTGTCACAAAGACACAATCGGCCAAAAGTATGTATGAATGGCAATAAATAAAATAATAAATATTACAATGTTTGTACAATTTTCTGTTTTAGAATGCTATAACTGTGGTAAAAGGGGCCATTTGGCCCGTTATTGTAAGTATATTGTTTTGTATTTATATACACGTAAGCAATATGTGTAAATTATATGTATGATTCCAGGCAAAAGGCCTATAAAATCAGGAGGCGAGCGTCGGTCGGGAGGCGAGCGTCGGTCGGGAGGCGAGCGTCGGTCGGGAGGCGAGCGTCGGTCGGGAGGCGAGCGTCGGTCGGGAGGCGAGCGTCGGTCGGGAGGCGAGCGTCGGTCGGGAGGCGAGCGTCGGTCGGGAGGCGAGCGTCGGTCGGGAGGCGAGTGTCGGTCTGGAGGCGAGCGTCGGTCGGAAGGCGAGTGTCGTCGGTCGGAAGGCAAGTGTCATCGGTCAGAAGGCGGGCGTCGGTCGGAAGGCGAGTGTCGTCGGTCGGAAGGCGAGTGTCGTCGGTCTGGAGGCGAGCGTCGGTCGGAAGGCGAGTGTCGTCGGTCGGAAGGCAAGTGTCGTCGGTCGGGAGGCGAGCGTCGGTCGGAAGGCGAGTGTCGTCGGTCGGAAGGCGAGCGTCGGTCGGAAGGCGAGCGTCATCGGTCAGAAGGCGGGAGTCGGTCAGTGGGCGAACGTCGGTCAGTGGCCGAAAGCGAAGTGGAATGCGAGTCAGAAACTGACCGGTGGTTACGGGGCGATCATCGGTCAGAGGGCTGGCATTCAACGGTGAGCGAGGGTGGTTCGATGGCGGACCACATTGCCAGCATGCATGTAATAGACGTAAGCACTATTAAAAATACTTTTACAAATTTTTATTATAGTATTAAATAAAAATATATTGCTTATAGGACGATTTTAATATAGAAGATTGTGAACCGGTAAGCACTTAAGCAGCTCCTATTAACTATTTTTTTTTTCATTTATATGATATATTTTTAATTTGTTATGTATATTTTTTCAGACCGAATAATAAAATTTACAACATTTATTTATATGTGTTTTTCTTTAATGGTGTTTTCCTATTATAAGTCATGTCATCATATATATATATATATAATAATCTGTGCAATATATTAATATTTTGTTATTGGTTACACAAAAGTTGGATAAAATTACTACAGGTTATTTTAAATGAATCATCATTGAATAATACTTAATTTATTGAGTGATAGAAACGTTTATTGCAGGTAAAGTTACCTACTATATTTTTTAGTGTTTGGTAATAGTATAATGTTTTAATTTACAAATTGATTAATGGTGTAGGTATACAACTTAAGTATAAATGTATAATGGGGAAGAAG
Organism: Schizaphis graminum; assembly: GCA_020882235.1. Classification (NCBI taxonomy): domain Eukaryota; kingdom Metazoa; phylum Arthropoda; class Insecta; order Hemiptera; family Aphididae; genus Schizaphis; species Schizaphis graminum. The sequence goes on along the minus strand of CM037035.1, from coordinate 7,344,409 downwards.
TATTAGTATAAAAACACACAACTTATATACAAAAAACTGGTGTTTTAAGGAGTCCTAAAAATGGTTATAGGTTAAATCTATTAAATTATATAATCTTATGTTATAAATATTATAATGTAATAAAAAATTATAATGTGACAACGTTCTCATAAACATTTGACACACTAACTCATGTCTATGAATTAGGTATTGCATAAAAATAAGAAAACAATGAACTCTTATTTATTAACATGTAAATATGTATATATATTAATCAATGATAATAAAACATTTAAATTAATAAGTAATATAATGGGTATTATTATTAGTTAATTGGCATGAGCTATCATGTAAGTATAATACATTTTTGCATTACAATGACAAAAGTGAGAATATACAAAAAGCATTTACAAAAAAATAAATTCAACAACTTATATAAGTTACTATGTCCATCCAATCTGTATTATGCATTCAAACTACTTATACATTATTTTATAGTAATTAACAAAATGGTATGTAATGTGTATTCTCATAACAGTGTATTGTAATGTACCTACTCACGTGACTATAATAATAATAACTATAAGTAAGTAAGTAAGCAAGGAATAACTAACTATTCACTGTAAACTCCTTAAACATATCAATGTATACATTTGTATTGTTGACTGTACATTATATTATACAAATCATTATAATATATATAAATATATATAACATAAATACAAAATTTGCTTTCTATTACATTCTTGTTGTTCTATGTGTTTATAGAATATATATTTAATTATTTAATTTATTCAGAAAAATTATCTTATACATTACAAAAATGATAAAATAAAATGCACATTTTCAATTTATGGTTTAAAAAATTTAAGTAGACAGTAGTTAATATAAACTGCAATATTGTGTAAAACAATTAGTTATTATAGTACTTATTAGTTAGTAATTATTTATTTATTTGTAGCTTTTTGTATCAGTTCTATTAATTTTGTCAAGCTATCATGTATAATCCATTTTTGCATGCCAAAGACATTAGGTACGAAATGGTATGTAATGTGTATTCTCATAACAGAGTATTGTAATATATACTCTGGGACTGTCTTAATGATATATAATAACTATATAATATAATAAGTAGGCAAGGGATTAACTGTAAACACAACCGTGTCAGTATGTTCTATATTGTATTGCAAAACATTAAAACAAAAAAAAATAACAATATCACATATTAATGAATACACAATTTGGTTTATTCACAATTTAATTTAGTAGTCTGCAATAATTATCTATATTGAAATATATTATGAGTAAAACATTCAATACTTGAATTTATCTCATCACATGTTGCTTTCTATTACAAAAATATACCAACGTTGCCATCAAAATCATATGTTTAATACAATTTGCATTATATAGTGTTTACATACATAAAAAGAAAGATATAATATTTTATTTATCATTAATTAAGCACAGGTTTTTAACTAATTCAACAATAAGCCTATCACATTCATAGTTTATAATATAGGTCAATTTTTATCTGAAAGCCAATTATCAATAAGTATAGGTACACCATTCGTGTGTAAATAATAATAATAATTAATAATAACATAACATAATTTATAAAAATATAAATTCAACATTGCACTTTTTGAAGTAAGTAAGTAAAATGCATAAGTCACTGTGTCTGTCTAATACAGAATCTGTATTATGCATTCAAACACCTTATGTTTTATTTTATTTTCATAGTACTGCAGTATAATATAATATTATAACACATTTTTTTAATAATAAAACAAAAGTGTGTGTAAAGTACTCATATGACTGTCTATGTAATTTTAATTACCTACCTATAAGTAAGTGAGCAAGTTATATGTAATTACAACTATAAGTGAGTAAAGAATAACTATTCACTATAAACTCTTATACGTATACAATCGTGTCCGTGGAATTTATTCTAATATTGTTGAATTATCACCAACTAATATTTGAAAATTGAAATTAAAGTATATTGTAAAACGTTGCCAAATTGAACAATATTTAAAATCAAATCAATAATGGCAATGCACCTATTAGTGTAATTAATTTTACGTATATATATATAAAACATACAATATATAAGAATAATAATAATATAACAATATGAAATGATAATAAGGATATAATATTTATGTAACAATATGAAATAATAATAAGGAAAACATGGGGAAAAAAAAGTGAAAAAAAATGCAAAAAAAGTTTCGCATTGTTAATCAAAGCGCCGCCGGAATTCCGACTGAGCGGGATTCGATCTCGTTACACCTGCCTAATTCCTACCTGTTCTAACGCCTAATCCTATCGACTACAGTTTGAGTTGAAAACTAACGTCAAATCTCGAGCACTTAAACCGTTTCCGAACCGTCACTGAATTTGCGTTATACATCGTTTCACTCGTTTAATTCGTATTTCATTACACACACACAGACATTCTTGTTAATTTAATATTGTAATCAATATGCGTTTTATTATTTTTATTATATATTGTATATATAATATATCTATATATATGCATTAAACGACTTTTGTCTAACACCCAAATGCTCTTCGTGATCACACGACAGAATCAGTGTTGCCAGGTCAAATTTGCAAATGTTTCGATTTCACTTTTTAAAAGTTTCGATTTCATTCGATTTTTACCCTGGTTTTTTTTTTAATTACTCAGACCTCGCTTCGCTCGGTCTTCGCTAATCATTTATTTATTTTAACAATATTCGTGTAAAAAAATTGTCGTGCGTAATCAGTAAACTCTTAACGTATTATCTCAAGTAGAAGAATATTGTACAAAATTCATTATTGAATTATTTGGTGATAACACCATAATAAAACTTGATAAAATTAATAAGGTGTATAAAACCACGAACTGATAGTCAGATAGTATAGAGTATAGACAGTATTGTAGTCGTATATGATCTAAGGAAATCTATCTAAAAATAAAACAAAAAACAACTAATTCCTTCTGTTGACAAACAAAATAATAAATATAATAGTAACAATTTTAAAAAGTTTCAACAAATAATACAGTCTTAATAATATTCTTTTTATCACAAGCATGATATAATTATTAAAGTACAAATTAGTAATTAGCATAGAAATAAAACAATAAACAACTAATCCCTTCTGTTGTCAAACAAAATAATAAATATAATAGTAACAATTTTAAAAAGTTTCAACAAATAATACAGTCTTAATACATTGAGTTATTATGTTTTATCATCATTTTATTGTCTATATCAAAATTAAAACAAGATTTATGTTGATTATTCAACATGTTTTTAGAATGCAATATACCAGATAAAGAATTTGTAGATAGTTTGTTTCTTATTTTTGTTTTGTTCAAATTGATTGATGAAAAAATTCTTTCAACGCATGCACTACTATGTGGTAGTATAATTAAAAAGTTAACTAACTTCATTACTAAAGGAAATGAGTTATTACCTTCAGGATCTTTTAAATTATTAACTATCCTCCAAAATGCTATTATTTCCAATTCAAAATTAATATCAATATTTCTTAATAATCTCCACTCACGGTCCAAATCATTTAAATTTAATTCTAAAACTGATTCAAAATATTGAGCTGCTGGTCCAATTGATATTACATTATTTATATTTCGAGGATCAAGAAAACTTAGTGATTTTAAGCACTTGACTTCGTTTGAATGAAAAGGAAATCTTTGAAAAAGTTGGTGTGCACATTCTACAAAGAAGTTTAAGCAGTTGTTGATGAATACAGATTTTTCAGTATGTGATAACTTACATAGAGAATTGTTACTAATTAGAGCCATACATTTTCCTCCAATATAAATGTCTTCAGGTTTTACAAAATTTTCAGGTACTCTGTACTGCACTTTTTCTAAATCAGTAGTTCTTAGATAATCAGGTTTTATGTAACATTCCAATATAGTTTTGTACGTCATAGACATTTTAGAGTATAGTTTATGAATTTGGGGCTGTTCATTTTGAAATAAGATATTTAAGGAGGTCAACAATGGTAAAACAAAATCTAAAAAACTCATATAAAGTTCAAAATGAGGATCGTTAATATATTTGAAAATTTCATTTGCTTTATTATCATTGTTTTCGCTTTGAAAATATAACTTAAGTGCTGGAAGTTGTTCTAATATTCTTTGAATGCATACATGTAAAGACAACCATCTTGTCTGACATGGTTTCAAAATTTTATGAGGTTTAATTTCACAAAAACTTTGAAATTCTTCATATTGTGTTTGCCTTTTAAAACTGTACATAAAATATGTATAAATTTCTCTAACCGTTTTTTCTATTTCATCAGGAATTTTTTGTGTTGCATACGAAGCAACTAATGCTAGTGAGTGACAAATGCATTTCATAGTGTACAAATTAGGAATATCTTTTTTCAACAATGTTTTCACCGAATGGTGCCTGCCAAACATGGTGCTTGCTCCATCTGCAGCAAACCCAACAAGATTATTTTTATAAAGCACTGAATGTTTATTGAAAAAATTTATGATGGCATTGTATATTCCAAGAGCGCTTCCATCACGTATTTCAATTAAATTTAAAAATTGATCTCTTACAATATAATTATCGAAATCTAATAAACGAACGACTACAGCCAAATTTTTTGTGGCTGACTTGTCAGTTGATTCATCAATCAGCATTGTAAACTTTTGATATCTTATTTTGTCAATAAGATTTTCAAAACTTGTAGCACCAAGTACATTATTTACAATAGCAGTAGCCTTAGTTCTATTACATGATATTTTACTTACCGCATCTGAGTCTATAGATTTGATTAATTGAACGAGGTGATCTGAAGTTCTAAAGGAAATATTGTGTTCTGTTATGAACATTGAAATTCTCATTTCAGCCTCTTTAGTTTTTTTTTCTAGTGTAGTAGCTTTGCCAAGATGTGATTCGATGGAATGCACATTTTGTATTGACTTTGCCGCCCGTTGATGCTTAGAAGTGTTCATATGTTTACGGACCGCAGATTTACCACCTTTATTATCATCATTGCAAAATTTGCAATGAAAATGAAGTGGAGATTTTTTGCTAGGTGCAAGCCATAAACGAAAATTTTTGTCTTCCAGCCATTCACTACAAAATTTGTGTGAATACGATTTTTTTTTTGGCCCAAATCTTGATCGATTTTGTTGGCTTCCGTCAGTGTCAGAATCATCAGAATTCATATTTGTTTAGGTTTAAAAAATTAAATTAAAAAAGTTAAATAAAATACTTGGTTAACCATTTAAGCCTTTAGCCTATCTGTATGTACTATATGTTAACTATATAACTATATGTTATCATATAGAGTTCAATGATTGTATTACATAATATACGATTAAAGATCGTGGTAACTGGTAAGCACAGACCTTAGAGTATATATGATAAAACTAACTGCACAGACTAATTTACTGCTTATCTAGAAATAATTAATTGAGCCACTATCCACATAGAATATAATAAAGAATGGATAGTCGATAGTCCACGCCTATGCTTGTAATATTAATTATTATAGCCACGAATTAAGATACTATCTTAATTCGTGGCTATAGCCTATAGGTGCCTCGTTCCTAGAGAGCAGAATATATCTTCTGTCTCACAAAAAAGTTCCTGTTATCTCAACTTTTGTTAGGAAGAAATATAAAATATCATGGAAAAAATCATGGATTAAAAAAAAAGCACCTATATTCATAAATTGTTTGAGAACGGATGATAAGGGCGAATGGCCTATCCATTCTTTATTATCTATGACTATTCACCAGAAAATCCTCAGATTATAGAAATCCTCAACATTTTCCTCAAACACCTGTAAAATCTCCAGATTGAGGATTAATCCCCAGACCTGGCAACACTGGACAGAATTAATATAATATATAATATTAATATTTATTAATATTTATTAATATTTAATAATATAATATCGTATACTACGCGAATACGGAAAAACTCGGAAAAAGCTATAAAATCCGTAATAATAATGGTAATAATCATAGACATATGTATATATACATATGTCTATGGTAATATAGGTAATCGTATAGTTGTCCAACTTCGGTTTGATAACCGGCCGGACGCGATAACGGCGGGCCGCGGCGACCGAAGCGCATTCTTTTTTCAGCGAACGCAACTACGGCGAGTACAGCAAGCGCTCCCCGCCGTCGTGAACGCAACTATTATTAGCGTTTTATAATATAAGACTAGCGGCCCGTGAAACTCGCTTTGGGTGAAACTCGGTGTAAGTGAAAACCCTAGGACGGATGGAAGAGCTTGAAAGCAGAAAGTTTTTAGAAAAGGAAGATTTGGTGGTACTGCGAGTCTTCTATCGAGATGATAAGGCGGGTGTTGTCGAGAATTGATAAGACGTTCGCTTGTTTGGCGGTCTTCTTTTGAAAGTGAAAAATTTTTGAAAGCTGAGACGTAGAATTTTGAGTGTCTAGCTATCAGCCCTCAACCGGTATAAATAGATTCCTGGTTGGGGAATCCACCTACGGCGGATTGTCTAACCTCCTGCCTTCAAAAGTAGGAAAAAATGTTTAAGTCGAATGTTGTCGTTTGAGCGTTGAATAATCGGTAATAACTTGTGAAAATAAATTCAATGCAACTATAACTACTAGGTAGGCAATCCGACTGCGTCGGATCGCAGACTATGTCGGCGCATGGATCAAATATTAAATCAATTGACTATTGAGTGTACAACGCATGCACTATGGCAATGATATTATTAATTAATCAGTAATTCACAGTAAAGCAAACTGTTTATATGGAAGTAAATCTTATCCATTAATTAATTGTATTTGTATGTATTTAAAATAAAAAAAATTATGCAACGTAAAAGTTTTTTAAAGCAATGTTATTGCCTTTTAATCGTTAGGCGGATGCTGTTTTGTTGGTAAAATATTTTAAGAGAAAGTGAGTTTTTGAATGTTAAATACTTTATCAGTTATCTATGGTAAAAATCAGTTTACACGCAAATAAACCTACCAGGTAGGCAATCCGATTGCGTCGAATCGCGGAAAATGTGGGCGGATAGTTGAAATTGTATTGAATTGTATATTATGTATTGAATATACAATATTAACAACATTCATAACATGGGAGTTACAATTTGTAATTTATTCTATTAATTTACAGAAAAAGAAACTGTAAATACGGAAGTAAATTTAATCGTGTATTTATTATATACATTATTCATAATAAATATAAAACAAAATATTTCTGAAAAAATCGAGAAAAAAAATGCAAAAAATCCGGACGGCCATGTTACGGCATGCGCCGCTGCTAATTCCGTCGGGGCGGGATTCGATCTTGCTATACCTGCCTATTTTATTCATGGGGACCTAACGCCTAAACCTATCGACTACAGTTTGAGTTGATGAACTCTGTCAAATCTCGAGCATTTAAACCGTTTCCAATCCGCAACGAATTTTGCGTTAAGCACTGTTTTTCTTGTGTAATTAATATATTTCGTATGTAATGAGAGTTGGATATTTTTATTAATTGTCTTTTACATGCATTTGCGAACAATATCTTTTGACATATTGTAATTTTTTACGTGCATTACATTCATTTGTAATATTAATTTAATAATATAATAATATAATTTTTGGATTAACCAAATTTATTCAGAAATTTAAATCCTCTAAAACTATACTTAAATAGTCTACATTATTAATATAAATACTTCAGGCAATACATTAAAGTCAAATTCAAACTTATTTATTGTTATTATTAATATTATTTATCAAACATTTTTATTCTAATTTGATGTCATCGTGACTGATTACTACTATTATAGCATATTACCTACTGCATATTGTATGCATAAACATAATAACAAAGTCGAATGGCAAAATGTAAATTGTACATAACATGCAATATATAGCAATACACAACACCTTGGTTGTGTGTGATGACATATTTAATATATTTATCATACTATAGTGTAGGTATACACTAATTTAATGTACCTATAAATTCAAAAATGCATGTTACAAATGAAATTTATATAACTACTTTTGTTCTTCTCTAGGCCAATGACCTATGTGGTCGAAGTGTTTATTTATAAATAAAAAAAAAATGCAATTTAAAATATTGCTATAGGTATAATTACCATTTATATTTGTATAGTTATATTATTTATATTTATTATTTTTCATTGTATTTTTTTTATACATATTTTTATTATAAATACATGTATCGTGTTAGATATTATGTAAATAAAAAAATATAATTGAGTTAGGTATTCAATGTTTTAAATTGTATAAAATTATGAATTAATGATCAATATAATATTTTTAAAAGCCTTTAAAGTATAGTAAAACTTTTTTTTTGTCATGTACCTATTACTATTAATATAATAAATTTATAAATTGTTTATATTCTAATTAAATATGCATAATATAAATGAATAATACTTACAAAAGACATGATAACAACAGTCTTAACAAAACATTAATGTTTGCAATTTATTAATTGTGTTCTCGATTCAAAAATAAAATTTTTATATACCGTGTGTTCCTAAATTCATCAGATTGGTCAGCCGCTGGATTTGATTGTTCCTAAATACAGCAGATGTCCAATCCGTTGGAGGGGAGGTAATCAAGCTGATTGACTTATCATTAATCTGTGATTTTATGGCTGGGCGAATTTATAACCAGATGGAATTGATAATAACTGTTCGCGCCAAAAGTCACTAATATGAATTGTAAATAGTAAATAATATCTATAATTATATTCCGCTAAATATTGATCAAGTATTCGAGACGAAAATAACCATTCTTATATTATTATTATAATATTATATTGTCATTCGTCATATCAAGTTAATGAGACCGTACCTATTACTTATGTATGACTATATTAACTGTAGTTGAGAATAAACGTTATTCGTATATCCGTTTATTTTTTATTTATTATTGTGTTCTTATAATCCTTATAAAAATAGAAATAACATTTACACATGAAGATTGTGTTTATGTCAAATTTTTAGACATAGAAACGATGTGTTCATCATTTGATCATGGTTTGTATACAGTTTTATTATAAGTATAAGTTTATATGATAGATATTCGCTCAGACCATTACTTTAGATCTAACACTGCATCACATTACCATTAATTATCTGTTACATAATATATCAATTATAATAAACATTTAGTCAAGTATTTATCTAGTACTAATTTATCTTAAAAAAATTTTTAGATCTTGATAATGATGTATTGTGTTTTAACATACATACCATTTTGTCAAACGAGTGTGTTCATCTAAAAAAAAACGACGTAATAAGGGTGGAAATACCTGAATGGTGTGTATGATTTTTTTTAGATTTGTTATAAAAATAATATGTAATTTTGGACTATGTCAGAGCAATATTATGTTTAAATGTATTTAGGGGTATGAAATATGATGTCACTATGAATGGAAAGTTTGAAAATAACAAAGCTTCAATTAAAAGTACAACTGGTATGAATGCTGAATAGTATTAAAAGTATTTGTCTGCATCCAACAAACGTAAAATATGGCAAATTAGTGTTTTTGTGAACATATAATTTGACATGTTGTACGTTTGTAAGATGGAGCCAACAAATGCCTGTGTGGCGTCCTCTAAAATAAATACAATTTACTTTTCCAATTTTAGAAATGTCAAATTTGAATGCAGTTAAAAAACCTAATGATAAACCTGAATCAAAACTTTGGACTTCAACAGGTATTAAATTACTTATAGAAAATCGAAGTACTTTTGAAGAAGATTTCAATAGCAATAAAAAAAACTATAAAATATGGGAAAAAATAGCAGACAAATTATGTAAAAGTGGAATTATTGTATCTGGATCAAATTGCAATGTAAAATTTAAAAACTTAATGGCAACATTTAGAGACAATGTCCATAGAGCCAACACATCAGGAGAAGGTGGCATTAGCTGGGAATATTATCCCTTAATGAAAAAATATTTCGGGAAAAAAGATTCTGTTGCACCCAAAAAAAATACTCTGTTAGAAAGTTCTTTACCCAATTCAAAACCTAACTTAGATGATAGTAGACAAGTAGCAAGCACGTCAGCCATTCATGATGAAGAATTAACAGATACTCCGCCAACAAAGAAGAAGAAAACTTTTCATGAAGTTTTATTAGAAGAGATGAAAAAAGACCGTAGGTCCAGAGACGAATTTCAAAAAAAATTAGAACATTTTATGGACATGATGATTAAGATAGAAAACGCCAAACTAGATAAAATGACCTGATTCATGTTTTTTTTTGTGATTGTTTATTTTTAAAAAATACAGTTTTTTTTTTTAATTTAATTTATCTGTAAAAAGTTATGTTTTTTTTTGTTAAGTTATGTTTGAATGGTTATAAATTTGTATAATTTTGTTTTTGTTTTCAAGTTATTAAAATACAGTATAAACTAAATCATTTATTCTTATTATTGTTTTTAAAACAATTGGGTCACACAATAATAATAAATAACATAATAATATTAAATAAATATAAATAATATTAAATTGAAATGTCATGATTTGCTCAATGTTCATAAAATCTAAAACAAAAAAGAAGAAATATTTGTGTTAGTTAAAAGTAAACTATTGATAAATAATTAGTTTCCAATGTTTTAATAAATTACCTAAGAGACAACTCATTTCTTTTGTCTATACCATTTCTTTGTGTGACTGCTATTGAAACACCAACATCTTGATGAATTTCATCAATTGAAATGTCCAAGTCTTGGTCATTATCTTCAATTCCAAATAAGTCATTGTTCTTAAGAGCCAAATTATGTAAAATACAAGCACCAGTTACTGTAAGACTCATTAATTCAACTGATTTTGATTCTAGTGACCTAAAAATTAAGTAATATTTTTAGTACCTATTCTTTTCGCACCCGAATTAAATTTGTATCATAATAAACTACAGTAAATTAAGTTAAATTAAAAATCATTACTTGAGTCTTCGAAAACGCCCTAGTAACAATCCAAAAGCTTGTTCTATAACCACTCGAGTTGAGCTTAATCTTCTATTGAATAATTTTTCTCTATCTGACAATATGTGGGTAGCCTTGTATGGAACTAAAAGGTTTTCAAGTAAAGGAAAAGCAGAATCACCAAGAATATGAAGATCTTTAGAAATCATTTCTTGTGGATTATTTATTAAAGTATTTCCTAATGAAGAATTTTTAAAAACTCTTGCATCATGCGAACTCCCAGGCCAACCAGAAAATATGTAAGTAAACTCTAAATGAGCATTACAAACAGCCTAAAAATTAAAAAAAAAAAAAAAATTATTATTATTTTTTTCTATAGCTTATAAAGTAATTTATACCAGTAGAACAATTGACTGAAACATTTTGCGGTTGGTGTAGTCACTCCTTTTAGCTTTTTCTGAATGAATGCGGATATGGCAGCCATCAATACATCCAATAGTATTTGGTACATAATTTATTCGTAAATTTTTAAAATCTTGTACAGTTTCTTAAACAAACAAAAGTGGTATTAAATTATGTTAATGTTTACAAAAAATCATACTCTAGGTACTTGTTTCAGAACTTCCCCTAGGCCATATTATGAATTCATCAAGAAGGTTTGACAGTGCACGTATATATTTATGTATAGTACGACATGCAAGCCCTCTATTTAAGCCGAAACGATCACCGACCTGGCTATAAAATAATTAACAATAATACATATTACTGAATGATACCAATCAAAATAAATCATTTTTGATAATTACCGAAATGTCTCAGTGTTACTCAAGTACCAAATAGTTAACAAAGTAGCTTTATGAAAATCAACCCCAGGTCTTCCTCCTTTTATATTGGGAGACTTATATAAAGGTTTCATTTTACACATTAGAACCTTTATAACAAATAGTAAAAATAAAATATTTTATAGTAATATAAAAAATATTATATAAACCTAATTTAATTACCTCGACTGAACTTCTTGTGAGTCTGAAATGACTTTTAAAATCTATGTCATCGTATAAACTTGTTATTGACATGAAGTTTGTAATACGTGCTTTAACATTTTTTGAAAGCAGTTGAATTAAAAACTTTTTTTTTTTATCTAAAGACTTATTAATATCTTGTAGGTGATTTAAATTAAATAATAATACTAAATTATTATTCATTATTTAAGAATTTTAAATTGAATCTCACAATTGATAAGACAATGATAATAATTGTGGTATATTGTGATTATGTATTAACCGACATGTTCCAGCGTATCACGGTATTATTAACAAAAAAAGCGTTCCTAAATTATTACCAATCCACTGAACAATCCACTAGATTAGTTGATGAATTTAGGAACACACGGATAAACACATCAATATTTAATTATCAGTTGTTGATTTATTAGGTAGATAAGAATTATACAATAATAGAAAAATTCATTAAATTTAACTAAAGATAAATTATTTTAAAAAATTAAATATTTTATAGATTGTAAATACCTATACTCAATTGTATAATTTAAAATATTTACTATCAGACTATAGAACTATTTAATTACCTTTCGTCTGTAACTTAAATGGTAGCTATTAAATTAAATTAAAAAATTTTAAATACTTATGGTTGCTAATCAATTCTTTTGAACTTACCAAATGTTTGATATTGCATAAATTATATCATATAAATAAAAAAATTTAATGGAGGTATTCAACGTTTTAAACCCTATAAAATCATGAATCAATGATCAATATGATACTTTTAAAAGTTGAGCCTTTAAAGTATAGTCAAACACAAACTTATTTTTAGTAATTAATTATTATTAAAATAATTTATAAACTATTCATATTCTAATTAAATATGCACAAAATAAATGAATAATACTATTAAATGTCGTTGAACATTGTAAATGGTTAGTATAAGATATAAAAACAACATTCTTAACAAAATTTTAACGTTTTCAATTTATATATTGTGTTCACGATTCAAAAAATAAAACGTATATAATACCTACACATAAATAATTATCAGTTTTTGTTTTATTAGGTAGATAACAATTATACAATAAAAGTAAAATTTATAAAATTTATTTTGATAAGCTAAATATTGTATACATTGCAAATATACTCAATTGTATAATTTTAAATATTTATAAAACTATTTAATTACTTTTCGTCCGAAACTTATGATGGCTATTCAATTAAAAAATACTTATGGTTGCTAATTAATTCTTTTGAACTTACCGAATGCTTCATATTGCTTAAATGATATCATACAATAAATTATAACGATGTCGATAGTTTAATATTTTATATTTAATTAATAAAATTTATTTTAAGATATATGCAAAAACTGTAGTACGTATTATACTTTATGCATGCGTTTATGTGTAGCATAAAATTACTTAATTACATAATACTAAATAATATGTAGAGTTGTACAACAATAATTTAAGTATCATAATATGTAGATTACATTTTTTTTTATTCAGCTTATAAGAATCACACGATACATAGTTAATCAACTACTCTAATTCAACAACTCACTTATGAACTATTAACATTTTCCGTATGTTTTAATCTAGTTATGCTGGTAATATATATAACACCTGAGTAAAAGTAACTATTTAATTATATCAAAAACATAGTGTAGCTTCAATTCACTCTGTTGGAGTACATGCTGACAGTGCTTTGCGAATGAACCTGCATCGTCGATAAACACTTCTGTGCAACAAAGCACTACTTGAGGTAAAACATTGGTCTAATGGTGTTAAGGCTGAGTTATAAAGGATAAGACAATGTAAATAAAATGATAAAATGCGATTTATTGAATCCAAAACAGTAATTTAACTATATTATGTAGTATATGAGTAAATCAACACTGTGCGAACATACGAACATCAATGGTCCGCGACATTGACCATACACCTGCAACACATATGATAATAGATACTAATGCAGTACACACACATTTGATTTTTAAAGAAATACACACCATCAGGACGTTTGATATCCAAAAAAATAATCTGCAGTGTTGATTCAAATAATTAAAATAATACCGAGAAGGCAGGACGTACATTTACGTCGTTTGGCGATTTTAATCGTTCCGTCCAATCACATTAACAGATATAACGTACAAACGTGGTAAAAGTACGGCGTTTAAAGGACGCGGGGTACGCGAAAAACCATACCATAATGTCGAAGAAAAGCGTGAAAAGAACGACGAAAACTGAAAAAGTTGAAATTAAATCGGGGAGAACGTCGGTCGGCGGCCGTCTCGATTAAGACGACTGCGAACGCAGCGAAACAAACACGTAGAAAACGGGCACTCTACTGGGCGTAAAAACACCCAGGCAAAACACGGAGTACTCGAAAAACACGACGTCGGGGCCGTAAAACGCCAAAAAAATTACAAAAAAGGGGTTAAAACGTCGAAAAGTTTTCGAAAACCGATACATACAGTGATAACTAAACGTCGACTTCGAGATAGCGCGATAACGTAAAACGGTGATAACGGGTCGGGAAAAAAATTCTAATTTTCGATTGGCTTTCTGCTAAAGTACTGGCAGCGCCGGGGCGGACAACGGGCGAACTCCTTCACGTTTTATAATATAAGAGGACTAGATTTCAGGCTTGTATAAGCCGACTTCGGCGCCTTCAAGGGGGTCGAGTGAAAATCGTTTCAAGGGAAATTCGGCTAGAAATGGTAGTCGGGTGTCTAGAAAACCTAACACAGTCACAGATGGCGGGTGTTAGTCGTCGTGCCTACGGCGCAATGACAGAGTCGGCGCAAGTCATGTTTTTAATGATGGTACCACCGATTTGGCGTTATTTTTGAATCTAGAATAGCAAAAGTTTGAGTGTCTAGTTATCAGTCACCATTTCAGGTTATGTCCAGCGTGCGAAGTTCTAATTACATAGTCAGGTAGGCAATCCGACTACGACGGATCGCGGACAATGCCCCATGCGTAGGTTGAAACGCATGTTCAAACGAAATCTGAGTTTAAACGTGCATGTCCGGGTTTTGTATGTGAATTTAAACCAAAATTTCGGAATCTGAATTTGAATGTTTAGTTATCAGTCAACTGTGATTAAAATCGATTCAATTTGCATTTCGGGTTAAGTCAGCATTCAAAAGTACAAATTTAGTACTTCGTCGGATCGCGGACGATGCCCCGGGCGTAGGTTGAAGCGCATGTTCAAACGAAATCTGAGTTTAAGCGTGCATGTCCGGGTTTTGTATGTGAGTTTAAACCAAAAATTCAGAATCTGTGTTTGAATGTCATTATCAGTTATCATTATCATTCGGTGTAAAAGTTTGTCCCGAGGCTTGCCCGGTTCTTTTTTGAATGTATAAAAATAAATACGTTCGAATAATGCTAATCGAGTGTCTAGCTATTAGTCCTCATTCGACATTCGATGCAAATTGATACCTGTGCTGGGCAATACCTCCTAACGTCGAAAGTCTGATGTTGTATTGTAGGGGAAAAAGTGTAAGTCTAATGAAGTGTTAACGTCCTATCTTTAAGGAAAATCGATTTATACACAACTAAATCGCTTAGGTAGGCAATCCGACTGCGTCGCATTTCAGACTATGTGGGCGCAATTAATGAAATATAAATTTTTTATTTGATAAAAATTGAATATACTTTGTGTTACTAAACCCCTAACCTATCGCGGACAATGTGAATATTGTGAGTGTTATAAGTATTATGAAAATTACATTAGCAATAATCGACTATTTTTGATAAGAAAATTTCAGTGGTTCTCAATGATTATTGCTGACTTGATGTTCTCTATTGCTAATTAATTATCGTATGCTATGAAATCAGTGTTACCACCCAATTATTGTATAAGTTTATTGCTACGTATCACCAATACTGGCAATACTCAATAGCCGTGTTATTGCCACATTATTGCTACGAATTTATCTTTGTTTTGATGTTATGAGTGGGTACTGGGTATAGGTATTTTCACTATGATGTATGATTATTGCTGACATGTTTTCAAGGGGCCACCTTGTTTACTGCTATTATTGCTGAGAACTTATTCTAATTACTATTTGTGTTAATAGTAACTAGTAAGTGTACTCAATTGAAATTTCAAACTCAGTGTTGAAGCTACTATTATAAATTATGAAACCTGTAAGTACTAACTGTGCAATTCAGTCTGTGTTAAATAATAATATTGTATAATGTACTGTTATGGAAGTGCATTTTCCAAATCCAATGCAATGCAATGGATTCATTTCATTTTTTTTTTTTTGTTGAAATGATCCCCAGTAGGCCTATAGAAAACAACACTTTTCACAAGTTATTCATTATGTTACTAGGTACCTATCTTAACTATTCATTTTATTTTGTTTCATGTTAGACAGGTATATATTAAAAAAACATAATATATTTTGCTCTCCACTATATACACATCTTTTTATTGGTATTAATTAATTCACTATACCTATGATAGAGTTAAACTGGTTAGTGTGGGTACACCAGTATGTAATTATTGTTTAATAATTATAATGTATGGTTTTATTGTTGACTATTACTCACTTACCAATAGAAACTTAGTGTTTTAATGTATTCAAATTAAACTATTATTGTTAGGTACCTATCTGATATTACCAGTTACCACTAACCTATTTAAATACTTATTATTGGGCACTTACTTAATATTTGTATTTAAATACTCAAGACCATAATTATTAGTATATTTTGTTTTGTAATGATTGTTCATATCTTCACTTTTATTTTATAGGTGTTTAATTAATGTTGTTCCTGGCACAAAAGACATTTAAAATCACTCTGTTCATAGTCTGCTGTTGTGTCTAATTTATCCTCATCAGGAATACAGCGAATCACCATCCATCGGTTGCAGTCCGTACACTCAACCCATTCAACATCTTTTTTATGACACATTGCTCTGTGAGAATAACCAGTCCTGCCACAATAAAAGCAGATGTCTCTCATGAAATCAGAATTTTCCAACAAATATGTCTTGAGATACTGCCTATATCCCATAGGTTCGAAAAACGGATCAAAACAATCTCTGTTCATCAATGTAATGACATAATATAGTACGTATACTCCACAATTGTACGAATATTTTTGTAGCGGAACGTTTTGTAGTTTATGGTTACTTAAGTTGAATTTCAGAAACCAATTATGTTCACCATATGAACAGTACAGTTTAAGTCCCTTAACCAATTTATTGAAACGCTCTTGTTCATTGATCTTATGCCCCATAGGATCCATTATGAAACATTCTTTTGTACAAAAATCTACAAATGCTATTATCCAATGTGAACCTCCTACATTCCAAGGCATAACGAGAAAACTATTTTCTTTAATGGTCACCTTCTCTTTATAATATTTGTGTTTTTCAACAATAGCAGAAACCAAATCCGAACTGAATATTTGGGTGTTTGACTTTTTGCTATATTTCACAGAATAACTAGCCAATATAATAGATATCACAAAATTTGAAAGCCACATTTTTGTGCAGTCAAAAGGACTCTCCGACCTATAATCGGATAATGTATCAAAATCCGAAAACAATATTTCCGAGTAACCTATAATGTTCTCTACGTGTTTATATATGCCTACAGTATACTCGATTTTATCTTTGTTATCGTTGTTTCTGATCATTTGTCTATAAAAATTGACGTATTTTTTTAGTCTGTTAGAGTAAGTATCATGTTTTAATGGTGTCTTATCAATAGGCGAACAGTAACTACCAGGTGTTAAAAATGTTTTTACAGTTTTTACTGCGTTTGGGGTGACCATATTATTTTCTGTCATTTGATTATCTTCATCACTAATCGTAGTTAAATCAACTCTGTTTTCTTGTGTATAGCTTGAATAGGTTTAAATTTTTTCATATTTGCCATTAAGCTGCCTTGCTTAAAATAACCTATTTTCTTATTTTTTCTAGCTCGCCACTGTTCAGCGTCTTCATCGTCACTCAGATCTGTTGCTGTATTGACTGATAAGACGCTTTTGTTTTTCCAAAGAATATCGCCATCGACATTTCGTTTTTTGGGAATAGCACAACGCTTGTTCGGTATGTCACACAGGACTTCCTTGACAACACTTTCTATCCTGCCTCTAGTAAGCCTTATGAAGCGACTACATTTCATACTTTTTGCTTGTAGGCTGTTCCCTTTGAGATAATGAAACCATAATTCTGCACCAGAATTATTTGGTCTATGGCACACTTCTATTTTGGAATATAACATAAGACAAGTCCACATTGGTATGACGGGTACAACTGATCCCAGCAAGTCACTGAAGTATTCTTCGTTGTGAAACTCGTTTGGAACGCCTTCATTATCTAATGTAAATGATGCTCTTATGTCTCTAGACATTTTCTCAAAATGACCATAAAACTTTGAAGCTTTATATTTTCCCTTTGATAATGGGTTTGTTTTCAGATCATCTACCTGCGTTCCATCAGAATTTAAGAACAAATTGGTTTCAAAATCTTTGTACTCCTTTGAATTCAACACCGTCATATCGCTGTTGTTAATGTCAATCAGGTAGTCAATGGATTTCTGAACATCGCCATTTTGGTATGGTGAAAGTATAACAGTGCAAAGTGCTTTAAACCATTTATCCAAATCATTTACCATTTTCAGATCAAATGCTGGTGTTACAAAACCTACAACGATACGTGCAAGATCTTTGTTTTTATTAGTTTTGCCAGCTGCGCCATAGTACTTGAACACGTCGTCTGAAATATTTTTTACCAAGTGACAGCAACACAAATTGAGTATGATTTTTGATTTCATTTCTTTGTGATTGTACAAGTAATCATAACATTGATCTAGGTAGTCAATGACATCCTTGCACCGGTTAAAAGCCTGTGCCAGCGATTTGATTATTGCCGTGGAGAAATCACTCGTCACATTCGCAATTAAATCTGATACGTCAAAACCGTGTTCTGTTGCAAACTGTTTAAATGCATATAACCAACTGAAAATAGCTGTTGTTGATTGATTGGTACTTATGAATTCCTCAACTGGCATCATGTGATCATTTGCTTTTATTACTGCTGCATAGTACAACAAACGTTTTTCTTGTTTTTTTTTTAACGTAGTAGGTCTTATGACTGTACCCGTCGCGTCAACATGTAATGTGACCGGTTTGAGTTTATTCAAAACCATCAATTGCTCCTTACTGAATATGTAACATTCGAAGTTAGGACTTTCGGGGGGTGACACGTATTTCACGAATTCTGAGTTTTCAGAAGCCATTTGTACCATATCTAATCTGTCATCGCTATTGAAATCAAACTTACTCAGAGTCTCGTGTGACATTCTGTTATACACACTGGTTGATCTTATGTTTTGAAGGTTCCCTCGTTTAATCTTGCTAGGAGAAGATTTCATTACATGTTTTTGCCTCAAAGCCAACGGTTTTGTGTGGCTCGCCTCTTTTTGATAACTTATTCGCTCCGGTCCTCTTAGAAAATTTGTTAATTTTCCACCATGGCTATAGTTTATTTGATTGCTAAGAACATACACCTTAACGGCGCTTTCAGTTTTTTTTTCAAAATCAAACTTAAAACTTTTACAATTATTGTGTCTGCAATAACCATAAATACTAGTGAACTTACCGCGACTATTGTTATTAACATTTTTTATGGACAGAACACAAGAGTTATTGACGGTTACAAACGTATCTCTAATCAACATATTTCTAAGGTCGTTTGACATTCTATCATGTTCATTAGACAACTTTTCAAGTTTATTCCATTCACTAATGGATAACTCAAAAGTACCCTTTATAGTGTTTAGATACGAAAAATTATATCGCTATTCTTTTTTCTTTTCTAGGTCACCGCTTATTGTCAATGGAAATATGTTTTTGGAATTTCTGGGAAGCGCTTTTGCGTCCGCCTCAGGAGTGCTACAAGCCACAATAGTTCCTGACAATTTTATCGGAGTTACAGTATCTATCAACTCCGCCTGATTCGGTAGCATTATAGATTTCATAGGAGAAAAATCACCGTCAACATAACTTTTATGACATTTAAAATCAACGGCTTGCGATGAATGTGTAAATTTTTGTTGTCTAGAAATGTCTACTTCTAACCTAATTGGAGTAGAAGTCATAACATTAGAATAGTTAGCAGCCAAAGAGTTGTTTGTCTCTTCAATTGTTTTAATTTCACCGGATCTAAGGGAACTGTTCAAAGCGTCTAACGTCCAATTAAGTTCAGAGACTCCACAGTCACTCTCTAAATGTTCATTTGTTTGTTTTATCGCTGTACAATTAGAAATTTCTGACTCTATTATGTCACAGTCGGCTTTAAAATCTAGTTTCCGCCTAACATCCCTCCTCAGTACTTCGTTTGAGGGCGTTTCAAAATTTGTTTTTTTATTAGTACAGCTATTCAGTACTGTTGTACTTTGAGTTTCATAGAGATTCTGACCGTAATTGTCATTGATTCCTAATTTGTTGGACTTACAACTTATATTTGACAATGAATGTGGAGTGACATCCACTACTCTGTCACCGACATCTAAATTGTTCTCAACAATAGACTCACTGATTTGTACCGGCAAAAGTCTGTCGAAACCTTCATCACAATTTACAGATAAAGAGATTTCCTTGATTATCGTGTGAGACCTTTGACTCTTACGGATTAAACTTGATATATTTTTTTCACTTTTAGTGATTTTTTTTAATCTACAAATTTCTTTTGCAGCTGAATATGGGTGTAGGACCAATTCATTGTTAGGTATTAAATATTTTATGTTTGTAGGTATATTAGTTTGTGTAGTTCCTCTAATGAGTTTACACAGCGTTGAGCTGTTCACCGATAATGCTTGAACTACATCATAACTAAGTTTTTTTATATTATTTGTTTTAAATACCTCTTTGCAAATATCTATTATTCTCGGGTCAGACATTTTAACAGTTTCATCTATTATAGATGGGTATTTTAATCTAATGCAATCGGCAACATCCCTAACTCTGTTCTTAAGACTTACTTTTTGAATACGTCCACATATTTTTTTTTTATCAAGGGATACTTCTATCTTATTATCACTCTCAACAAGTGTGGAGAGTTTTGACGTACCGTTTATTCCACTGCATTGCTCCATGTCAATGTTATTGGACATTGTGATTTTTTTTGTTTAAATAATAAAAAAAATAACTCGTTTTATTAATGTGTTAAAGAAAGATACTATGTATAGAAATAGTATAATTTATTAAAAGTTCATAAATTAGTATAGGTACACACACTGAATTAAAGGTGTTTGTATTAATAGTACAGTATACTGAACTTAAAATCAAATATTTAATCAGGCAAATAGGTTTAGAGTTCTCAATACTTTAGTATACACTCTTGCCGTGGTATAACACCAGATTTAAATTTTATATTATATATAATTATAAATCAATGGTCCACGTAGTTGAGGATAAAGCGGAGTTCTCAATACTTTCGTATACACTCCAATGTGGTATGTATATAACCAAAATTTAATCATATAATGGTTCCACTCATAGGGAAAAAAAACAGGTTAGGATATCTTTAGTAGTTTAAATTTAAAATGCAGTTGTATGACCATTGCTTTTAACCAATTTTTCAACAGGTAATATAATATGTAAGTATACTCACGAAGTCACGATGAATAATTCTTAATTTTGTTTCATAATAATGTATATTGTATTTGACATTAAAAACTAGGTATTTAAATATGAATAAAAAAAAAATGCCATGTACATAATTTCTAACATGTTAGCACAATAATTTTTATCTATAGACTCAATATAGCAAATAAGTATTCGACAAGGGTTAATCTTGCAAACTGTAATATGAATTGTGAGTCAATTGACCTATTATCAAACTTTAAGTTAAGAACATTGCATGTGTACTTTTTTATGATGATTCAATTGTTATGCAAGTTTTAAGTGAAACACAAGTTTAAAAATAGTCACATATTGTAGAAAAATTTAAACATGTAAGCAAACAGAATGTTCTTAACTTTAAGTTATAGGTATATTAGGCCAATAAGTGAAGTGTAACATTAAACTACACTGATATCATCCTAAAAACTACTGAAAACAAATTATAAACATAATTATCATTAACATAATAAAAATTTTTTTTAATAAATTTAATATAATAATATATAATTATTTTCGTGAGATTTTAGTTTTCTTCTCTTGCGATGATTTCAATTCTATACTAGCCAGTGTTGAAATGTTCAAATCTTTTATAACAATAATAATATATTATTTTCATAAATGGAGAATATGACCTGGTATTACATACGCTCTGGGCTCGACTAAAACCATTAAATATGACCCAATAGTTGTATTAAAATATCAGCAAAAATTTTTTTTTTAAATGTACTATGTGAAACACAATCTCATTTCTCCAATCTTCTTTTCCATCGCCCAATTGTGATGACGTCTGCTTTCACTAAAAAAATTTTTTTTTTTAAAACATGACCTTTTATATAAAAAAAATTATTCCTTATGATACCCAAATAATAGACATTATTTGAGAACTATTTACAAATGCAGACCGAAAGAATTGTATTCAACAAGGAAGTTGGAAAATAAACCTCCAATACACGCCGAGTAGGTACCTATACTGTCAATAGCAGTCAATCTATAGTTTTTAGTATTTAATTATTTGGCTTATATTTCTAAACGAAAAACAATTTACACTTAAGCTAAAGTTCATAAGTTACCATTACATACAAATTTGAAAAAAAAATGTTTCCATTATCCAATTAGAAAAAAGCCATTATTTATTAATTTCTTGAAGTAAGAAAACAATAAAAAAGGCAACTTGGCGCATGACTGTTGCTCTCTTATTATTAGTATAGCAAGTTATACAAAACAGTATTTTCCCTTTTAAATTACTTGAACATTGTTATCCATGAAATTTGCAACACCGCTTACAGCACATTCTGATGGACTAAATGTCACCCATGAATGATGAACTCAATGCAACTCAATCATGCACAATGAACCTTTTAACAAATATAATTATAATATTATCGTCACAAAACATTTATTTCGGTATGTAAAAGTAACAATTTAACACATATTAGCAATGAGCTTTGTGATTTTAGTTAATATTAGTGATTTTACATATTATTGAACTTAATGATATCTGTATTAACAATATTTAATCTTTTAATCGAGTTATGCGCATGTCTTAATTTAAATAATACTTACTATAATTACATACTATTAACGCAAACAATGACTAAGAGGTGAAAATATATAACTCGCCCACTAGACATGGACCAATGGTTGATCCCCTATCATTTGATATGCAATTATAGATTGTCTTCCACCATTTCACCACGCCATGTTTCATTCAATAGAACCTTAAAATACATAAACAATTCAATTGTTTACAATAGCAACAAAAAAAAAAATAAATAATAATTGTTCATTTTATTCTGTAAAATCCAAAAGCAAAATAGGTAATAAAGAAAATTGCATTAGAATTATTCCATAATAATATCATGATCAAATCATCCAACAAATATATTGATAAAAGAATCAAAGCATTGTTATATAAACGAATCTCTTACCAGGCACAATCCTTAATCCTGTAACTATACCTAATTTAAAAAAAAATTCTAGTTCAAATTATGAATCATATTACTATTGCTACTATATGAATACAACCTAGTGAATTAAACAATTAATAATTTTCAAAATGAATTTGGCTGAATATAAAAAATTGGCCGCTTTATTCTATACGCTGCATCTGCGATTAAAGTCTGCGCACGCTTACGCTAATAACTACCTGTCTACCTACTTACTTATGGTAACTAGTACTATGAATACTAGTACTGTGTCACGTTTGCTGTCTAGTCTCCGCTCTTCAGCAGCCATTGGCTTGTTTCTTGTGAGTAATTAGTAATTACTAACCTGCGAGTTGGTGATCATAGGTGTATCTAACGTCAACGTGTAAAACTCTGGCTGTGAAAGTCCTATATTGCATTACTTCCTTAATAGTTAGTACAGTAGTCATGACTTTTATTGACTTATGGCGGTAAAAACTACAATTCTATTGTCTTGGCTCTTGGTCGGTTAGCACGTGGGCCGCGGGGCTTCGGGGTAACATCTAACAACCAGACTACCAGAGTACCAGAGACCAGACTTCAGCTAGAAATTCTCATGAAAGAAACGCATAAATTGGAGCCAACCCACCATGGACCTATTAATAAGTCTATGGGCCGAACGATAATGCAGGTGTACCAACATTGAAATATGAAATTTCCCAATTTCTTTCACAAACGTATGTATTTTCCAATTCAAATATTACTGTATAATTATTGTACAATTCAGATTTATGTATTTTAAAATTCAAATAATATTGTACATGCATTTTATATGGATGGTGCCAGTATTAAAGGATAATTAAAGTGTTAGAGATACATTTTTGGAAAACGTAATAATAAAAATTAAAAAATTATGTTTTTGGACAAAACTTCATAAAAAATATCAGAACTTGGACAGTTAAATAATTATAAATGAGTAGACAATTTTTATGTATGCAACGGTTTGCGAGGAAAATAGGAAATCGTGAAAATATTAAATTTGCAGTAGGGTTGCCTATAGAAAACACCTTTAAAACTGTATGCCAATAGTAATATATGGTCCAATAAAATAAATTACACAATGCGTTCATTATTAAATTTACTGTTTGATAAAATAATTTAAAAAATAAATTGTATCTTATAGATATAATAATAGAAGAATCAAACAATATTTTATAACTCAAGAATAATTAAAATGTATAGAATTTGCCTATATAAACCCCTTCTATTGATAATGGAAAATTTCAGATAGCCAGACTATTTTAATTTATCATATGATCACTAATACTTTTGATATAAAATCAAGACAGATTAAAATTGCTAAAAAAATATGTCCACTTATTCAAAAATTGGTTTTTTATGTCCAATAAATTTAGAAAACTATAGATGTGGCACACAATTTTTTTGAACAGATATATTAACATGAGTCTTTGTTTTAACCGGACATACACTATTTGGCAAAACTGATAAATTCAATTTTGGACTGTAGCAAAATAATATAATAACAATTGCCATTGTAATAAGTACATTCTAATTCTACTAAAAAAAAAACTTGTATTTGAAAAATAGTAAAACTTTAAATTGCTTTCCTGAACATTTTGGTATGTGACATTTCATATTTAGCCTATAATTTTTTATTAATATTTCAAGTTCAAATTGATTGTAGTTAAAAATTATGAATAGTTAAATTTTTATACCCGAAGATTGAAAATTTCTCATAGACAGTTCATACTGTAATCTAAAAATACTTCTAACACAGTTTTTTTTATAGGCATTTACATTTAATATCAATAAAAATACCACAATACTTTTAAATTTTCAATTCATATTTTAAAAACAATGTAATAAGACATGTTAGTTTATTAATTATACAATTTTTCTCATAATAACTATCATTATTTAAAAAAAAAAAAGTATAATATTTTACTTATAACAATTAAATAAAGTTCTTAAATAGTTAGATTAGGTTTACACCAACTAACAGCTTTTTTGTTTTGTTCTAATATAAATTGTTTAATTTTCATTGTAATGTAATATTTTAAGAATTTGGCAGTTTCTTTTCTTAGACGGTTTTATTATTGAGTATACGATCAGAAGTTGGTAGACTTGCAAGATGATCATTTGGACCAACAGATTGACATATTGTACCGAAAAATTGCTATAATTAAAAGTATAAACATTAATAATACACATTTATAACAATTGTTCAAGTTATTTCACCACCTCCAAAGAATATTAGTTAATCTTGTTTGTTTGACAGATATTTCAAATTACAAGTTTGCAATAAATAATTTGTTGAATTCATAGTGACACGTAACCCATACAACTCAGGTTTTTTAATAATTGAGCCAATAAATAGTTTTCTCTAAAACCTAATAAACAAGATACAGTGAGATACAACATTGTTATGTCAGGTAAAAATAAGTAAAATGATTGTTGTTTATAAAAATACAGTTGAACAAAACTTATCTTTATTACTGCTTCAGATAACTCCTTAGAAAACTCATAGGGTGTATCATATAATTCTGTAATTTATTTAAATCTCTACTAACAACAACTCACTTGACATTCTTCTGTTCGTCAGGGCTCTACCAGAAACTACCCATTAATTGAATGAATAAATCAAACAGTGAACACAGTCGCAAAAATATTAATGTATTATTTATATTATAAAAAATTATTTTTATATACATATCACCTCAGATAAGAATACTGCAGAACCATGAAGAGTTTAATTTGATTTAGTTGTTCTTTCTAAATGTGAATCACCCTAAAAAATAATGTATAAATTAATTAGGTGCAGTTGTTTTAATGAGTTTTAAGTTTATTCAAATTATTAGGTACCTTATTTAATACCTTTTTGTGTAAAAAAATAAATACTAAAATACTAGGAAAAACTATTCATATGAGAGAGATATGCAAATATACCTTTTTAAACTCATTGAGGTCTTCTGATTTTATGACAGTTAAGTAAATATTGTATGAATTTCATTGTGGTGTTCTTATTAATACACAATCACTCTAGAAATATATATTTAACAATAACGCATAAATTAATTTAACTTTTTAAATAGATGAGCATATAAATCGATAATATATTTACAACAAATTATATTTGTATTATAGTACTTACATTTTCAACTATTTAACAGGGACTGGTAGATCACGCACCCCGGCTTGAAGATGTTAACACGCACCATATTACACACCAACCGATCTGCATGTTTTATGTGTAATAGTGTTATAACTCAAATAGTAGTGGTTGGGTTCGCCGCGCAAATACTAGCTAGCTATGAGATGTAATGATGTGTAAGGGTGTGTATATATATGTATATGTGTTTGTGTGTGTAGATCGGTTAGTGACAAATATAGGCTGTTAAATTACTGCGGACATCAACAATGATAGACCTCCTACAATCACAAGTACAATTAATTACCTAGTAGATTTATTTTTCCTGAGTGGACAAGTAGAAAATTAAATTTAAATTAATTACAATACGCACAGTATATTTTACAATGTACTCAAGGATAAGGTCCAATTTAATTCGGTGACCAGTTCTCCTCAAAAACATCAATAGATCACCGTCTCTGTTCAGTTGCTGTACAGATTCTCTGATGATCCTTGTTGTGTTTTCTCTTTCAGATCTGGAAGTGCTATCTCTTATCTAAAAAAGTAAATATAATTGATATTATTCAATAACAACCAAAACAACAATTATGTTTGTTCAAAAAATTAAAATTAATTAAATAATTACCATGAGGTTATTGATGCGCTGTTGAAATTCTACAAAGAATAATATTACAAAGTTAATTAAATTATATTGGTATCACAAACATCATAAAATATATAATAAATAAAATTATATTTTTGGTTACTTTTACATATTATTAATTACTCATGTAATATTAACATAATACATTAGGTAATAATTTAGTTACTAATATTATTTTTGGTGTTTTCATCAATTAATAATTAATTAATTATTTTAAATTAGCTTAAATTTATTTGATACCTACATAAAAAAATAGGCAATTTTATAGATTCTTGGCCAAACATTAAATTCCAATCATCACTGTCTTAACATTTTAAGAAAGTAATAAATATTTATTTTAAAACATAATGAATTGCAGATTTCATACACAATAAAATTAAAAATAATGTATAAAAACTCAACTTTTTCAAACAGGACTGTATAGTAGACAGTAGTTAACACACAAACACAGTTTAATTTTGTTGTACAATACACAATATTAATGAAGGTCTATTCCAAATTTCTAAACATTTAGTTAGGTACACTGTACACTAAATCAATAATAGAGTAATAAAATATTATTAAATATAATAAAACAAAAATTATTATTTAAAAAGGTTAAAGAGTTGCTCAAGTTTATCTATTTTTAATGATGGTATTATTATTAGGTAATAGGTATCTACACTTTTTTTTTAAAATTAAATTAGTGGGGTTATTATTTTTGAATTATAACCATGCGATTATGAATAATAAGAGAAATCTATTATCTCAAAATAGTGACTTAAATTTTATACCAGTCGTCCTATAATAATCCCATTTTTTTCCAAAATTAGTAGGCTTGAACATAATATCAAATATGTGTAACCATTTACTACAAAAGTAATGGTTAAGCTGAGTATTGCAGAATTTGTCATCTAATCTGCCATCACCAACCAATGATCACCTTAACAATGTTTTTGGTTTTTACTATATCAATTATATTTTGAAGATTTTTGTGAGCCGCATTCAATTATTTAAAATCTGTAATTATAGAAAATTAAAATATTTCAAACCTTGTTACAATCGATCTATTGATCTGGATAATAGTGGTGAACAAATAACAATAAATGTTGTATTTGTTGTTACAATTTTATAAAATATATTAATTATTATTTAATGTAACTATAAATACTACCATTTAAATTAAATTTTGAATAACTAAGTAATTATGTATATATAGATTTTAGTTAATGAGATATAATATTAAAACTCATAACTCATTTAATGGCAGAATAACTACATTAAATAATATAACATTATTAATAAAATTAAACTGTTAAGAAAAATTGTCCGCACATACATACATAAGTAGATTTGTTTTAGTTTTAATAATATTTGTACCACAGTATGTTTAAAAATATTTAAAATCTGAAGACAATAGGTTATAAGTTGTTTGCATAAGTTTGTGATTATTAATAAATAGTTTATTATTTTATCAACAATTAAAATCACAAAACTATAATAATTAATAACAAAGTGTTTACACTTGTATTCATACAATTCAGTTTAATTTAATACATCTAGGTTTGTTGATTTGTCCAAAACATTTATTATTTTATTCTTTAAATTTTTTTTAAATAACAAATCATTTTCCAAATTACTAATTTAAAAAAAAAACGTTTTCCATTAAATAACTGTTATAAAAGTGTTATTGTAATGCAATTAATTTTTTAAGTTACTTCAAATTGTAAGAAATAGTTAAATTTCAAATAAGTTCTACAACATGTGAATCCGGTGAATGCAACAAAGTACAAATTGGTTGAAGACAAGTATGTTACAACAACGGTTTAGTGAATTATTCATTTGAGATTGAGAATGTGTTGTAAATAACATAAAAATAATAGAGCACAAAAAATATAGTTTTAAATTAACACATTAAGATCCTAATCAATATACTATGTAGATATGTTATTTGTAACTTATAAATTATTACATTATTTATTTTATATTATAATATTTCAACAATTATTTAATTAATGAGTGTAATAATTGAAAAATTGTAAATGTATAAAATAAAAATAAATAAAAATGTTGAAATTGTTTTACAAAAATGTGGTTTTAAATTACGTCAATAGGTAAAAACTCAAATGTAGTAAATGTTAGTTGACAAAGTTATTAATTAGGAGTGCAAGTGCACCTGCTATGAATAAATATTTAATACCTAATAAAGTAATAAACATTCAGATACATTACATTACAAACAATTCATGTAAGAACTTATTATTAAGGGGGAAATTAAAAAATTCAAATTTTACTTACGTTAACATGTCGAACAAAGCTGAGTTGAGTAGGTACATCAAAATGGATGTTGACAATATGTTATGTATATCAGTGGCGTGGCGAGGCAGTTTTTTTTGAGCCGCGGCTCCGTTGATTTTTGGGGGTGGTAGTACCGTGGTGGTACCGGTAGTGGAGATTTGTAAAATGTATTACTTTTTTGCTTCTAAATAATTATGAACTTGAGAATTGAGATACCAGCAAGTTTATTCATAATAATATAGAATAATAATACAGATAAAATTGTAATATTGGTAATAACTATCACGGCGTAATAAATACATTAAGCAATGGTCTATAAATATAACAAATCGTTATCGGCAGACGTAAATTCCCATTTCCCCGGAACGACTAGTATCCGCAGCCCGCACAGTTATTAGTTATTATTATAGTGTTATTAGTTCTTATTGCTGTAATAGTGCAATCATAGACTTGGATAGTGGTCAGTGGAATATTCATTTTTAAATTTATTTGCGTTTAACATTGTCAATTGTCATCATTTAAAAATGAATTCACTGTGTCCCAGTTGTAATAAAAAAAGGGATTCGATGAATAGCACCAACTGGACACGCCATAAAGAATCTTGTCAAAAAAAAAAGACTGTCAAAAGAACTGTTTCTAGTACTTCTGACTATTTTAAACGTACACAATGTGAAGGAAAATTTCAAAAATTTAAACAATCACGTAAGTAGCTGTATGTCATATGATAATTATAGATGTTATTAAAACTTAATTTATGAGCGTTTTTTTCATTTTTTAATGCATCACATATTTACTGGTTATTTAAATTAATTATTTATGAATCACGATAATACATATTTTTATAGAAATTGTAATTAATGAAAGTAAACGAAATGAAGTAATTGCTGATTTGAACATACCTGGTACTAGTGGTACATCAGATAAACAGTGTATTTTACCAGCTGGTAAGTAACTATTAAAAAATAAAATACATTTAGGGTTTTAGAAAACAAGGTCATTTTTATTTTCTATATTTTAATGAAATGGGGACACAAATTCTATATGTAAATCACTAAAGCAGTATTAATATTTCAATTTTGATTTTCTTTGGCATTCATTAAACTATTTGAATTTACTATTTTATTAAACTACAATGATTGACAACATTTAGTTAAATTGTATTGATATTAGATATTTAATGTAATAATAATTGAGTTAATTAATGTTCATTTAATAATTGTAATCTTTTAGTATTTTTTTATTTTTTAAACTGCATTTAATTGCTTGTTATTTAAATTCATTATTCATGATCGTTCCTTATTTATAGAAATTGTGGTTAATGAGAGTAAACGAAATGAAGTAATTGCTGATTTGGACATACCTGGTACTAGTGGTACATCAGATAAACAGTGTATTTTACCAGCTGGTAAGTAACTATTAAAAATAAAATACATTTAGGGTTTTAGAAAATAAGGTCATTTTTATTTTCTATATTTTAATGAAATGGGGACACAAATTCTATATGTAAATCATTAAAGCAGTATTAATATTTTGATTTTGATTTTCTTTGGCATTCATTAAACTATTTGAATTTACTATTTTATTAAACTACAATGATTGACAAAATTTAGTTAAATTTTATTGATATTAGATATTTAATGTAATAATAATTGAGTTAATTAATGTTCATTTAATAATTGTAATCTTTTAGTATTTTTTTATTTTTTAAACTGCACTTAATTGCTTGTTATTTAAATTCATTATTCATGATCGTTCCTTATTTATAGAAATTGTGGTTAATGAGAGTAAACGAAATGAAGTAATTGCTGATTTGGACATACCTGGTACTAGTGGTACATCAGATAAACAGTGTATTTTACCAGCTGGTAAGTAACTATTAAAAATAAAATACATTTAGGGTTTTAGAAAATAAGGTCATTTTTATTTTCTATATTTTAATGAAATGGGGACACAAATTCTATATGTAAATCATTAAAGCAGTATTAATATTTTGATTTTGATTTTCTTTGGCATTCATTAAACTATTTGAATTTACTATTTTATTAAACTACAATGATTGACAAAATTTAGTTAAATTTTATTGATATTAGATATTTAATGTAATAATAATTGAGTTAATTAATGTTCATTTAATAATTGTAATCTTTTAGTATTTTTTTATTTTTTAAACTGCACTTAATTGCTTGTTATTTAAATTCATTATTCATGATCGTTCCTTATTTATAGAAATTGTGGTTAATGAGAGTAAACGAAATGAAGTAATTGCTGATATGGACATACCTGGTACTAATGGTACTGGTACATCAGATGAACAATGTCTATTATTAGCTGGTGAGTAATCATGTTTTTCATTTAATTTTTAATTTGCATTTTCCCTAATTCATTATTTGTAATATCAACCTTGCCTAATATAAAAGTTAAATTCTTTGTTTATTATTAGATAATACCTTTTTTATCCATTCATTTTCTTTCTAATGTTTAGAAAAGACATTAAGTCTAGAACAATTTCATAATGATCCTGCTATGATGAACTCAAATGTATCAAATGAACTTTTTGTTCATTATGCATCTCTAGAGCCATGTCAACCTTCCAAATCTCAATTAAGTGGTAGTAAATTTCCTACAAAACAGCAAGGTGATCGTTTAAGGTCATTTCATGAAAAATATTATTTCAAAGAAATTTCTCCTGGAAATTTTGTGAAACGTAATTGGCTATCATATTCTCCTACTACTGATCGCATATTTTGTATAGTTTGTAAATTGTTTGGACTACCAAATGGAAAACATGATCAATTTTCAAAACTTGGAACAAATGACTGGAGACATATTTCATTTAAAATCAAAGCACATGAATCTGCTCCAGAGCACTTACAGTCAGAAATACGTCGAGTTATGTTTACAAGTCAACTAAGGGTCGATGTGCAGCTATTATCTGCATCAAATTCGCAGATAGCGGAAAATAGAGAAATTGTTAAAATCATTTTTGAAGCTTTATTGTACCTAGCTCGACAAAATAATGCTTTTCGAGGTCATGATGAACATTGGAGTTCATCTAATCAAGGCAACTTTCTTGAACTAATTAAACTTTTAGGTAAATATAATCCTTTGCTCTCTGCTCATTTATCCAAAATTCAAAGTGCACAAAAAAACAGATTAACATTTTTATCAAATGTTAGTCAAAATAATATGTTAAACGTTATGGGTGAAATGGTACGAGAAGAGATTTTGAAGAAAGTTAAACAAGCTGGTGTATTTTCAATAATTATAGACACAACTACTGATGTCTCAAACTTAGAACAATTTTCATTAGTCCTACGTTTTATTAATGAAGAAGGTCAAACTGAAGAGAGGCTTATTGCTATGAAAGTAGCTCATGATTCCACAGGATTAGGAATGTTCAATGTTTTTAGTGATTTCTGTATTAAATATAATATCGATTGGGAAACAAATCTTTGTGCTCAATCTTATGATGGAGCTGCATCCATGCAGGGACAATATTCTGGTGTTCGATCTTATGTTCAAGAAAAAAATCCAAATGCTATGTATGTTTGGTGTTTTGCTCACGTTTTAAATTTAGTTGTTGTCGATACTTGTGATAAATGTTTGAGTGTTAGAAATTTCTTTGGAGAAGTCCAAAGTTTGATCACATACATGAGAGCAAGAAAACGAACAGCCATATTCTTAGAGCAACAAACTAAATGCTATCCTTCGGAAAGACCATGTAGAATGAAGAACTTCTCTACCACTCGTTGGACTTCGCATGACCGTGTATTATCAGTAATAAGTAAAAAATACTTGGCCTTTCTAAAAACATTGGAAGAGTTAATTAACTCAACAGATAGAGAAACCTCTTCAACGGCATCAAATCTTTACAGAATAATGACTTCATTCAAGTTTATTTTGAATTTATTTTTATTAGAAAATATCTTTTCTCATACTACTCCATTATCGATTTATTTGCAATCTTCATCTATTGATTTCATCCAAGCAATCACTATGGTAGATGTTTGTGCTAAAAAGTTATCTGATTTAAGAAATCAACAGAGCTTTAACAATTTAATCTTAAAAACAAAATCATTCGTTAATGAAATTGGATTAGTTGAATGTGAGTTGCCAAGTATACGTAGCCGCCGTAGGAAACTGTTGGCTGGAGAAGTTGTTTCTGATGAAGTAATAACAAATCCTTATGACCAATTTAAAATTGAAGTTTATTATGTAATATTGGATCAAGTAAATACTTCTATTATAAGCAGATTTGAAGGTGCTCGAGATATATTGTCTAATTTGTCGTTATTAACTTTAGATAGATTAAAGGCAACTGGTGAGGGAACAGAAATTTCCGACGATCATTTTATTGCACTTAAGAATTGGATTCCTAGTCTAAATCTTGATGATTTAAAAATGGAATATTCTATATTTGCAAGAAGTTTTATTAAATTATATAATGGTATGAATTTATCTAATATTAAATCAAATAATGAACTAATTATTGAAAGTGAAAATGAAACTAACTCTGATTCTGATTCTTCAAATAAATTAGACAATGAAGAAGAAATTAATAAAAAACTGTCTGCAACAGAGATACTTAAAATTCTTTGTTCTTATAACTTAGTTGTGGCATTCCCAAATCTTTTTTTAGCATATAAATATTTATGCACTATTCCTACAACATCTGCTGCAAGTGAGAGATCGTTCTCAAAGGTAAAATTAATTAAAACTCGACTTAGATCCACTATGATGCAAAATAGACTTGAAAGTCTCATGTTATTATCGTGTGAAAAGGATATAGTTTTAAATCCAGAAGAAATTTTAAACAAATATGCTTTTACATCTTCATTGTTACAAAAAGAATTATTGTTTAAATAATAATATAACATAATACCATTGAGTATACACTATCTATACTCAATGATAATACTAATTTTTTTATCTGCATAATTTCTTGATATTATTTTATTTATTATTATTATTATCATATTATTATATTTTCAATCAGTTGTTATTTATGTATTATATGGAAAGTATACACACTTAAATGTTTTAAACTAATTACTAAGAGCTTATAATATACTTGTTTTTTTCTACACGTGAGGTATTAAAAAATTTTTTGTTTAAATATTGTTATAAATTATATTTAATTGAAATATTTTATTTATTATTATTATGATTACTATAATATTAATATATTTTTAATTAGTTGTTATTTATGTATTGTGTGGAAAATAAACACACTTAAATGTTATAAACTAAGAGTTTATATATTTGTTTGTTTTTTTTTACATGTGAGATGTTAAAGATGTTTTTGTTTAAATATTGTTATACATTTTATTGAAGTAGAATATTTACTATTTTCTTTATGGTATAAATTATATTATACTGTATACCTAATTACTAATTTTAATAAATTTAGAATTGAATTGTTATTTGACTTATTACCAAAACGTCATGTCAACATTTAAAATTTGAAATTTCTAAATATTAGTTTTTATAAAGTATACTTACATTATTACAAATTTAGTTTAAAACAAAATTTTTATAAATAGTATTGCAGTACTTTTATTTTGTAGAAAAATGCAAATTTTTACGTAATAAAAATGTATTTTTTTTTAACATAGTTGTATGTTTCATACATCACACATGGTAGTTGTTGCGAGCGAAGCGAGCAATTTTATTATACATCTTGTTGTGAATTGGTGGGTGGGTGGATAGATAAAATATATTTGGCTCCTATCATTAAAATTGCTCACCACGCCACTGATGTATATTGATTGAACATAAAAGTGTGGGTATATTATTTCTGTCCTCTATAATAAAGAGTAGAATATTGTAAACTATAGTGTATTATTTAAATCCCTAACTTTGTATATGTAACAATACCTAACAATACCTAAAAATGTTGTTTTTGGTTAAATTAATAAAACTTAAATAATTATGATTTATGAACATAACTAATAGCAGTATCAAGTTGCATTGATCCCCTGAGTCGCTATGACTGTAATATATAGAGTACAGATTAATAAAATATAGGTAGTATTGATAAAATAACTTTTATAATAATAAAGTGACACACTACAGTAATTCAGATACCTAATACAAACTCTTCTACCTTACCGTAATACCGTATAAACAATTATGTTAGTAGAAACAGTTTTCAGATGTTTATTTCAAACAGAATAATCTCCTAATTGGTCTGGATACATGCATACATCAGTTACTGTATCTTAATGACTATAATTGAAAAAAAAACAATTACATTAATTAAATTATTTTGAAAATTATATCAATAGCTCAGTATTATATTAAAATTCAATGTAAAATAGAAACACTATAAACAAAACTTACATGATATGAGTTATAATGATTTGAATGTAGATGTTGTACCTAGACAGCATTAATTTAACTTGTTTTTTCCAATGGCTTCAATTATTTGTCAATACATTACACCTAGAAATAATTACACTGATATAAAAATTTAAAATAAAATCTGCATAATATACAAACCGGTTGTATCCAATAACTATGAATACACAGTGGTCACCACAGTCAAATCAATCAGTGAGTAAAGTGAGAAAAGTCGTCATACTATAACACTATTTTAAAACTGTATAATTTATTGGGCCATAACAATGTTACGGCCATACTAAAAAATTGCTGAAATTATTAAAATGATACCAAACATGCGTACTCACTACTCACCTTAAGATGAGGACGCCTGTTGGTCAAATTCTACGTTCGAATTTCAAGTATTTTAAACATCATAATTCCACTAGACAGTTGAAGTATTAATAAAATAGTCACTCATAATGCCTACAGTAAAATAAATGTTCAACGTTTTTTTAGGCGTTTGGTAATTTTTTTTAAAATATTTTTGTTTGAATGTAACTATTTTTAACAATAGTTATTATTTTAATAATAGTGTTTATACATACATTTATAAAAAATATTTATTAATGACTAAAATAGCTCCATCTGTTGAAAAATAGACGATTGTCGTATTCAATTTTATTTATAGTCAACAATCAGAACATAGATAGCACAAGCTAATTAAAAATAATGTAAATTATTAATAATCCTAAACCAATAAATCCCGTTGTTAGTGCGTGTTCTATAATTTCTATAAGTTGTACATATTATTTTGTCACTTAACAGTCAGGCGACTGTCGAGTAAAAAAAAAAAATACCGAAATACGAATCGAAAAGTTACGGAAGCGTCGAAGGGCCTTAACTTTATGTTTTTTTTTTATCTCATTATTATAGATTATCACAACTCATTATTATCAATTAGAAATTAGAATTCGTAAAATAGAAAAATTTTGGAAATGTAGTTTGTGGGTGCTTTTAAATTTTTGTAATCGATTCAAATAGGCACCAATCATATTAGTTATTACTTACTACTTTACCATGGATTTAAATAAAACTATTAAAAAATATTTTAATTAAAAAGTTTATCTCTTGCTCCAGTGGCGTGTCCAGAACTTTTTTTGTGGATGGGCCACAAAAGTTAAGTTCAGAATGGTTTTACTCCCTCCTCATATTATAATTTGATCTATTTAAATTTTAGTATTTTTATTCTAAATGACTAATTTTTATATTTTTATAATAAATGGTAGCTTACCTTTTATTAATACATAAACTCTTATTTAAATATTTAAATCTTTCATATTTATTGAAATACCTAATCTAATCAAAACCAATATTTTTTCTAACTAATCATTGAGCATCGAACTTATACTAGTCTAGTACTTATATAAAAATGTGGGTGGGCACTTGCCTACCAGGCCCACCTCCTAAACACACCACTGTCTTGCTCGCCGAAAATGTGCTAAAACATTTTACAGTGTAAAGCGTAATGTACCCAGTGCTCGTTTTGGGGGGATGCAGGGAGACGGAGTACCCCAACTAATTTTTAAGAAATTTTAGCGTACCCTTACTTTTATTTTTAAGGGGAACGTTATACTATTCTGAATTTTTATCAAAATACACGTGATAACATCATAATTTTTCTTACCATAGACTTAATAATTATTAAGATAATAATTATTATTACCTAATTAACTTATTAACTAATTATCTTAAATTATTACTACAAATTGTGCCACAAAATAGTTGTTGTTGAACTATATTTGAAATAAGTAGTTAAAATTAATTGTTGTTTTATTTAGTTACTTTTGAGTTTTTTATTATATTAGTTATAACTGAAGTCTGAAATATACAATATAATATAATATTTACAATATTTTTTTTTTTTTTTTTGATTATTTATAAATACTTTTCATATGATTTAAAGAGAGGTATAGGGGGTGTGCCCACGGCTTATTAACATTTAACAAGTGATAGGGACGCTCTTTTTATAAAAGTCAACAAAGTCCCCCTATTTCAGCGCTTCTCAAACTGTGCTCCGCGGAGCCCTAGGGCTCCGCGAGAGTAGTCTAGAGGCCCTGTAGCTCTATGGGCATATCTGTATTAATTAAATTCAATTTATTTAATTATTATTATATTTCTTTTATACCATATTCAATATTATTTGGATCGTTGAATTGAATACGACAATCGTCTATTTTTCAACAGATGGAGCTATTTTAGTCATTAAGAGGCCGTCCTGGTAAAAGTGAAACGTATACAACGCTCAAGAGATGGCGTTGAATTCCATATCGCCGCCGTCGCGGTAGGCCGTAACCACGCCCATCGTGTACGCGACGGGTTCCGCGTGTTGTAATCGCGGGAGAGGTACATTATTATTTCACGGACGGTCGTTCAGAGCGTTTCGTATCATTACAGGCCGTTATGTAAATTGTCGCCCGTGAATTCTATACGGTGCGCTGGCTCGCTACTAGCTCGCAAGTCGCAAACCTATTTTTTAATTAAAGCTCCTGTTTGCTTAAAAATATAAACCAATAGAATAAGCATAAAAATTATTAAACACCATAACTCGATTTATATTTCTAACTTAATTATTTTTTAAAATACATGTAAAATAATAATTTTATTACGATTAAATAAATTTTTTAGTAAAAATGTTGCGTATTTTATGTTGTAACTTATAAGTGATATGAAACAATTTGTGTACGATAATTTAATCTCCTAAAAAAATATTAGCAACATTTTAAATAGTTTTGATTAGTGAATAGTGAAAATGTTATGTATTTACAGTTATTCGTTTTTGAAATGCAACAAAATAAGAAAATCCCTATATGAGAAAAAGAGTGAAATATCCAATGTTGTAATAATATGAACTTCATACCCTCATAAAAACTTAAAGTGACTCTTTCTTGTAAACATTTTTTTTTTTTTATGGTAAAGGTAGACAAACTTATGAGGAATCTTGTATTACATTTTTAAATCTCAGATTTAAAAAGAACATTTTTAATGAGTTTATAGCTCAAAATAATTTGCAAATTTTTTTCTTTATTACGTATTTTGTTAATATTTTAACTTGAAATGCTTATAAAAAAAGTGACTAGATTTTGAATATTACCTATAACAAATCAAAATATTTTGAAAAAATTTTCATGTATAGAAAAGACTAGTATAAACATTTAGTGAAAAATTTATGTATTTATGATCATTTGTTTTATAGTTACACCAAAAATAAAAAACGATTTTATCAACCCATTTTGCA
Organism: Schizaphis graminum; assembly: GCA_020882235.1. Classification (NCBI taxonomy): domain Eukaryota; kingdom Metazoa; phylum Arthropoda; class Insecta; order Hemiptera; family Aphididae; genus Schizaphis; species Schizaphis graminum. The sequence continues at coordinate 7,305,219 of CM037035.1, read as the reverse complement.
TAAAAATTCCCATTTTTACTTTATTTTTATTTTGTTTTTCTGGGCGCTTTTGAATACTAGGTATTGGAAAATTAAAATTTTGACCTCCCCCTCATAAAAAAAAACCATAATTGTAAAACCAATACATTCATTGTTCCGCTCAGAATCTTAAATTTTAAAATTTAGAATGTTCGTAATCAACTATTAGAAACGAGTCAAAATATTTTGGAAATGTTATCAAATATAGTAATTGGTAAATATACATATGGTATACATTCCAAGTGTCTATAAAGTCATTCGTTTTTGAAATCAAGTGAATATCTTATTTCGTAAAAATTTCAACTTCAAACGCTCTTAAAAATGTAATTTGACTTTCCGGTAGAGATTTTTGTTTTTAATAAAAATAAACAAACTTATGAGGAATCTTTAATTAAATTTCAAATGTTAGATTTAAAACGTAAAATTTTCATGAATTTCTAATTCGAAATAATTTGCACATTTTCGTTGTTTTTACGTCTTTTGTAAAAAAATCTATCTTTATAAATGCTAATAAAAAAATAGACACGGTATTTTTAATATTTTTTAACTGATATTCTAACAATATATAATATATAAGGAGCCTTGTATTACATTTGCAAGATTTTCGATCCAACGAATACAATTTTATTGACATTTATAAACAAATAAAAAACTAAAACAATTTAAATTTGAAATTGTCCGTAAATAGCTCAAAACGAGCCAAAATATTTTAAAAATATTATTGCGTTTAGAAAATGAGAATATAAACATTTACTTAGTTAAATTTTCAAGTAATTTCAGTTATTTGTTTTGAATTACAATAAAATAAGAAAATCGCTACGTGATAAATGATGGAGTGAATATCCCATAGACTTATATTATAAGTCTATGGAATATTTAATGTCGTAAAAATTTGATTTCGAACACTCATAAAAATTCAATTTGAATTTCCAATAGAGATTTTTTTTTATAAAAAATTAGACGAATTTACGAAGAATATTATATAACATTTTCTAATCATAAATTAAAAAAAAAAATTTTAAGAATTTCTAACAAAATAATTTGCACATTTTTTTATTTTTTACGTATTTTATATTTGTAAATTTGAACTTAAAATGCTTATAAAAAAAATGACTGTATGTTCTATTTATATTTTTCACCTACTATAATAGGAGTCTTTTATATTAAATTTTCAAGCTTTTTTACACAACAAATAACATTTTAATATTTTATTGAAATATATAAAAAAAAACCTAAAAAGTTGGAAACTGAGTATATCCGTAAACAGTTCAAAACCAATTAAAATATTTTGAAAATTTTATCGTGTAAGAAAAATTATATAATATAATATTACAGTGTACTCTCGGTGTACTCAAATTTCACGGGAAAAAAAATAATTCGACTAACTAAAAATATTTCGAATTATTAAAATTTTAATGTAGAGGCGTAGCCAGGGTTTTTTTATGGGGGGGGGGGGCTAAATAATTTTAAATTGAGTTAATGAAAATCAAAAACAACAATAAAACAAAAATATTGATAATATATTAACGTTGATTTATCGTTAACATATTTACTTTTTTAAATAATTAAAATTTGTAAGACAATTTCCATATTTAAATTTAAAAAGGGTGGGAAAGTGAGTATCGCTCTGCTGTATAGTAGAGACGGAGAGAAGGTTACTATAATGAATGTATTAAATTGAATGTAATGACAGGTATCATTGTATACAAAATGATGGAGATAATTTGTCAGTCTAGGATAATTAGTAAGATATATTATATTATAAGCTACAGATTTAAATTGCAATATATCGTTATTATTTTACGCAATTTCGTAAAATATTTAATTTCACACGCTCATAAATTTTTTTCTGCATTATCACTGCAGTTTTTTTTTTTACAGTGATTTGAATAAAATGTTATGGAGAACTTTGTATTGGGTTTTAGATATAAATCACAAAAAATTTATGAATTTTTAACTTAAAGATTTGTTGTAAATTTTCGCGATTTTGACATATTTCGTAGACATTTTAACTTTAAATACTTATAAACAAAAATTGTGACTAACAATTTTTGATTTTTTTTTTTTTACTACGCTATAAGTGCAACTTATATAACTTATAAATCTTACATTAAATTTTAAAATTTTTTTAAAACGCCAAATTTTTTTTATCGGCATTTCAAACAAAAAACTTAGATACATCAACAATTTCAATTGTCAATAAATAGCTTAAAAAAAGTCAAAATACTTAGACTTGATGAAAATTTCTAGTATTTAAAATGATTTGTTTTTATTAGCATTTGAAGTTTAAATATTGACAAAAATTCGTTAAAATCATGAATATTTTTAACTATTTGGTAGTTAAAAATTTATAAATATTTTACTATCAAAAGCTAAGAATTGAAAATTTAATACTATGCTGTCCATAAGTTAAGCTTAGAATAATTATAAAAAAGTTTGAGGATTATTCAATTTAAAAAAATTTATGAGTGTTTAAAGTTTTAATTTTAATTTTAAATCAAAAATACACGTGTAAAATAACGTTTTACTACTAAATAATTTTTGATTTTTGTATTTTTTAAAAAATTACCTAACGTAGGATCTTGAGACCTTTACTTAAATGTTTGAATTTGTTTCAAAATAGAATATATGACAATATATAAATATAATATATCCTAGGACCTAGACTAACAAATCATTTCCGTTCAGAATCGTTTTTCGTATACCAATGATATCTAGCATTGCATTCAAATTTAACCTACCCTAGTCCGAGATATTAGAATTTTCTTAACACAATAACATTTTAAAAATATTTAAATTATTTTTTAACTATATTTACATTTTAAGTTTAGAATTTTTTTTTTTCTATGAATGTCAATAAAATGTTATTCGTTGGGTAAAAAATTCTTGAAAATTATTAATATGAGGCGCCTAATATAATAGTTGAAAAATATTAATAATACATTTTATACATAGTCAGTAATCGCATTTTTCTATAAACATTTAAAGTTCGAATTTTGACAAAATAGAAAATACGTAAAAATGAAGAAAATGTGAAAATTATTTTGTTAGAAATTCATAACAATTTTTCTTTTCTTTAAGATTTAAAAATTTAGTACAAGATTCTTCGTAAGATCGTCTAGTACTATACCTGATACAATTTTCAAAACATTTTCACTCTTTTTGATCTGTTTACGAACATTTTTAATTTTTTTTTCTATAATTGTTGATAAATTATTAATTAAATTTGTTGGGTCAAAAAACGTGAAAATTTAATTCAAAGCCCCTACAGATTAGGTTACAGATGTTTTGTTAAATAGCAGTTGAAAAATATTAAAAATCAATGGGCACACGTTTATTTATATAACTATTTTATGTTTGAATTTTGAAAAAATTTGTCAAATTTTAAATTATTTTGTAGTTAAAAATATATATTATATTATATCGTAGGCTGACTCTCCGTCTTCGCTAAGATTCATTTTTCTTATACAATATTTATCACTGAATTCAAATTTAACACAATCCAGTAGGTATGTAGTGACTCACTTGTAAGTTGTAACCTACATACCTACTGTAAAGTAGAGCGACACCCACTTGCCTACCTTTTTTTTACTTATACAGTTACCTATACTCTTATATTAATTTAAATTTAAAAAATTCGTCTTGAATATCAATACGCTAATTTTATAGAACAATAGTCTATAATTGAAAAAAAAATTGTTTAAATCGTACGTTTTCTAGCTGATTTGTGACAATTTTACCATATAATGTACCTAGTTCCATTTTGCGTAAAACGCGGTAGTAATCGGAATACGAATTATAACATTGAAAAATAAAATAATATTATTCATTGACAAAAATTATTATTTTCGTATCGACGTCTTTGACTATTTATAACCCGTGCGCGGCTGCGATAAATAACCAGTTTTGACCTATGGTGCGGTACGGCTGCTTATGCAAGCGGGGTGGTGGAAGAAGTACTATTTCAGAACGCTGCCGCTATAATCGCTTTAGCAGCACATGACGACGGCAAATTCGAGTGATAAGCAGTTGTCCGAAAGATGATAAGAGTGGTTATATGACGGTTACCTTGTGGTTACATTGTGACCAACTTAAGGTGGTGTTGCATAGCAAGTCGAGGGATATTTTCGATTTGCGGAGCGTAGCGACGGCGCCGAGGAGCGTAGCGACGAGTGCCGCTAGCAAGGCATCACTGTAAATTATTTCGTATTGGTCACACTGCTGGATATCTGGTATATGCTGGTATACTTATGGTATATACTTCCTTATCATTTTTCGGACGACTGCCCCCGACTCGGCAAATTCATAATTTTTTTGCCAAAAACATGCTTTCGTACTTCCAATACGCTTTATTAGTGTGACGTCATCCAAGGAGATTATAGATAAGCAGGATCCAAACAAATCGAAGTCCTTATATCTAATACATGGGTCTATAACTAAACATTTTTTTTAAATAAAACTATTTTGATTTAGTTATGTATTTTAGTCAAAAAGGTTAAATTAGGTCATTATAAAAAATCTAAAATATTTGATTCTCTAAAATATGTACAGAAATTTAAATAAATTAGAAAAACAAATTTGGCGGGAAATATTATATATACCTATTATAAATTATAATATTATTGAATCATTATTTCAAAAAGTCATTATTTTGAAATTATTTTTTTACATAGTATCAAGTTGTTAAAAAACAACATTCTTATTAAAAAATATTTAAAAAATAATGTAAAAAATATGTAAAAAATATTTTCATAAACATGAATAATTTTTGAAATAATGAGTGTAGTATGATAAAATAATCTCCCGTATAAAATATTTTGTATTTTCGGACTTTTTGTCCGACTATAAAAACTGAATCCGGATTTTTTGTCCCCGGACTTTTTGACCGATTTCCAATATTATTACGTTGTCATTAATTTATAAAAATTAAAAATAAATAATGCATTTGGTTGCTTATGAAGTTATGACTACAGACTAATAAACTTTAATGAATCCAGTGTATTGATAATTTACATTTACATAAACTTCAAAACTTGTAAATCTTTTTTAGTGATTACTATTTTGAACAAAATTGACCATTAGTCATGCTGTGTTGGGCATTTAATTGTACTCATAATAACCAAAAACACAAATGTAGTTTCTTCAAATTTCCTGTTGAAACTAAAGAGAGGCGTAGATGGATTAAATTAGTGAAGTATAAAACTTTATTTTATATTTTATAAAATTCTTGTAAACATTTATAACAAAGTAGTAAAGTAGTAAAGCTTCAGTAGTTTCAAGCATATAAGTATTATATAAACAACAAAATTATTTGTGTACAGAAGAGATGTTGAACCTGGACCTGGTGCTAGAATCTGTAGTTGTCATTTCAGAAATGGAGACAAAAAAAATGGTCCTGAAATATTAGATCATAGGAAAAATGCATTTTCTAATTTTCAATCCCCAGAAAAAAGAAAAAGAACCAAAATTGCCTGCCATTCTGATGACAATGTACCTAGCACTAGCACTAGCACTTGTAGCACAATTACCCAAACACCATCAGAAATTGTTGAATTAGATACACTTGATTTAAAGAATCAACTCCTGCAGTTAGTAACTATGATGTATAAATACAAATACTAAATATAAATAATATTATATTATAAGACCAGTTATTATATTAATTAACAAAATTATACATTACCTATACAATATACATATTTTATCAAGTTATAATCCTTTGAAATACCTATATTTAAATTTTAAATAAATATTAAAATATCAAATACCTAATATAAATTAATATTTCAAATACTATTGAGTGGAATCAATGCAAAATTGTTAATTTTTTTGGACTGGTCTAATAAAATATTATATCTATAATGTATGATATAATTATGCATAAATAAATGTTTTGTGTTTAACAAGTTAAATACTTACTATTTGTAGGTCTAGTCAAACCAACAAATGCTTAGAAGCTGAAATTTTGTTGCTAAGAAAAGAAAATGAACAGTTAAAATTAAAAATGTCCTCAATTTCTGAGTGCTTATCTTATGAACTGATTTCAAGTAATGATGAATTAATTAAGTTATATACTGGGTTACCCAATTCTAAAATCTTTGATTTATTGATGGTAATATGTGAAAATATTGAGATAAATTATTACTTAAAATGGAAAGTTGAAAATATTTCTATGCATGATCAATTGTTAATTACCTTAATGAAACTAAGACTTAATTTGCCACATGTAGATCTTGGCCAACGATTTAAATGTAGTCAGGCAACCATAACAAACATTTTTATGACTTGGATCCATATTCTGTATGAAAACATTTTCTTAGTATTTATGTCTAAAATTCCATCAAAAAATAAAAATAAGCTATGTCTACCAAATTCCTTCAGCACATTTACTAACTGTAGAATTATTCTTGATTGTACAGAAATTAAAACTGATACTACTAGAGTGTCAATGGCTACACAAAAAGCCACTTTTAGTAGCTATAAACACTATCATACATTGAAAACCTTAATTGGTGTGGCACCAAATGGTGTTGTTACATTTGTAAGCGATTTTTTTCCAGGTTCCACTTCAGATAAAACAATAACACTGAAAAGTGGTGTTTTATCTCAATTGGAACCAGGTGATTTAATACTCGCAGACAAAGGATTTTTAATTCGTGATATTTTGCCTCCAAATGTATACTTGAATATACCTCCATTTCTGGACACTCCACAGTTCACACCAGAACAAGTTTTACTTACCGAAACTATTGCTAAAGCTAGAATCCATGTAGAGAGAGCTATTCAAAGAATAAAATGTTACAGAATTTTAGATCATATACCTACATCTCTGTTATCCCAAGCTGACTATGTTTTTAAAGTTGTAGCATCGCTCACTAATTTCCAGTATCCACTAATTAAAGAAATACAAAATAAAATGTAAATTGATTTTTTTAATAATTAAAAGTATTAACTGAAGGAAATATTTAATGTGTAAAATTAAGAATTTGTTAAAAATATTTTGAATAAAGCTATATTATTTTATTTGATATAATGTATGGAATATATTGTTCAAAGTAAAACTTTTGAAGTATTTCAATATTGTTTTGCCATTGGTTATCTTTAAATATATGAACTATGATTGATTCTCTTGGTGTCCAAACTACAAAAATACATTTTTGTCTTCTGGTAAAGTATAGTTGTGCTTGAACTTGGTGCCAGTAATTATGTTTCTGGTTTACATGAATTTGATTATGTTCTTTATAAATTATGTAAGTTTTATCTTTACTTATTTCTTCTGATAGCAAACTATTTCTGAATTTATAGGGGCATTTTACCTCAACTACACAATTTTCTCCTATAAGTCCATCTGGGGATGCACCAAGATATCCACATTTATGTAACCATAATCCAGTTTTTTGAATTACTACATTTTCATTTTTCTGGAGAAAACTTAATGCTGCGTCTTCATTATTAAGTCCCCACTCAATAGCATGCACACCAGTAGTGATATATTCATTGTTCAGTGATTTAAACAGTGATGGATTATATTTTTTCTTATGGCATGCCGCAAGTATATTTCCATACATGCTTGAAGTAAGTCTGTGCTTTTTATATGTAATCCATTTAATGTTTTTGGACTGACCAATTGTTTCTTGTGCTACTTTTAAAATAATTTCATCAGACACACTTAATTTATTTTCTAGAAGCTGTGTTTTTGTTGTTGATGATTTATACTCATCTGATATAATTATATCATTAATTAATACAACTGGTGATTGTTGAAATAAAACTTCAACATTGGGTTCAGGTTTTAATAGCCAGGACATACCTATTGGTGTACCTAACTGTTCTAAAGCTTTTTTAAAGTTATTTTGGTTTTTGTTTGGTAAACAAATTGTAGCTTTGTATGAACAAGCAGGATATAAATCACTAATAGTTTTAGTATTTTCAAGATTACTATTTCTCACATTCCAAGAGCAAATACTATCTGTAGAACTACAATTATGATGAGCAAACAAACATAAAGCTGCCATATGATGACAAATCACCAATCCTCTAGGACATGTACACGTACTGTCACATATAACTCCATCATTGAGATATATCTATATGAGGATGTTTTCTATGATTAAAATTTAGAAGTTCTATAATAATAATTAGGGCTAGGGACTTCATGCCCTAAAAAACCTCAAAATATGCATGCATTTATGCCCTAAAGATTCACTTGATATGCTATTAAAATATGCATTTAAAAAAAAGAAATAGGTATTTGTAATAAATAATAATACTATTTGTAGATAATATGATACATAAATAGATAAATTTGATTAATTATCTGAGATAATTATTTTCATATTTTCAGCTTGTTTAAATCTAATACAAACATTATAAAAACAACAAGTTGAATATATTTGTATATTTTTAAAATACCTAGTTCTAATTACTTTGAGCATTACATTGAACTATTAGATATGTTCTTCAGTTGGGAATTAAAAACTTATTCATATAAATAATTGTCAAATATGCTATTATAAAATAAAAAATGGTCAAATATATAAAATATGCAACTATAAATTTTAAATTTAAACTTGTATTGCTATGAAACATATTTCTGTATTACTTAGCTATGTTTTTAATGATTATTTAAAAACATGCACTCCTAGAAGTCCTGAGCCCTAATAAAAATTAATACAATATATTGCATACTTTGACTTTATACTGGATTGATTTCATACTTGCTTTTACTTCACCTTGTATTAATCCATTGGATGAGTCGTATACTATTTTACAAATGTATCCAGCATTAAATGAAAGTTCTCCCTTTTTTAGTTGTTTGGGATTTGATTTAAAATAATCAAATATCGCAAACATACTAATAGCACTATTTGCAGACATTATTGTGAGTAAAAAAAATAAATAATTGCTAAAAAAAATAGAATATATTTTTGAACTCCCAACTATTTATTTATCATATTTAAAAAATAATCAACAATAAATCAGGCAAATAAGAACAAAGAGTAAAATAAAAAAAGGATATTATTATTTTCATAATTATTGTTGTACAATGATTTTGGCGCCAAAATTAATTTTTAAATTTATTTAAATTCTGTCTCCTTATTTAAACTTTTAATCTATTATTACAAATATTTGTATCATAATGTATCTATATATACCAAAAATTCATGTTAAATATAAGTACATTTAATAAAAATAAATAGCTAAAAATTGTTTCCGTACATTTAGCATAGGGACAAGACTATGTTTGGATCCGGCATATGTAGAAACTCCTTGATAAAACGTTATCACTAATAAAGCGTATAGTACTCAGGCCTCGTTGATCGTAGAAACATGATTTTGGTATCAAAATAATCACGAGAAGTTGTAATAAATATTCTTGGAACAGATTTTCGATATCTAAATTTGCCGATTTTATATAATTTTTTAAAAAAATGAAAAATTTTACAAACTTCAACCACAAATAAAATTGGTTAGAAAAAATATTTTAAAATTCTGTTCCAAGAATATTTAGTACAACTTCTTGTGATTATTTTGATACCAAAATCATGTTTCTATGATCAACGAGGCCTGAGAACTATTGGAAGTACGAAAGCATGTTTTACGGTCGATTTTTTTCTACTGTGATGGCCTCTTAAGAGATATTTGTAGTACATTTGACGACAATGGCGTATTAAATTGAGTTACTTAGAGTAACAACACAAAAGTTTAAAATTATTCATAACTTATATTATTTTAAATAAACGTTATGCTTAAATTTATGTAAATTTAACTTAAAATAATTAAAATATATATTAATATGGCATTTTAATATTATTAATTTAAACAATAATTCTGGGTCGAATCAACAGTCATAAATGTCATTTTGACCAACATAATTTATTCTACGGAGAGCGGATTTGATAACCAGAATGATGTTAAATCAACTCCATTATAATTAGAAACAATGTGCGAATAAGGAGTAAAATTTACTGGATATCTAAAATTAGCTCAGACTTCCCGTCGCCGTGTCCGTGTCGCCCAATTTTTCAAGATAGGTATTGATAACTGCGTTTGTATATCATTGTTCAACGTTCATGTGTGTCTGTGAATGTTTTTTTTTATTTGGTTGTATTAATAGTTTTATTACTTTAATGTGGTATTTCATACGTATTACGTAACCGATCACCGTCCATCGATGACCAATTTGGCTATGTTATTTCAAATTTTAATTCATTTTCATCATTGCGTCTTGCGATACTTGCAACCACATACATAAACCGTTTACGTTTATGATAAATGTGCACAGTTATTTTGTATACATTTATGCATCAGCCATCACTACGAACATGGATTTGTTTCAAGATAAAGTAGGTACGTGTTAAATTAACTGTGTAACTATTTAAAGAGTTCAATTACTAAAGTGTAATTTTATTTTGCGTTCGAATATTTCTTTTTCTGTAACATTATAGTTTTTATATCCGAATTCATTCGCACCATAGACAACTGCAGTAACACAGGAGTTTGTTGATGAACATTTTGAAAGTACTGAAGTCCAAGATATTTCAAATAATTATTATACTATCCCATCTACATCTATAACAGCTACATCAACGTCTAAGAACAGTTCAAGCGAAAGACCATCGCCATTGGAACATAAGAAATATGGTAATTATAAACCTATGGAATGGACGATTGAGGTAAGTTTATTATTTAAATTCATAATATAGGTTATAGATTTTTTAATTCAATCAATTTGAAATAGGTAGGTAGAATTTCATTTAAATAAAATCTTACCTATGTTTAGGGTTTATCAAGACATATAAATGTAACATAAATAAAATACTATAAGCTAATTTTTACTATTATTTTACTAACTTAATTAGGTAATTTAACATTTTGAATAACTTTCCTATGCTCATTTATAAACAAACTATTTACACGCTATTTAAATACACAAGTACTTAACATATTTTAAGAACTAAATTTTCTTTATAGACATTATTAGATTTAATACACACAACCAATGACGGTAGATATATTTTAGCTGATGCTAAACGAAATGATGGGTCCTTATCTGACGATTCTCAGAATTTGCTAACACAACTTTTGATAAATCATCTGTTTCAAGACAATAGCAAGTAAGAATATTTTTCATAATTATTAGTTTTTAATCCTGTTAAAATGGTTAAAGTTTATATTACCTATAATATGTGGGAAGAGTAAATGGTGTAATTTAATGTTAAATCTTTTTGCTAATAATAAAATCAGAACAACATTAAATTCTATTTGATTTTAATAATTAAAACTAAAAAAGAGTTAATTTCTGTAGGTACATAGAAACACTGGTTTCATCAAATTGGTAGCATAGGTACTTAATACTAATATAATACTTAGGTAATATATTTAAATTAAATATGTTGTGATAATGCAAAATGAAGTATGGTATGTAATATGTATTAATCATCAAATGTAGAATATTGTTTAATAATTTTTTATTTACTCAGAGTAAAAAACTATCAAGTAAACTGATTTGAAAGTCACATATTTAAAAATGATTAATTTTACAAGAATACAAGATTTAGACATGTGCTGAATCCAAAACTTAAGTCTGCACACCTATGGGCTATGATTATTTACTGTAGTTGTAAAATAAAAAAGACATTTAAACACAATATAGGTATAAGATAGATAATAATAAGTTGTATTGTTTATTTTACAGAGGCACTGATCTATTTTTTAGAAAAATTGCCAATTTAATTGTAGAAATATTTCCTAAGGAGCAAAAAGTATGAATACTATTATATTAAAATACTTTTCACATTACAAATTTATAATGTTATGTATCATTATTTTTAATTAATTCTTAGTAAAGTATAATATTTATAATATTATTTTTAGAGCGTTTACTTTATACCTGCTAAAACAGAAGGTCCTCATCAAGCACATGCTAAAGGAAAGTAAATAGAACGATGGAAAAATGTGGCTAGGCGTTTACGATCAGTTGGTGTCTTAAATACTGTAAAAAAAAATTCCAACATTTTGGCAACAGAACAGACAATTTCATTTTCTGGTAAAACTTTTTGTAGTAAACTGATTTAATAGGCTTGTAATAGATTTATAAAAAAAATTAATAAAATGCACATAATATTTATGTACAATTTAAATTTGTTGGTAAAATTATTACTGAATTACTATTAAATTACTTTTTTTATTTATAGAAGATATACATGCTGCTAAGCAATGGTTAGCAAATGACGGATTAACAGCTAGTTTTGAAGTTGTTTTATGTAAGTGGCAATATACAATAGAATTAAGAAAACATGAAATTCTGAATCCTAGTAGTCAATGTTTAACAGACATTTTTAAATCGTGGCCAGTTCTTCAAGGTCCAAGAGGATTTGAATTGGTATGTTCTTTGCATTTTTATTTATTTTAATAAAAAAGGTAAAAATAACATAGACTAAGGAACTTTTATAATAAATATAAAAAGAAATTAATTTTTATTTCCAGATTATTAAAGACTTTGAATTATGTTACTCAGACTCGCATGAACAATTTAAGGATTGGAATTGTTTCTTGAATAGTTGGGATATATTTGTTGAAATATACAATTAATATTAGTATGCATACATTGTAAGCACACGGGTGCACGTATCAATATATTATATATTGATATTTTAACCTTCTTTTGTAATGTGAAGCAATACTTATTAATACTACACACATACATAGGTATGATTATGTGACGTCAATGACGCGTATATATAGGGCTCATTTTGTGTACAAGAATCACTCTCTGACTCTTGCTCTTGCTCTTGGGTCACTCTCGGATACTCATTGACACGGTACGTTGTACGACGGGTGTCTATATCTAGTTGTATGTTACATTTATATTATACAGTTATTATAATCATAAAGTCGTGTTATCATTTGTGTTAAATACCTCAATAAACAAGTTCGCTCAGGCTTCAATTCCAACATTAATCATTTATCCTTTATACTTATCTGTTTCAATGTAGGAATGGGTTAATAATAATGAAAATACAAAATATATGAATGATGAGGTTAATTTCATAGATCTGGAAACTTTTAATCCACCTCAACATTTATCTTTAGTCCAAGTAAGTTGTATGTCTTCAATTAAAATTATTTTCAATGAGTATTTGAAGAAATTAACTTTTTAACACATTCTCTTTAAAAAAAAAAAAATAAAATATATTAGTCACCTTTCTCATGTTTTTATAATTATATTTCATATTGTATTCTTCAAATATTATTTATCAGTGTTGATTCTTATAATATGATGGCTTAATCTAATTTTTTAATTTTAAATTTAAATAATATAAACTATTGATATAAACATATTGATTGAGCTATTCATGATTAAAATTGTATAATATAATATGTTAAGAAAAATGAGTAAAAATAGTAAACATTGTAATTGGAAATAACCAAATAAATTAGGTGAAGAATTTGTTTTTCAATTTCTTAAGTTATTAATGAATTTTTTAGATTCTGAACGGAGTGATGAATGTATTGATTTTACCATGATGTGTGTGTTTTTTTTTTTTGTTTTTGTGTCTGTGTACAGCATAACTAGTCGAAATAATGCTTCAATTTCAAACTTTGGGGGTGGTTTCCGATAGCAAGGTGGATATCCTTGGTGCATTATAGAGGTGAAAAGTAAACATTTTCTAACAGTTTTCAAAAAAATCGAGGAAAACAAAAAAAAATGACAGAAAAACGGGAATTTTTACGCAAAATCAGTTTTCGACCAAATCTAATTTTTATTTTGCTATAACTCAAAAACTAATAGATGTAAATACTTGAAATTTTCACCAAATGTTTGTATTGGCGTTCTCCATACACAGTTAAATTTTCAAAGAATTTAGACTTTTTTTGGGCTATTTATAGACAATTGAAATTTTCAATTTTTTTTTATAAATGTTGATAAAAAAAATTTAGCTGAGACAAATTACTTGAAAATTTAATTGAGGGGTCCACATAACTTGTTCTAACTCTCATTCAAAAATTATAAAAATGCATAGGCACAATTTTTGTTTATTAGCATTTGAAGTTCAAATATTGACAAAAATTCGTCAAAATCATGAATATTTTTCACTATTTGGTAGTTAAAAATTTATAAATATTTTACTATCAAAAGCTAAGAATTGAAAATTTAATACTATGCTGTCCATAAGTTAAGCTTATAATAATTATAAAAAAATTTTGATGTTTATTCAATTTAAAAAATTTTACGAGTGTTTAAAGTTTTAATTTTAATTTGAAATCAAAAATACACGTGTAAAATAACGTTTTACAAATAAATAATTTTCGATTTTTGTTGTTTTTAAAAAATTACTAAACGTAAGATCTTGAAACTTTTACTTAAATGTTTGAATTAGTTTCAAAATAGAATGTATGACAATATTTAAATATAATATATCCTAGACTGACAAATCATCTCCGTTCAGAATCGTTTTTCGTATACAACGATACCTATCATTGTATTCAAATTTAACCTACCATAGTCCGAGGTCCACCCCACCCCCTAATGTACAGCAGAGCGATACTCACTTACCCGCTTTTTTTTATTTTGGATTAAAAAAAAAGTATAGTTTAATTATTATTTTTTTTTCATTAAAAATAGGATGATGCTAATAAGGTTATTGATAACTATAATAAAAGTGTTAATGAAGACATACCTATGCAGGATGATGACATAGGATATTGTGATGTTATGGTAAGCATTTATAGTAAAATAGTAGTGAATTATAGTAATTACTAATTATTATTGTAGCTACATATTACAAAATTACTATTATTTATTTATTTATATAGAATATAGAACACTCTGAATATATATTTTTGAATGAATCTAAACAACCCACAAACAATACACAAGACATAGTAACTTCAAATACAATTTCTGAAACTGTGGTAGAATAACATTAGATCCATTATCTATTATTCAAATTATAAGTTCAATTTATTAAATAGGCTATAGAAAAAGTTGAAAAAGTTGAAAATGAATGTGTAGGAACTGTCGAAACTATTGGATTTCTTGAAAATTTGGTAACTAATAACATTATAGATTTAGCATTAAAGAATTAATATAAATTTTTACCAAAGTAATTTTTGTACGTTAATAGCAAAATGATAATGAACAGGAAAATGCAAATGACATCAATTGTGTACCTAGTATTTGTATGTCAATGCATGAAGGAAATGGTTATAAACAAAATGAAAAAAAAAGAGAGAAAGTAAGAAAGGTGATACAAGAGAACGTAGAAATTACATAAAACTAAAAAGAAATTCTGGTGATGAATATAAGACAAAGACGGGGAAAATGGTGAATAAGCGCGTTTGTGTACCTTTAGTTAAATGTAGAGCAAATTGCCAAGTAAAAATTGATAAAGAGTTACAACAAAAAATATTCACTAATTATTGGTCTTTTAAAAGCTATGATAGGAGAATCACATTTATTTCTGGTTTAATAACAAGTAGCGATAAAGTTACACAGAGAAAAAGAAGAAACACCCCGGAAAAACGAAAAAATCGACTTAAAACCTATCATTACTCTATTCCCAAAGATGGCATAAATGTTTTAGTGTGTAGAGGGTGTTTCTTAAAAATATTCGGGGAAACAGACAAATTCATTAGAAATATCTGTCTTAAAAAGATAAATTCTCCCTCAATACTTGTTCACCAGATAAAAGAGGAAAGTCTGTACCACGAAATAAATTTTCACCTGAAGTTATAAAACATATAACTGATCATATTGACAAACTTCCAGCTTATGAAAGTCATTATTGTCGTCGTGAAACGAGTAAAAAGTATTTGCCTTCACATTTTACATTACAACATATTTACGACGATTATTCTAAAACTGTAGAAAAACCTGTAAGTCGTACAATATATTAAAAATATTTTCAATTATCAGGCCTTAAAATTAAAAGCCCAAAAAAAGATACTTGTTCTACTTGTGATAAATTAAAAATTCAACTAGCTAATGCAAATTTTTCTAATGAACAAAATATAATTCTAAAAAATCAACAAATTCAACATCATAACGATGCTGAAGAGGCATATACTATAAAAAAACAAGACATTGCTACATCATCTGATAACCATTGTGTTCTCGCATTTGACTTACAGCAGTGCCTACCAACTCCTAGTTTGGAATCTTCTGTTGCCTTCTATAAAAGGCAACTGTGGACTTTTAATTTTACAATACACGATACTCGGTCATCTATTGCTTCCAACTATATTTGGAATGAAACTTTGGCTAAAAGGGGGGCCAATGAGATCGGTTCATCTCTGTATCACTATTTCAATAACTTACCATTAAACGTTTCCTACGTGACTATGTACAGCGACTGTTGCCCAGGACAAAACAATTTACTTTAAATCTCATTTTTATTGTACTTTGATATTTAAATTAATAAAAAGTAAAAGTAAAAATGTATTGTTGTTCGTTTTGTAATTTAAGATATTCGTCGATTAATCAGCT
Source organism: Schizaphis graminum (assembly GCA_020882235.1). Lineage (NCBI taxonomy): Eukaryota > Metazoa > Arthropoda > Insecta > Hemiptera > Aphididae > Schizaphis > Schizaphis graminum. The sequence continues at coordinate 7,288,709 of CM037035.1, read as the reverse complement.
TATTTTGCATTTGAAAGTCTATCATAACTTTAATGTTAACTCAATATACACATGTAACCAAGGAGAATGTGTGAGGGATTTTCAAGGGTCTGAAAAATTCAGAAAGCACTTAATGGTAGTTCATTCCCAGAATACTGAAACAATTAATTTGGATACTCCATTGTTACAATTTACCAATAATTTAAATAATAAATCATCATTCGAGCATGAATCAAATCATATTTGTAGTGAAACTAATATAACATCTAGTGCAACTAATACAACATCTAGCGCAACATCTAGTGCATCTTATAATGATATTATTATTAATTGTGTATTAGAATTTATTACCAGCTTGTATACAAAACCAACTGTAACAGAAATCCTAATACAGCAAATAATAGATGGAGTATCCATGTTATTTTCCAGTGAGCTTATTTTACATTTAAAAAATAAAGTCATGTCTCTTTTAGAAGTGTGCAGTGTTTCTGATAAAAATGAAATTATATCAATGTTTAATGACTTGGAAAACCCTTTTTTAAACTTTAAAACCGAATATCAACGAATGAAATATTTTGAGTCTAATAATTTAATTTTTAAATCTAAAACAATAGTATTGGGCTTTACTCCTGAAAAAAAAAATGTTTCAGGTATAGATAGACAAATTATGGTACCAGTCCAAGGGCACTTGTTACCAATTAAACAAAATTTAAAACTGTTCTTTGAACTTCCAGGAGTTTATAATACAGCCTTAGAGTATACTGAAAATTCTATGAAACAAAAAGATATTCTTACATCATTTTTAAATGGTACTTGGAAATCGATTAAGTGTAAATTTTTTGACAAGATAGTTTTTCCTATTTTTCTTTACTACGATGACGCTGAAATGGGAAATCCATTAGGGTCACATTCAGGAGTCCATAAAATGGGATGTGTATACTACACAGTACCTGCTTTTCCACCAGAATATTTATCGTCCTTAGATAACATATTTCCCGCTTTTTTATTTCATTCATCAGACCGAGGAAGTTCAAAGTTTAATAACAAAACTATTTTTGCTTCTCTAATTAAAGTATTTATAGATTTGCAAAAAACGGAATATCTATTTCAGTAAATTCAGTTAATATTCAGGTATATTTTGTTCTTGGATTAATGCTGGGGGATAACTTGGGTCTCAATTCTGTACTTGGTTTTGTAGAAAGCTTTTCGGCAAATTATTATTGTAGAATTTGTAAATCCCATAAATCAAGCCTTCAGAAAATGCTCTTTGAAAGTACTGAATGTCTTAGAAATGCTGAAAATTATGAATTAGATGTCTTAAAAGACAATGTATCCGAAACAGGTATACGAGAACTTTGTGTATTCAATCAAATTCCCAATTATCACGTCACTGTAAATAGTGTATGTGATTTTATGCATGACATTACTGAAGGAGTTGCACGTTATGATATGGCATTAATCATTACACACTTAATAAAAGATAAATATTTTACTTTAGAATGTTTAAATAATCGTATAATGTTATTTGAATATGGTTTCACTGAAAAAAAAAATTCACCACCTGCAATTAACCAAAATAATCTAAATAACGGTTGTATAATTATGTCATCTTCAGAGATGTTTTGTTTAGTTCGATATTTTGGATTAATTGTTGGTGAGCTGATTCCTATTAATACTGAAGTTTGAAAATTATATTTAATGTTACGTAAAATTATTGATATTTGTTGTTCGAGAAAAATTCAACCTGAATGTTCTTATTTATTAAACAATATAGGTAGTTGCTGAACATAATCGGCTATATTTATTATTATCTAAAAGTACTCTAAAACCAAAATTTCACTTTCTAACCCATTATGGTAGTCTTTTAATTAAAAATGGACCTTTAGTATTGACTTCTTCAATACGCTTTGAAGCAAAACATAAAATTTTAAAAGCTTTTTCAAATTCAATACCTTGTCGAATTAATCTTGGTTATACCCTTACAAATAAGCTTCAATTGCAGATGGTAAATCGATATTTAACACGAACTGGTTTAAGATCAGATTTAAAACTAGGCCAATGTTGTATTATTTCCTCAACTATCGAAATATCATCTAGTTTTTTAAAGCAATTACCTATTGAATTAAAATCTTTTGTATCATGGATGGATTTTAAAGGTATATCCTATAGAGTTGGTATGGTTTTAGTATTAGAAGTGACTTTAGACAGTTGTATATTTGGAAAAATAATAAAATTAGTAATAGGTACCTCAATGATACCTTATATAATATTTATTCCATTAATAACTATTGGTTTTGACAGCCATTTCCATGCTTATCAAGTAGAATTAAACGATGGGCTGCAACTTTTTGGTAGTTATTTAACTAATTTACCAGATCCAACTCCTACTCATAGGCGCAATTTGGGCTAAATTTATGGGGGTGCTAAATTTATGTTAACCAAAGTGACCCGTGGGGGGCTTTGCCCCTCACACCCCCCTTACAAAACCATTCATGCATTCATCGTATTAACTTATTATCTATAATTAATAATAAAAAAAAAACGTATTCTAAATCAGAAAATGACATTTTCAATTTTTAGAATGTATTAATTGTATTATGTTTGAGGTACCTTATTTTAATTTTCATTTGATGAGATAGATCTCTGAAGCCGGATAACGAATTTTGTTGTTTGGATTCTTGATGGGGATTCACATTGGCTAAGAGAAGTGCAGTGAATATTTTCAGAACTTTATCTTTTATAGTTAATTTACTATAGTTTCAAAAAAAAAATTAAAACACATTTTATTATTAGGCGTTTTTTTTTATGTTTTTCAGCTTTATAGCTTTGTAGTGAGTAAACGATTGAAGACAAACTTCTGAATAACTTCACAGCACTTCTACTAGCCAATGTGAATATAACAAGACCTCAAACAACAAAATCCAGTTTCAGAGATCTATCTCACTAAATGAAAATCTAGCAAAAAATAACTAAAATAACTGTGAAAAATTAAATACATTTTTTGAAAATGTTTAATCTCATACTTTGTATCTACTTGATAATCCCTTTTTAATGAGCTAACAACCAGCTTTTTAGCTATAATAGTTTTGGAGAAAAGTTAAAAATAGAAATTTTGGAATTGTTCACGTCGATGTTTTTGTGGATTCAAATCGTTATACCGCTTGGGTGTGATATCGGATCTCTCTCGTTAATATTTTATGTTAAAGCTAGCTTAATTATCCACCTACTAATTATAACCGAGTTACATTTTTATCATTTTCCTATTAACCAAAAATTCAGACTTTTTTCATTTAAATTGCCATACTTACTTGATTAAAATCAAGAAGTAAAAAAAAAACATTAAAGTTTTACATTAAAGACATAGCAAAATTATTTATTATTTTATCTTTATCAATTGTATTGCTTAGATCTCTCTTAATATAAATAACTGACAAATTTGTCAAAAATTCGATTATTCTATTGAAAATTTGGGGGTGCTAATATGAAATTTGAGGGTGCTTAGCACTCCCAAGCACCCCCCAAATTGCGCCTATGCAGTCCTACTATTATTAGAACTTTGGATAATGGAACTCTGTTTGTATCATTAAGATATGCATTATAGTGTGTAGATTGTATAATGTATTTAAATTATAATATTTTGTTGTTTTATTAGTATTAATCACAATAAATTATTACCTACCTGTCTATATAATTTATTTATAATGTATTATTTTGCATAAATATATTACATATTATTTATTTAATTGTACTTATAACACAAATAAAGATTTGATTTATATACCTAGGTATAAAACAGAAAAAAATGTTAATTTATTTACCTTATCTCATTATGTATATACCTATAGAACATACCATAAATGAAAAATATCAAAAATCTTATTTGTAATAATTCATAGTACCTATTCAAATTACTGCTTGGTACTTATTACAGCCAGTATTAGCCATATAAATTACTTATTATGGTTTATACTTAGTTAAGAGTATTTAGTTGAAATAAAAATACCTCAAAAGGTAAAAAAATATTAAAAAGTATGTGGTAAAAATAAAATATAAGAACACTATTTTGAATATTTAAAATTGTTGATTCAATATTTTCTTTCAATTAAATCAATACCATAAATGAGGTTATTTTAACACTTATCTAGTGTAATTCTATATTAATTTCTTCTTATAAAACAACTACATTAATGAAGTTGAATTGAAGTAAATTTTATTTAATCTACATTATATTATATAGAGTTCATTTTACTAATAGTTGAAGTTATTTTAACAATAAAATAACTTATTATAATCACCTACAATATAATTGTTTTAGATAAGGTTGTGGTTATTTTAACCCAAAATTAAAACGGAGATAAGAATAATTATGTAATTAAAATAAATGTTATGATCAACATTTAGTTTTTGTTAAATTGACAACAAATTAGGACTGGCTGGAAAATGACGTGCAGTTGTGCATAACATTGACACTTTCGCGAGTTGAATCAACTACATTTTTCTATGTGTGTACATGATACATGGTGAGTAACCAAATAGTATTAATATTAATGCGGCGTATTGACAAAAGACAATTTACAATTATTACAATTATAATATAATTATAAAATATACAAAGTATATAAAGTATATAAATATACAATTATAATTACAATTATACAATTTAAAATTTTCAATTATAAGCTTCAAACTAAAATAAAATAATAATGATTATCAAAATAAGACTATTATGTTTATCTTATATTATAATTATAAAATGGTTATAAATGCAAGTTTTTAATAATAAAACATAAAGAAAATACACATAGCTTTGTACAGCGGTACTTCTATTTATAACTTTTAATAAACAATGTAATATGGATAATAATTCCATTTAAATTATGGTCCCCGGGTGGTGGCTGATGCGGTCGGTTTGTTGTATAGTGTAATGGTTCATTATATATTTGTGTAGCTGTGTTAAATCATATTAGTGTGAGTGAGCACATTATATCTCACTGATATACATTCAAAAATAACAATTAATAATTATTTTTATGCGCGTACAGAATTTTTGATTGCTGACTGGCGACTGCTCACTGCTGCTCGAGTACAAACGCTAAAGATTGCAAACTGTAGTCCTTAATCCTTATTAAGACTTATAATAGTGCGTCATTCCTCATATTTGGCATTTGCTATATTTACGTTTATTATTTTTGTTTTAAAATAAAATTTTTAAATAATGAGTTCTAAAAAGCCAAAAGGTGGCGTTGCCAAAGAAAACGAAAAAAAAAATTAAATTACAAATTGCAGTTCAATCATGTGTAAAACATATTAAATGTATTTAAGAAAACGAATGAGTGTTGAAAAACAATAAATTACTCGATGATATTAAAATTTAAAGTATTATGTATTACCTAAAGACTAAAAACTAGTAAAACAAATGTCAAAAATGTTTTCATTATAAAAATAATAGCATTTGATTTTTATTAAATACAATTTAACACGAATCATGATGTTGTTTCTAAACTTTATAGTTATTAATTTATTATAATGCATAGTATAAATTTTGATTACATAAACAAATTAATTTGAGCATAATATTGACTAATGAATGACTATTTCGAAAAATGAAAATTCTCGTTTACGAACTGTTTTCCGGGAAACCCGTGAGAGATACGACGAAAGTCGTAAAACATAAAATTGATCCCCATAACTAACTACGTAAGTTGTATGCATTCGATTTTTCGAAAAACCGTTATTTCAAATGTTGGGTTTTATATTTTATTCAACTTTTTTCACACACTGATACATATTGTAATATTAATTTATTAATGCAGGAATACTTGTATAGATAACATTTACAATGAAAATTTCTTCAAATAAACGATAATAAAAATTTAAAAGATGTCGAATATTTTTTAAAAACAAAAAGAAAATTAGATTTTGCTTTATAATTATTGTTGGTTTATTATTATTCAATAGTCTTTTAATAGTTTTTACTAATTGTTCTTAAATAAAGAGTTATTTTCAATGCACCTACCTAATTTTTTGTAGGTACCTAATAATTTTTAGTTTTCTTTTTTTTTTTTTAGTCGTAAGTTGATTCCTTTAAAATTTAAAGAAATATTTATAGTAATAGCATTTTGATTACGTATATAATAAAATTAAAATAATAATTATATAATAATAAATATATATTATATTGTATATATAATCAATGGTAATAATTATAATATAATAATAGAATTATCGTACAATATATAATGATTAATGGCCGAATGCCTCTCTCTCTAATAATCACTTTGGATCCGCACCTGATATTCACAATATGAATTAATAATTAAAAATATTTTTAATTAATTGTCGTAGGTAGTTTTATTTATTACGATAAAATATGAACTAAGTACAATCGATGATTTCTGATTCCACCAAAAGCCACATTTACAAAAAAACAATCACAAATTCACAAATGTTATTTTTGATAATAAGATTTTGAAGTCTTTGAAGTTTTTTTAACCAAAACTTCCGCAGACAATTTGACAGCATTTCTTTTAAGTACCATTATAAATTATAATACAACACTCTCCTACCTAAGTAACCTACCAACCATCGTACCATACTACTATTAAGCATGTAAAAAGCCAAAAACACATTTTGAAGAAAAAAAATTCACAAAAATTACATTTGAGTTAAACTGCATTCGTTCCAATACTTCATATTATTTTCATCCATTAATTATCTACTTATCTGTTAAACCCCCAATAAACACATATAAGTAGTATAAGTGTAAGTAAAACAAAATTCAATTCTATTTATTTTTTTATAATAAATACAGTGTTTAATTGTTTCATTTTCATTGTAAAAGAAAATTATTGTACAATTTGTACATAATATTATCTAAACTCAAGTACCAATATTAGAGTGAATTTACATAACATTATCAAAATTTTAGGTAAAAACTAAAAACATTATCTTTGTTATCGCATTAGTTTTTAATGATAATTAACTGAAAATTTTAAATATCGTAACTAAACGCGTGAGGCGTGAAAACGACATCGACAATTAGTTATTATGAATATTGAATATTATAAAGGTCAATATAATATACGAAAATGTGCGTGTAATAGAATTATACATAACGGAACGGAGGAATCGACAATAATTTTATTATTATCGATAACGTTGTTAGCTGGGACTGCAGGGTTACCAACTCATTTTTCATAAATTCCCTACATTTTATATCAAAACTTCCCTATTATTTCCCTGTAATTTTTTTGTATATATATACGTGGAGGGCTTCGCCCCCCACACCCCCCCGAATGACAATTAAATATTATATACCACACATATTACTAATAATTAAACAAATTTGATTTTTATTCTAAATTAACAGTTTAAAATAATCAATTGAAAAAAACAGTCCCTTTTTAACTATAAATAATGTAAAAATAACTTCATAATACTGAATGCATAAAAATGAAAACAATTAACAATATTTTATACATTATAACCATAACAAAATATAATAACAAGGTAGTTTAAAATATTCAATTAAAAAAAAAAACAATCTTCGTTTACTATAAATAATATAAAAATCAAAGTTTGGAGTTGTACATTTGTTTGTTAAACAAAACCATATACTCTTTACCAAAATCATACGAAAAACAATTGTAATCTTTGAGTACTTGTTTGGCATGTAACAATCCAATTAAATTTTGTGTATTTAGTCTGTTGCGGAATTTTGTTTTGATTAAGTTAACTGATGAAAATATTCGTTCAACACATGCACTTGAATGTGGTAGTGTCATAATATTTTTTATTACTACAGTTAGCAATGGAAACATTTTTGTGTCATCAGATTTTGTAATATTTACAACTTTTGACCAAAATGTTGAAATGTTCATGTTTATATTTAAGTCATCAACACCTTCCATGATTTTTAGTTTTCTCCACTCACGATCACAAGATCATCCAAATTTATATTTTTTGTCAGTATTGGAAGCTGTGATGCTAGTGAACCAAGGGAACTAATTTCAGATTCAAAAACTGTTTTTGGTTCTAGTATCTTTAAGTTCTTTAGCACTTCCATCTTTTGAAAAGGAAATCGAATGTTTATTTGATGTGCTGCTTCTACATAAAAACTCAGGCAACGGTTTTTAAATGTGGATACTTGTGAAGCCGTAATTTTTTTATCTTTTAAAAGAGAACAGATATTTGCAGAAACAATTCCACCACAATATAAATTATTTTCTTGCAAATAAAATCTAGGATTCTTGTATTCGATTTCATACAATTTCCTATTTTTCATATATTCTGATTGTATATAACAATTTAATATTTCTTTGTATAAAGTACCAATACGATCATACACAAGATGTATTTTGATACCTTCTGACTGCATTTCTATATTCAAGTCAACAAAAAATGGTAATATAAATCCTAAGAATTGCAAGTATAAAAGATTAAAAGGATTTGACATGGTGTCCAATACAGTTTGTGCATTCATAATTTTATCCTCCAATACTGCACTCGTAAAATAAAGTTTTAATGCAGGGTACTGTTCAATGATGCGATTGACCACGGACAATAATGAGAGCCACCTTGTCTGTCCTGGATATAAAAGCTTATGTGGCTTGATATTACAAAATGCTTGAAATTCCTTGTACTCAATTAGACGTTTTGGACTGTTATTTAAATAATTGTGAACATTTCTTGCGAAATCTTCCACAAACCGTGGTAATTGTAAACACGAATATGAAGCACACAAATGAAACGAGTGGCAAATACATTTCATTATAAATAAATCTGGTGTGTCTTTTAATAAATTTGTAGCCAATGAATGAGATTTGCCCATCATATTATTTGCACCATCACCAGCGTACCCAATCATATTATGTTTATATGGAATATTGTTTTCAATAAAAAAATGTACAATCAAATTATATAAACCATCCGCACTAGCTTTTTCCACCTCAATCAAAGTCACAAATTCATTAATTGCGGACCTATCTGTGCTTTCATCAATAATTATTGAAAATTTGTTTTTTTTCATTAATTCGATTATATTACTGCTACTTAGTGCTCCAATAACATTAGTAACAATTGACTCTGTTTTTGTTCTACCACATTTTATTTTTAACGCCACTTTTGAGTCTGGACAAACTTTTTGGATTAATTTTGGCAAGTGTTCCATTGTTGTGTAGGGCAAATTGTGTTCTGCGATAAATGCTGCCAAATGCATTTCACTATTTTTTATCTGTTGGAATCATAATGAATAATAAGCATAGGTAGCATAAATTATATATTAATTGTGCTTAAAATAATTACAGTATTTTCCAGTTTTGCATGTGTAGAATTGGTAATCAGTTCAGTTAAGCTTTGCTGATTTTTACAGCTATTTAAAAGTTTTACATGTTTTTTCCCATTAGAATGTTTTTCTATTTCAGACTTCCCAGCACTTCCATCAACATCACAAGATTTGCAATGAAAAAAGAAGGGACCTATAAATTATATACAAATTATTAAATTAATAATTTTTTTGGATACATTATTAACAAATAATAACTTCAAAATTTCTTCAAATTATAAAGGAAACCATACCTTTTTTACTTATTGATAGCCATCCTTTAAACCGTTCATCGTTTTCCCAGTCAGCATTGTATTTTTGCCTATAATAAGGTTTTTTAGTTTTTTGTGGCGATGCACTATCCATGTCCCACGATTTAGTATATTCTTTTATATTAATTTTATATTGTATATAAGTCACTACTCACTAGACACTATAAGTGAGATATTTTATAATGTTGTGCGTTATCTTATGATTCATATAATTAATAATCATATTAATAATTTATTCTGTGTTCATAATATTAGAATATAATATTAAATATTTATTTATCAATAAAAATTCTATTAATAAATGTTAATATTAGTGAATATCATGATTATACAATATACGATATTATGATTATGAACCACAGTCTTATCGTAAGACCGTATTAGTAACACGGTTATAACTATAAAGATACTGATAATGGTTGTAATCACTATTATAATCGTGATTCTAATATTCATTTAGATATTATTATGTAATGTGTTATCTCTGTAATATACTAATTTATTGGTTATGTAGAATATAGATAATACAACCAGGGTTTAATAACAATGGAATATTAATATATTATTATATGTTATAGCCAGTTGTAAGTTTATTTTTCACTCAATTTTTTATTTCAAATTATTTTATTTTCATAAAAGTCATTATTGACAGCTCGATTTTCTCAAATTTCCCCTATATATCGTGTTTTTTAATAAAAAAATCCCTGTTTCCCTAACCAGTACCCAATTTCCCTAGAACTAGGGAAATTTCCCTATGGTTGGTAACCCTGGCTGGGAGTGAGTGGAGTGGTAGCTGAATCGTCGACTGCTGCGGTCGGTAACAACTGGGATTTTGTAGTCTAAAAATATTTTCAATATTTTCATACACTTGCGTCTTACGAGTGCCGGAGTGCGACACCGCTGGCATATTATAGGTACTACTCACGGTTATCTACACAGGTTGGAAAACGGTATCTTATCGCGTGGCGACGAGTGGTGGAATCGCGAACTACAGCGCTAGTTGTACTTGGCCATATATTTACATGAACAACATCCAATATTATGTATTTTTTCATGTTTTTCCGATATTTAATTTTACAATTTTACTAAAGCTAAGAGTATTATTGTTAAATGTTATGCCATTGTGTGTTCTTCATGATTTTTTGGTATAATTTAATTCGTTGTGTCAATGATATAGAAGAAAATATTTTTATTTATTTTTGTTATTTATACTGATAAATGATAGATAACTATCATGCATATAATAGAAATCATAAATGTTAAATCAATTTTTATAATTCTTCCGATGTAAGGTTTGAATCTTGTAGTCTGAAAATAATTAATATACACAGATATTAAAATAATTAAAATTAAAATCTACACAACAAGCATGAAGCAATCCAAACTTATTTTATTTTTATTGATAATATTTTAATAAAATAGTTTTTTCATTTTATCATTGTTGTTGATGAAATACAGCCATGTGTATGACTGCTATAGCAGTCGTGTCTATCAATGTGTTAATAAGCTCATCTAATATAAATGCAGTGCGATAAAGGAAGAATAGCAATATACAGAAAATATTGAATAATGAAATAATTGTATTGATATATTAGAACATTGTATTTATTTATTTTATTTATTTAAACCCTTAACAAGACATATTATTATATAATATCAAATATTATTATAGTAGATAATTTGTCACGTATTATATAGTTTGGATATCTTCTTCTTTACCATAGAAACTTTTTTCATTTTCAGATTTTCTTGATATGAAAATTGTCTAAGTCTCATTTGAATATAGTTGACAATTATTTCAGTAGTGACATCAATAACATGTTCTATACATGTGTAATTAAAATTAAAATCTTTTCCTGTTATATCATCAATTACCTTATCAAACACATCATATTCATGACAGTGTAAGGCAAATGAATGTTCAATTGTACTTAAGAATTCATACAAACTAGAATTAGGATAAATAAGTTGACCTTTAGATTTAAGTGAAACAAGCTCAGCAGCAGGATGATTAGCATTACTATTTTAAAAAAAATTAATACATTGCAGGCATTTTTTCCACTTTAAAAGCTTTTTTGTGACATACCCACATATATAGTACACAATGCAGTCCCTCACACTGCATTCTTCATTATTGCTGCAATTTGGAAAAATGTCACATGGCTCCCATTGCCCTTCTTCGATTAATTTGTCCAGTTTAATTTTCAATTTATTGATTTTTTCTACTCTAGGGTTTTCTTTATCATGGAATATTTCCCGTAAATCAGCTAAAGAAATTTGTGGAACATCACAATAGGTAATAGAGCAATTACCATATTTGGGCGGTTTTAAAACTGAATAAATGGATAAGATCTTATATAAATGAAGAAAGGTTGGTGTCGTTGGGTGATCATTAGGTCCGGAACTCTGTCGTATTATTCCAAAAAAACTTCTGAAATAAAAAAAATATATTTATAAATTAAACTTAAAAAATAAAAAGTGGAGTTACCAATAAAAATCAATATACATATTAAATATACAAAATAACCTACTAACAAAAAGGATTGTAACATTGTATAAATTAGTTTTTTTACTGGTTGGATATAGTCTGTTAAAATTATTACAAGTGAATTAATGAAATAATTTTTGATTTGTGGTTATATAAAAAATATGTATTATATTATCATGTTGGCTTTTTTATGAAATACCATAAAATTATGTTTGACCATTAAAAATTAAACTAAGAAATTATAACTTTAAATTATATATTAAATATATTTAATTTAAATTCAGATTTGTTAGTGAAATAATATGTTTAAATCAAAAGAACTTACTTCAAGAGGGTCTTGACACATTTTCCCAGTTAGTACATATGTATAGTCACATGTTTCTAACAAATATTTTGACAAATCAATCGTGGAATTCAGTGTAACTCTTAATCCCTCAGCCGTTTGATTTGTTAAAAACTCTGCTGTGCTAATGTTACCACATAACAACTCATTTTCCCAACAATCAATGTAGTATAGTGCATCCTTTAAGTTCTGTAACATTTTATTAAAATTAAAATCTATATATTTTAATTTCAATAATATAATTAAATCTAGTTTTACCTGAAATCCTTCACTGTCATCTATTTTTAAGCCTTGCCACGGTAGGTTACGATTCAAATTGTCAAACAGATTATTCCAAAACTCTGTAAAATTTGCCGTTTCGTCAGAACCTTTTAGCGTGAGACAATTTTTACTCTTATAGTATCGCATAGCTTTGGCCATACTCATGCTGAATACCTTTAATATAGTATAATAAGACAATAATTTTAGTTTTATCATATTATATAACACTAAAAAGTTTTAAGAGCTTGAATTTACCTGTGTACAAAGCCTAACTCTCATTTTTGCCATTGGAAAGAGATCAAGATGCTGAAGTGTTATTCTCGGAATAATTCTAAGATTTGCTGGATGCTTTATGTCTTCTTTAAAAACTTCTTTGTAGTATCCCCAAGCAACACTCTCAGAATCCGAATGAAGCTAGAAAAAAAGTTGTTTTATAATTATTAAACAAGTTGTGAATACTTGAAAATAAACATTATTTAAAAATTGTTTTACTCTTAGATTTTTATTATTGTAGAGACGGTTTCTAACACACTTGAACAGGTGGATAAAATCAGAAAATGCGTAGACCCTTTTATTTGGAATAGTTGGGTGCTCAAAATAATTTTTCATTCCTTCCTGGGTACCATTAATACCTAATTCAGACCACATTTTTCTGTTTGTGCTTGCACCATCACATACAATCCCATCAATTATAATTCCAATATTATTTAAAAGTATTATGGCTTTTAATACCAATTTTGCAAGAACGACCCCTAAAAATAAAATAGATTTTTAACTATAAAATTATTTATTATAATATTATTGTTAAATATATTATTTTCATTAAATGTTTACCTTTAACTTCACTTTTTGAAGCGAAACAACCAATTGTTTGGTAAAAATTAGAGCCAAGGGATTGGAACATGAAAACCAATGCATGGTCCGCATATTCTTTATGGCCAGCATGTGGTATATAATTACCATAGTCTTCTAAACCTAAATATGTTAGATTTGACGAATTTACATGAATACTTTTTCTAAGATTAATTGAATCAAATAGAAGTACTCCATGTTTCTCTTTACTATTCATTTTGTCAACTTTTTTAGCTAGTATTTTCAAAAAGTCTTCATCAAACCCACAAGTAGATTTAATTAACGATAAATGGCGTCTAACGGTTTTAGGATGTGGTAAGGGTAATAATGCACTATTGCGCAGGTATTTATATGCACTAGGAGATCTGATATTAAATAATAAGCAGAGCATTAGCCAGTTATCTGAATATCTACGATTTTTTGTATTTTAGATTCTGAACGAAGTGATGAATGTATTGCATTTACTATGATGTGTGTGTTTTTTTTTTTTTTTTTTTTTTTTTTTTTGTGTCTGACGACAACATTTGGAGCAGTAATAATGCTCCGATTTTTGACTTCAGCCCCTCTTTGAATAGGGAATTGAATCTAGTTGGTACTTTAGGGGGGTCAAAATTAAAATTTTCTAATAGTTTTCAAAAAAATCGAGAAAAACAAAAAAAAAATGACAGAAAAATGGAAATTTTACGGAAAAACCACTTTTCGACAAAATCGATTTTTTGATTTTGCTGTAACTCAAAAACGAATTATTGTAAATACTTGAAATTTTCACCAAATGTTTATATTATGGTTATCTCTTTACAGTTAATTTTTCAAAATATTTTGACCATTTTTAAGCTACTAATAGACAATTTAAATTTTCGACTTTTCTAAGTTTTTTTTTCTTCAAATTCTGATAAAAATTTTTTGGGTTGCCAGAAAATCTTGAAAATTTAATACAAGGTTTCTTATAAGTTGTTCTTAAAGTGATAAAAAAAAATCCGAAATCGTTAGTCACAATTTTTTTTTATAAGTGTTTAAAGTTCGAATTTATACGAAATATGTCAAAATTTAAATTAAATTTCATACGCTCATAATGCAAATGTTGGCCATAGTAACCATAGTAACATAATATAAAAACTATACTATTTGTTTCAAAATAGAATATTTGACAATATTTAAATATAATATATCCTAAACTGACAAATCATCTTCGTTCAGAATCGTTTTTCGTATACAATGATACCTATCATTGCATTCAAATTTAACCTTCCATAGTCTGAGGGCCACCCCACCCCCTAATATACAGCAGAGCGATACCCACTTACCCGCTTTTTTACATTACTTGCAGTAAAACATTCTAGTATTAATGTTTTTTGAGACTCATTTATATTTTCACATAGATCAATTTTTTCTTTAATAGAATAATCACTTATTTTTGACATTTCTTTTTGTACATTATTCAACTCTAACTTCAGGTCAGTGACTTTTTTCTTAGCCCTATTAAAGTTCTTTTGTAAATTGTTTTTAATTCTACGGAAACTTGCGTTTCTTTTTGTGGGCGATAGTTGAATTAATTTTTGTTTGTTTGAATTTATTCTCAGTTTCTGCATATATAATACATTTCTTAGTCTAGCACACCGTATACAAGATGATGAACCAATTTTAACCACTTGTATACATTGATTATGTTTTAATTTTCCTGTTGTTGATTTAGTACATAGGTTTGAAGAAAAGTTAGGAAATTCTTCAGCTCTTGGTCCACCATAACAAACACTTAATTTTTCAAATTCTTTAATATTTTCAGCAAATGAATAAATATTTTCTCCTGGTGTTATATTGATAATAGTATTACTAATTTCCTTACCGAAAATTCCAAAAGTAATTGTTCCAGAATTACTAACTTTAATTGCTTTTTCCACAATAGGAAATGAATCTCCAGAAGACAATGAAACAAAGTTATAACTTTGCTCTTTAACATCATTATTGCTATCAGATAATGTAAAAGGCCACTTTATAATGGATGACAAATTATCGTGGTTGACTATTTCATTAAACAGATTATTAACATTACTACATTGTTCCAATACATCTACATTTTCATCATGTAATGAATTAAAAATGTGGTAAATAGTAGTATTTATAATTATGAGATAATATTTTAATTATTTAGAATGTTACTTATTTATCTAATGTTTTATTTTTAACTCATTACTTTATAAAATATATATTACGGGGTTAGGTAAGAGAGTTTTCCTTTTTGAATAAATTTAAATATAAGAGATATCTGTTATGTAAATTTTGACTTACCTTTCGGATGATTCAAGACCTGAAATCGTTTTTGATGAAACTTGATGTGGTGAAGGTTGAATGACCAGAGTGGAAGGGATATAAGAAAAAATAATATATTCAACACAACGAGATATATTGTTGAAGTGAGTTAAATTTATTGAACTTAAAAAAATTTACACAGAATAAAATCATATAATTATTAGTATAACATGAGGTGAGCGACTGAGCGCCGAATTGATTGTTGTGTGCGTTTTTATAGATGTGATAATGATGGCGTCTTTGACCTTTGGTGGTGGAATCTGTCCATTGCGGCGTTGTTCGTTTGTGTGTCATCTTATTTACTAAATGTCTACATATCTAAGATTAATTTAATTACTTATAATTTTATTTTACTGGCTAATCAATGTTTGTGTAGCTGTACAAATAATATTCTATTTATTTTAAATATAAAAGTAATTTAGTTCATGATAATGTATGTGTGTGCAGCTGTATAGACATTTTATTAAAATTAAAAATAATGATATATAGTAATGTATATATCATTACATCTACCCTAGTTTTTTTTTTTTTTTTTTTTTTTTTTTTTTATTGTATAAACTAGTATCTATTGATTATTATACTAAATACAACTATCTCCATTATTATAATTAATATAATTATTACAATAATAATTTAAAACTAATGATACAAATATACATATAGTGAAATGATATAGCAAGAGTACACCTTTTTTTTTTTTTGCATTGTATATGACTGTATTGCGTGTATGATTCTTTTTTTTTTTTTTTTAAATTGATAATCTCTTTTTATTTGAGTGCGGCTTAATCGGTTTGTTATTTTTGTTGTTTGTATTGAGCGTTTGTACATCTTGGTTTTTATCTTGGTTCGAAGTCATCAGTGATTGTAGTTGTTCTTCGTCTCTTTGTTGTTGTTGTATTTTGTGCATGTTGTGCATTATGTAATGTGTGATGCTACTAAAAATGCCAGCTACTAGTTTTAAACTCCATCCGAAGGTTTGGTATAATAATGATATGTTTAGACCTGTATTGATACACGTCAGGACTATTTTCCATATGAAAAATATTCCTAGAAGGCCGGAGATAAATTCTCCAAAAACCGTGAACCAGTCCCACATTTTTTTTAGTTTGTTATCTACTAATTGGCTAATGATGTTTTCATCAAATAGGGTATTTAATTTTAATGTCTTGTCTAAAGTCGTGAAACCCATGGTTTGACGTGCCAGATTATTTTGAGATGCTTCTATCTCTTGCGGAAGTACTAGGTATTGTTGAAAAGCCTTCATGGTCTCATAAGTGTATATCCCTGCCGTCATTAAGTGTTCCGGGCTTTTATACGTCCATGTCCACTCCGTTGACGGCTTTAAAGTTTGGGGTCTTTTTATTTCGCTTGCTTTTGATGTTATTGCGAACCAATCACCGTCGAGGTAAAAGGCAGATGGGAGTAGATGGTTACAGTCTATTTCTGTGCCATATTTCTGTAGTGTTCTTGTTTTGGGAGCCATAAAGTATGACTGGTTGTTATATGCTACTGGTAGTTCGTTATAACATGTATTTTTATATAATATTTCAACTTCGACCGCTTTACATTTTATGAGGTAGATTATTTCGCCGGCCTTGATGGCCGTGAAACCTGGGCCTTCTCCCATTATATAAGCGAATTCAGAGAGACTGTAAGTAGCTAAGCTTAATTTTTGTATTAGTACTTTCCTTTCTAATTCGCATTGTTTTTGTAATATATCTGTGTATAAGGTGGTGATCGATGATTTGAAACGATTTTCTATATACACTAATTTTGTGTTGATATATGCTATTAAATCTGTATTTTGTGGGGAGATAGTTTTAGTTTTAAAATGGCTGAAAAATAGTGGGTCTATTAGTATGTTTAGTTGTGCGTGATCTGTTTGAATTACCGGTATATGACATGCATATGTTTGTTTAATTTCTTTGAGAGCGAAGACTATTTTGTCAGATTCGACCAAATATGTATGTTGATTTTTATTATTAGTCGATGTGACGATAGATGCTGGTCCGTCATATAAAATTGTGAAGTCGTGTGTGTCGCAATCATATGAGTTTGTGTCCCATATAACTTCACCTTTGTATGCATCGATTCCGTATTGATCTGATAGTTTAATATGGTGCCAGTCGAAAGTATTATAGTATTTTCTTTACTGCTTACTGTTGCTATTCCGGTGGTTAATATTATTTTGAAGTTTGCTTGCACAATGACATCCTGCCAGGTGCCCTTTTCCGACGTAAAAGTGGTACCTCTGCAGTTTCCGTTTCTGTCTATAAAGCCAGCTACAGTGGTCGAAAATAGTTTTGTCTCATTGATTTTTATACCTGTTATTACTCCTCCAAGTGGTAGATGATAAGTTTGCCTTTGGTGAATTTCTGAGCAGCGTGCGCTACCGATTTCCGCTATTTCTGTAAAAAATCCATTTTCTACCATTTGTGCATCTTCCATCATTGAGCATCGCGTTATCAGATAATTTATTATTATTGAGCATGATTTGTATGGAACTGAATACGTTTCTGTTTTTTGTAATAATTGAATTCTTGGAATGGGTTGAACGTTGATTGTATTTGGAATGTCACAAAAATCTACCTTGAGACTGTTGAAAGCAGTTATATTTATCTTTGGGGCGTTACAGTCATATGCAATAAATCCTATTGTCTGTTGTAGGAATGTGAAGGTGATTATTGGCGTAAGGAACATCTTGCTATATTTTTTTATAACATAATATTGTGTTAGGTAAGTATTATATAAAATTATAAGTTTTTTATTACAAAAAAAAATTACCTATATGTTTTGTATGATTATGGTCTTAATTAATACTTAATATATTCATATACAAATTATGTTTTGATGTGTATGCTTTTGTTGTTAGAGGTTTTCTTCTTCTTTTTTTTTTTTACATAAAATAGTTATGATAATATTAAAACTAGTTGTATTTCATTTATATGATGAATATATCTTATATAATGTATTTAGAAAGAAAATTATCCAACTAATTAACATTTCAATAAATATGATCTATTCTAGTTTCTATATTAGTTATGTTATTTATATTTACATGTAGTCAAATGTGGGCTTAATACTTATATTATGTCTATGTGTTAATAATGTAAATTAGAATTAGTAATTTATTCATATTAGTGATTTATTCAATAATATAATGGTTAACCTGTTGAACATGATTGTTATTTTGTAATCTATAATATTTATTTATTTTATTTTGTTTGTTTATTTATTTATTATTATTATTATTATTTTTTTTTTTTTATCGATGGATATATGGTTTCATCCTTCTGATATGTATTACGTCGGTGGTTATTTTGTTATTTAGTTTTAATTGAACTTGGTAATTTAAGTCATTTAT
Organism: Schizaphis graminum; assembly: GCA_020882235.1. Taxonomy (NCBI): domain Eukaryota; kingdom Metazoa; phylum Arthropoda; class Insecta; order Hemiptera; family Aphididae; genus Schizaphis; species Schizaphis graminum. The sequence continues at coordinate 7,269,521 of CM037035.1, read as the reverse complement.
TTTTTTTATTATTTTAAATGGACCTCTATATCTGGATGCGAGTTTTGGGGATTTACCTAATTCATTGAATGGAAATTTTATTAATACTGAGTCTCCTGGATTGAAAGTAATCATTTGATGAGATTTGTCATGGTATTTTGATTGTTTGTTTTGTATGTTTTTTATCGTTAGTGGAATTTTATTCCTTATTTTGTTTAATTCTATTAATGATTTTTTTATGTCATATGGTAAGCTATTTGAAATTATTTTATTATCTATAGAAAAATATGGTTCAAAACCATGCATTAAATAAAAAGGGCTATATTTCGTACTGGTTTGTGGTGTGGCGTTATAGCTTAGAGTAATATATGGAAGATAATATGACCATCTATGTTGGTTATCATTGTCGATGTAATTTTTTATTGAATTACAAAGAACGTCATTAATTTTTTCTACAAATCCTTGTGTTTGAGGGGAGTAGGCTGTCGATAGTATTTGTTTAATGCCTAGATTTTCACATACGTCTGATACTAATGTATTTTTAAAATGAGTGCCTCTATCTGATGATAATTGTCTAAAACAGCCCCATTGGGATATAATTTGAATAATGAAGTTTACAGTTGATTGAGCTGTAGCCGATTGTACTGCTTTCGTAAATATGTACTTTGTATTATTGCATGCGGCTACTAATATATATTTTTTATTGTTGCTTGTTGTTAGTGGTCCTAAATAATCGAATGTCAGTCTGTCCAAAGGTCTTTCAGATAGCGGAATTGGGTTTAATTGACCTATTGGTTTACCATTTAATCTCTTATTTATTTGACAACTATGACACGATTTTATGAAGTTAATTGTGTCTTTGTTTAATGTGGGCCAGTAATATTTGTTTTTAATTTTGTGTATTGTGCGAGATATGCCTGTATGTCCAGCGGTTGGTGAGTCATGATACGATTTCATTATATCGGTTGTTAAAGATTTTGGTATAACTAAAATTGGAGTGTATCCTTTCGGTGGATTGAACTGTTTGTAATATAGTAGGTTGTTTTCTATTGTGAATTGCCTGGATTTTCTTTGTATGTTGGTTACTACCTTTACGTTATTTAGTGCTTTTATTATATCCGTACAAAAAGCATCTTTTCCCTGTTCCCGTTTGATGTCATATGGATTGGTAAGGTTTTCATTGCTATCCGTTAAATTTGGTATACTATTTATATTGTTGATTGCATTTCTAGATAATGCATCGGCTACCTTGTTTTCTTTCCCTTTTTTATATATTATATTAAAGTCATAGTCTAATAATTTTAGTGTTAGTCTGGCGATTCTTGCTGAAGGTATTTTTAGATTATTATAATACTGGAGGCTTATATTATCACAAAATACTGTGAATTTCCGTCCCCATAAATATTCTCGGAAATATGTAATCCCAAAACATAAACCTAATAATTCAAGGGTGGTTGAAGAATATGTTTTTTCGGAGTTTAAAAGTTTTCTTGATGCGTATCCTATCGAGTGTAGTATGTTATTTTCGTCATATTGTTCGATATATGCGCCTAGTCCCATAATGGATGCGTCTATAGTAAGAAATACGTGTTTTTCATTATTGAAGTGTGCAATTAGTGGTTCCGATGTTAAATATTTTTTTAATAAATTGAACGACTTCTCATGCTCGTCTAACCATGTAATTTTGTTTAGTCCTTTTTTGATTAGTTCCATTAGAGGGTTTGCTATCTTTGCAAAAATTTTTATATGTTTTCTGTAGTAGGAACACATACCGATGAATGATCTGAGATCTTTAATGTTTTTGGGTGTATTAAATTCTATAATTGCTTTAGTGTTGGTATTTAGTGGTTGTATTCCGTTAATTGATATTTTGTGACCTAGCAGTTCGATTGTGTTATAAAAGAAGTTACATTTTTTTGTTTTGAGTGAAAAGTTTTTTTCATCGATAATTTTGAAAGTTTCACGTAAGTTAATTAGTGCTTGATCGAAGGTTTTACCATATGACGCTAGATCATCTATATAAATTATGAGTGATTTGTAAAGTAAATGTGCAAATGCATTATTAAGTTCCCTTTGGAATATAGCACTGCTATTTTTAAAGCCTTGCGGTAGTCTGGTGAATGTCATTAAGCCTAATGCAGATGTAAAAGCTAGTTTAAATTGATCTTCTTCTCTGACAGGAATTTGAAAAAAACCATTATTGAGGTCAAGACTAGAAAAGAATTGTGATCCTTCCAGTGCTCTTAACAAATCTGTTGTTCGGGGGATCGGATATTGGTCACATTCTACTTTGTCATTTAATTCCTTATATGAGACTACTAAACGAAAGGTGCCTTTGTCCTTTTTTTTTACTAAAAAGGCCGGTGCTGCAAATTTAGATATTATTGGTTTTACTATTCCTGCTTCTAAAAGTTTGTCAATTTGAATTTTTAGTTCCTCCCTTTGTTGTGGTGATACTCTATGCGGTGCATTGAATTTTGGTTCACTATAATTATTTTTCAATTTTATTGTGCACGGTGTTATGTTGGCTGGTTTTAACTTAGATGCGTCTGTGATAAATATGTGTTTGAATTCTGTTAGTAATTTAACGACTTGGTTATGCTGTGTTATATTCAAGTCTGGTGATATGGAAAACAGTGTACCTTCATTATCAGCTATTTGTTGTTTGATATTGTTTTCTTGTTTATCGTTGATGTTATTTAATGTGTATGAATCATTTTTATCTACGTATATTATAGTATTGTCATGACTGTTTGTATTTGAGTTATTTTGTGTTATATTATATTTGTTGTCGTTTAAATGTATTTTATCTATAACGTTTTTAAGAGGTATTATGTTTTCAATGTGAACGTATTTTTTAGGTATTTTATTAGTTGGTTTTAACGTTTTTGTTCCTGGTATCCAGTGCGAGTTGTTGACATAATATAGCATTATGGGTTGCCTATTTTTTGTTCCATAAATTATACCCGTTTTGTTCGTGTCATTATATATATAAGTATCGTGATTATAGTAATTTGCTATTGACGCTAATTCGTCATCAGACCACCAATAGTTTGGGAGCATAGATAAGTTAAGTAAATCTAATAAGTCAGCTATGGTCGTGATGTTATTTGTTTTGTTGTCATTCAGTGCGTTACATATTGCGTATATGCCACAGTTTCCGTCACTTGGAACGTTTTCTCCAGGTTTATAATCATAGAATTTATTATTTATGTGTTCAATATTTGATTTTATTTCTGTCTGGTAATCGTTTTTATTATTCTTGTCATTATTGATATTGGATACGTCTTTTTCTACAGGATGTGTGTTATAATTGTTTGATAATTGAGGGTAATCATGGTCACAGATAATTAATTCAATGTTGGTATTTGAAAATTCAGAAAATACGAGTTGTTTAATGGTAGACCAATTATATTTATCTAGACCCGTGGCCAATTTGGGTATAGCTAATTTATACTGTTTTAATTTGTATAGTTCTTTGATTAAATTGCTTAATGCTGTTTGTATATCATTATATTGGGGTTTCTGATAGTAATATTGTTTAGTAATGAGGTATAAAATTAATCTATTTTCGGTTTTTATGGGTATGACATCACCGATGTTTATGATTCTATTAGAAAAACTGTCGTGAGGTCTGCCGTATTTTTTACAAATTTGTGCTGCTAACCCTTTATTCATTTTTAGATCAGCTGAGACACAGTGTGCGATAGCGTATTCTTGCGGTATTTCTAAAATGTTTTTATTTATTTCCTTTATATTATGTGAATGTATTTCATTAATATTATTTATATTTATATTTGAAAGGTGTAGTTTTGTTTTTATTTTGTTATTTAAGGTCATTTCATTATTTCCATAGTCTATATGAGCATTATTTTTAATTAAAAAATTGTTTCCTAATATTATTGTGCTTGAAAGGTTTTTTACTATATATGTTAAGATGTGAAATATATGATTTTCGATAATTAATTCAATGTGTGTTGAGCCACAAACTATAAGTGGTTGATTATCTGGTCCTACTAAATTAATCGTTTGATTTTTGGGTAAAATATTATATTTTATACAGCATATGTTTGCTCCAGTGTCTATAACTATTGGAATTTCTTTTTGATTTAGTTGTGCGTATATATGTAGAGTGTTAGGGTTGTTCGAGATTTTTAGTACATTATTTTCATTTGTGACTTTGGTTGACTCAAAAGGTAATTCGTCGTCAGCCCTACAGTTTAACCTCAGTTTAAGTTTTTTGAATTGATGTTTGGTTTAAAGCATTTTTTTGCCGTGTGGCCTGTTTTATCACACAATTGACATTTAATAACATTCCGGTTTTGGTAATAACAGTCCTTGGTTTCATGGCTTTTGAGATTACATATCGTGCATTGTTTTTTATTTTCATTTGTTTTTTTACAATTTATTGCTGTGTGTCCTGGTATGTCACATAGTTGGCATTTAATATAATTGTAATTTAGTTTTTTAAAACAATTGTTGGTATCATGATTATTTAAACCACATATGTCACATTTTTTATTTGTATGATCAAAATTGTTTGATGTTTGTTTTTCTGGCATATTTAGTGATTTTTGAATTATTTGTTTTAGTTCTTTAATTTCGTCACTTATTTTACTTTCTTCTACAGTTTGGCTATTAATTTGGTTTAATTGGTTTTTTATTATATCGGTTTTGAGTTCTGAGGGAGTTTGAGGTATATGACCTGTGATCATAAATTCTATCATTTCGTATTTTCTTACATTTTCTTTTAATTCATTTAAGTTTTTATTACCCATAATACCTATATATCTAGCAATGTTTGGTTTAAGCCCTTTCATTATATTACGAACGATTTCCTCTTGTGACATGTTTTTATCTATTCTCCTACATAGTGATTCTGCTTCATTAATATATGCGACCGTAGATTCATCTTCTAATTGTTTTCTTTTTTCTAATATTAGCCTAATCATTTCGGTTTGAGCAATCGGTTCGAATTCTTTGCGTAAATTTCCCTCAAGGTCCGTCCATTTAATTTCGGAAATGTCATGTTGTATATTGTCGAAAAAGGTTAATGCAGGTCCCTCAAGAAATGCTGCTATATATAATGTTTTGTCGTTGTCTGACCAACCGTTTATTAGAGCGGCTCTGTTATATTGTTTTAAAAAAGAATCTATGTTGTCCGATATTGAACCCGAAAATTTATTTGGTTTGATGTAAGGTCTTTTGTTATCATTCATTTCTATTTTTTTGTTAATGTCTATAGGATCACCTAAGAATGATAAATCGTTTATTGTTAAAAAGTCACTTTCTGTGGATTCACCTTTTAAATAATTTAATAGTCTGTTTTTAAGTTCAACAACTGTCCCGGTTGATATTAAGTTTCTTCTGTTGAGTTCTAAAATTAGTCCGTCCTTATTCAATTTATGAACCCACGATGTTTTAATCTCAGAGAAGTTTACCTCGGGAAATATTAAGTTATTAGGCTCGGCTATGTTATTAGGCATGTAAGTAAGAATTAGTTTAATAATATGATATGAAATATTTTATAATAAATGTTATTTGAATGGGTTTATTATGTAAATATGATAAACAATTTTTTATTAATTGGTTACTTTAGAAGGTTAATCAAGGGAAAAATTGGTTTTTATGGATTCATTTATTAAATATAATATGTTTTTTTTTTGTATTATTTAACTTAGCAAGTTATTTTGTTAATTAATATGAGATTTTTGTACATCAAATTGTTTTATAAGCAATTTTTATTAAGTTTAATGGCAACTTTATAATTTTTATTTTTATTTTTATTTTTACTTATTTATTAACAATTCAATGTTTTATGATTATGTTTGTTTAATGGCAACTTTATGAATAATTATTTTTTTTTTTCTTTTTTGTACTTGTTTACTAGCAAGTCATGTGTATGGTTATGTTTGTTTGATGGCAACTTTATGGTTTTATGGTTATGATTTTTTATTTATATATTGTTTAATATTATTGGCTGCAGTCGTTTTAATAGAAAAGGTTATTATTATTATTATTATTTTTTTTATATATACAAAGTATCGGATATTAAAAAAAAAGAAAACTCTCAGTTTGCAAAAACTGAACTCGTGTTGGGCGCCACTTTGTAATGAATTAAAAATGTGGTAAATAGTAGTATTTATAATTATGAGATAATATTTTAATTATTTAGAATGTTACTTATTTATCTAATGTTTTATTTTTAACTCATTACTTTATAAAATATATATTACGGGGTTAGGTAAGAGAGTTTTCCTTTTTGAATAAATTTAAATATAAGAGATATCTGTTATGTAAATTTTGACTTACCTTTCGGATGATTCAAGACCTGAAATCGTTTTTGATGAAACTTGATGTGGTGAAGGTTGAATGACCAGAGTGGAAGGGATATAAGAAAAAATAATATATTCAACACAACGAGATATATTGTTGAAGTGAGTTAAATTTATTGAACTTAAAAAAATTTACACAGAATAAAATCATATAATTATTAGTATAACATGAGGTGAGCGACTGAGCGCCGAATTGATTGTTGTGTGCGTTTTTATAGATGTGATAATGATGGCGTCTTTGACCTTTGGTGGTGGAATCTGTCCATTGCGGCGTTGTTCGTTTGTGTGTCATCTTATTTACTAAATGTCTACATATCTAAGATTAATTTAATTACTTATAATTTTATTTTACTGGCTAATCAATGTTTGTGTAGCTGTACAAATAATATTCTATTTATTTTAAATATAAAAGTAATTTAGTTCATGATAATGTATGTGTGTGCAGCTGTATAGACATTTTATTAAAATTAAAAATAATGATATATAGTAATGTATATATCATTACAATCAACATAATTTGGAAGGTTATTTGGTATGGAGAGTTTAATTTTTTTGGAAGGGTCATCAAATTTTCGAATAGCAGGATCTTTTCTTCTTTTTAAAGTCTTGGATAGGTACTTTGGGCCAGGAAAAATTGAAGGAACCGCTCCAATTTTCAATTTAAATTGTTTATATGGAATCTGTGAAAAAGTCCTCATAGATTATTATGACATAAATAAGGACATTTTTAATTCAAACTAGGTACCTGCCTATAATTAATTGTATATAATATGTATATTTTTTTTATATAGATATGAAATATAGGCATACAATATTATAATAGGTAGGTATTGCATTTTTATAACGAATTGCATAAGCATTTAAAAATGTCTACCTTCAATGGCTATTTTATTTTATGTCTATTAGAGGTAAATTAAAATAGATTAAATACCTATTATAGCATATTGTATTTATTACCTATGAAAATATTTTGGAATTATAAGAAGCGGTGTGTACTAGTTGCGGTCATAATCAAAAATTACATACTAGTTGCGGTCACCCCTCAAAAAGGTTACATACTAGTTGCGGTCACCTCTCAAAAAGGTTACATACTAGTTGCGGTCACTCAAATAATAATTACTAAGTATACTAAATAATATAATATTATTTAATTAGAAAAACTTAAACTTATTAATCACATTTTCCTTTCCATTTATATCGAAAAGATAACAGACTAAGTACTGTCCACGCTATTATTTTTTGTGTAGGTATGGTTAAAAATGTTGATACTTATGTTTAAATTACGTGGTTAAATTTGTGTCAAAATATAGTATATAATAGTAAACTTGTGTCAAAATATAATATATAATACTATAATAGTATAATAATAATAATAATTTAAAATTTTAAAATTTTGTAGGTATAAATTTAAAGGAAATCGACTATAAATATTCAAGCCGATTTATTTCACCTTCTTTATAATATTGTATTTGTTGCGCTAAAAAATGCTCTTTTTCTATTGAAATTTTATTAACACGACTGGTTTTTGTACAATTCATTTTTAAATAGACATTCGTTTGAATTTCATTTAAAGCGTCAATAAATATAAAAATATTAGGGTGAGAGTGGTAAAACATGCTATTGAGCTTTGAATGAAAACTTTCGCATGCATTGGTTGTATACAATTTAATCTATTTTATTTATAAACTTTACAAATAAGTAGTGGTGTTCTCACATATATACGCTGTGTGCATTATATACAGCTATGATAAGGTATGACCGCAACTAAGATATTACCTAAATTGGCGTGACCGCAACTGTTATATCTGTTTATCTCAAAAATCGTTATGACCGCAACTAGTATGCAGCCATAAGAAGGTATCATTTTAAAATTATATCAGTTTTTATATAAGTAAATAAATTACCTGTATTGTACCGGACTGCCAAAATCGGATTATTTCGTCTTCATGAAAATGTTTGGAACATACAAAATGTTTTTCACTTAATATAAAATTGTCTCGTGGAATTGCTCTTGCCCAAATAGCTCGTAGTTTTTCGTCTTTCGGGACAGAAAATTGCGTAATTTTTTCGGTGTTGTTTTTGTAGTACCCCGACGAGCACCCAACAACACAACACTTGACCATATTATAATATTATTTAATTAATAACTTGTCATACAGTAAACCGCACTATATTTATGTACGAATTGTCGAACACAAAACAATATTATACTACACAGTACACAGTTGTAGTAAAATGTAAAAATCATGACAAAATGTGAAATTGTTATGATAAAAATAGTAAAATATTGTATCTGTATGCTCTACGGCTTTTAGTTTTTACGTTTAAATGTATGGCCAAGTACACCTAGCGCTGTAGTTCACAAATCCACCGCTCGTGTCCAAGAAATTATACAACGGAGCATAGCGCGAGTCGCAACCTGTGTAGATAACCGTGGTACTACTACACCACTCTGCCCGCCAAGACAACAATATCGCGACAAAACAAAATTATTTGTCCGTATTCTACGCGAGCATGATGTAATAATATTATTTTTGTTTTCAAACAACATTTGTCCGGCGAGTACGGCCAATGCGATATCGGATATTCCAGTTTGAACACGTTACGGTTTTATATAACTTACTATACTATACAAATATGACATTAAAATAAAAAATATTTAAAAGTATCCCAATATAGTCTAGGGGCTACGAAAATTGTGATTTGTATAAATAATGTAAGGTAATCGTAATTATTGTAGGTATAGGCAGTTGCGCAACTAGCACTAAATCTTAGGGAGGGCTACACCTCCACCTCAATATTAACCAAAGGTAACATGTGGGGGGGCTTATATCTTAAGATTTAAATACCACAAAAATATCAACATTGGTTTTAATTTATAGACATAGTATACATAAGTTGTTAGTATGTTATTCGAGATTCATTTTTCTTTTATTTACAATTATAAATTGTTGTAAAATTTGCTCAGGATCAATTTTTACATTTTTTTCAACACTTAGTAAGGATAAATTACAGAAACGATCTTGATCTATTATAGACCTCAAGTAGTCGAAAATATTTGTTATTAGCTTATTACGTTGATATAAACGAATTAATAATTATACTAATTATAACACAGTGGCGCAATTATCGGGAGTGTTGGGTGTGCAATTCACAGGGGCCCCCGGTTTTGAGGGGCCTCTAGATTTAAAAAAATCATGTATGATATTCCTTTACTATAATCTGTAATTTACACATATTATAATATTTGTTTTAATGTGCCTAATAAATAATTATGTCTTTACTCTTGAATTAGAGAATAATTCAAATTACGAGTATCTATGTGAGAAAGCAGTTAATTGTATCGTAATACAGTATAGGTCCGAAATGCGAGTATAGAGTTTGAGTATAATACACTATAATTGAAAATTTGAAACTTCTTTTATTATTATACATAATATTATGTTGGTGTGTGTACTGTTTAGTGTGTAAGTCATGACTCGTGACAATATTACGTATGTGTTTGACGAATAACGGTAGGTAATAAGACAAAATTATTAATGATTTTGCTACCGTAAAAACAAGAAGAATTAATTTTTATGTTTGATTTTATATAAAAAAAAATTTAACTAATAAAAATTAATTATATTAATTAATAAATACTATGACATGTGAGAAAACAATATTTTTAAAAATTATAATAAGGTATGGCTGTTTTTCATTTTTATTATTCAGTAAGGGTCCCAGTATGGAAATTTTCACATAGGCCCCTCATTATCAAGTTGCGCCACTGTTATAGCATATTGAATTCAAGAATGTATAGAATATTTTTTTGTTTTGGGGGTTAAGCCCCCAAAGCCCCCACTAGTTGCGCTTATGTAATTAGGTCTGTACCTATGTACGATACGTCGATACGACAGTGTATAAATTATTTCTGTTAATAAAAAATGTAAAATCAAGAACATTAATTTGATATTATAATATATTTTTTGTTTTTAATTGTCCAATTGTTCATTTAATTTGTTCGCGATTATGTGCTATAAAGTATAGAGTAGTACAGAAGTGAGAATTCAGTAAACTTATTAGATAAATTCCATTATTCGAATAATTCAAATTGAAACTGTGACGCAGATTACCAAAGTTAATTAATAATATTATATTATAATTATATAATTATATTATATTTTATATGTGTGAAATGGTTTTTTTTTCTAAAATATGTCGTAAAAAAATATATATTTCGGGATAAAAAAAAAATACAACATAAAATATTTTAAATTTGCGTGATAAAACTTATTATGATTATAACAGCTAGATATTATTGACAACAAAAGTAAAAATATTAAATAAATATTGCAATTATATTGAAAATAAATTTTAGATCCAACTATCTAACGTAATATTATATTATTTGGTACTATAGTAATACCACTGGTTAATATGTGATATAATGTAAGTAATATTTCTTCGTGCATTATAATGTACTAAAATATGTACATGTCTTGTCCGAAAAATTTTAGGCACCCCCCGAAATTCAGGTCTTCGCACGCCTATGACTAGGAACTACGAGTTTGGTAACTGGTGAAATCACTAAAATGTTATTATTTTAAAATAAAAATTAATGATTTTATACAATTTGTTATGTTATATTCAGCCAATATTATACGCTGTATCTAAATAGGTAAATAATAAATATAACTCGTTTAGTTTAGGTAAAATACAAATTAATTTTTATACGTTCCTAATTACATTCTACTATTGTATTAATTTAGTTATATAAAATATATAATACATAAGAATATCATACGATTTATGTATGGTGAATGATGATTTTGACATAATGATATAATATTAATTATTTTAATAACACCAAGACAAGTCGACAATTTGCTTGAGGATTTTTAACATAATATTTTAGACCTAAATACCCGTTCGCGAACACCGCCCGTTCTATTACGATACTAAATATTAAATACAAAGTTTTCGAAAATGACTGGGTATTTAATACCTATTTTAATTAATAATAAAAAAATATAGTTAACAAGTAGTGAGCTAGACCCCCAACTGTGGGTGTAAAATTATTATTTAATATTAAAATATCTAATGTAGGTAGGTACTAACTACTAAGTATATAGTATAATATGTGTAATTATTATATTATATTATAATTACTATTATTGTACAATAGTATCGGCTGGTGTGTTATTTTTTTTCCACGGATATGCAGTTGCATGTCTTATTTGGTGGTTTCCTGTAAAAACAGGCTAAAGTGAGGTTCATATAAATCCATTTCATTATTGTTATGAAATATGAATAATAAAAATATTTGGCTTATTATAGCACATATTTTTCACAGTATACATTATAATTTATAATATTATGTGTTTTACCCAGTACTACGAAAACAATATTATTGATGATACAATGTGGATACAATTGCAATGGGCAGACGAGTTGTGTGCGGGACGCTGGAAATATTATTATAAAGAATTATTAATAAATTTACACTATAGCACAACATGCCTCATAGTCTCTTGGTTATCGCTGACAATATTATTGTTCAACTAGCTGTACTTGTACACTTCGTTGCCTTAAATTTGATTACCTAATGCAGGGTGGTCCAACCCGCGGCCCGCGAAGCTTTGTTTTTGGCCCCTCCAACAATTTAAAATTTAAATTTAAAATTACAATAATATATGTAATGTATTATTGTAATTTTTTAATAATAATTAATAATTTGTGTATTATATAAAATAAAATATAAATAGGTAATAGTATAATTTTTTTTCATCTGGCGGCCCCCGGTGTTTTTATGAAAGTGTAAATTGGCCCGCCAACTACAAAAGGTTGGACCACCCTACCTAATGCAAGCATTAAGCGAGAGGATAAAAACTATTTTTGGTTTTCTGATTTATATTAATATATAAATTATATTTCCGACATATCAACTTTACGTTAATATACCGCCCAGCGTTGCATTTTTTCAATCTATTAACCGATTATGTATCATTCCGCATTCGTTAAAAATAATCAAAAAAAAATTTGTATATATATAAGATAATATTATATTATAAGTTAAGCAATTAGGTTATCAAACACAATATAATTTGACAAACAAAAGGTCAGGTACTCAGGTTGCCGGTAGCTGGTAACATACGAGTCACCGTGTCCACAATATGTAAATAGGTATACAATAAACACGTTTTAATTAGTAATTACCTTTATCGGATTAATTTTATGTCATAAACCCTCTCTGTGATGTCATCTTTAATTTTAAAAAGAACTGCACGACGATTAAATAATAAATGAGTAGTTTTGGAGTTTATCCCGAGCAAAAAAAAGCGACTTAATTTTATATAGCTAAAATTTTGGGGCAGTAAATTTAACTGGGAAAATTTTTTATAATAGGTATTAATTTAATGATGTTTGTTTTATAAACATATTATCATGAAAATAAATATGATATGAAATATGAAAATAAATTAATACATTTTGCAATTGCTGGCATGCTAGATTGTTATACTGCATGATACTATTGACACTATTAGCATATCACATTATGTATTGTAAGTTTTTTTAGGATAAGAAAAATTGGAGGCTAGGTAAATTGAGTCCGAAATATAGTTTTTGTGGTATACTCAGTCCCTGGTTATAATAGGTTTAGTTTTCAAAACAACACATTTTCCTATTCCTTCTCACTTTTACTGGCTTTTTAGTACTATTTGTTATGTTAACATAACTGCCGTGGTTAAAAATGTGCTTTTTTTGTTTTTAATATGTAATAATGTAATATAATTTACTACGTTATACATACAAATCACAATTAATTAAATATAGAATATACAAATTCAAGTCAAAGGCAGTAAATGTTTTTACAAACATAATTATAATGTTATACATTTTTTTTTATCTCTGCAGGCTACAAATTTCTTGTACCTATTATTTTCATTTACATTTTACGCTGATAAGGATTAATTATTTTATTTTTTTGAAATATTATAATATGTTTCTTGTATTTATTTTATATGATGAAAGTAGTAGGTACTCTAAAAAAAAATAAGGTTCATAAAAATCCGAGGCCCTCTAATAACAGCAATGATTAACATTTTACACACGTCGATATGATCATAATGGTTTTTTTCTTCGGAAATGGTATCCCTGATCATTGACAAAATATGGAAAATTATAAATATACATTACAATAAATTATTATAATCCAGTTTTATACTAAAAATACGATAGTGGGGACGAGTTAATATTTTGCTCCGCGCTCAGCAATCAATCGTCACTCTTTCGCAAGTCTTGGACCAATTTTCTGTCCTCAACAGAAGAATTTCGTCTACTCTATAAGTTGTAAGTATAGTACTTTCATAATTTTATTTCCCAATTTTTTTAAATTAATAATTGTTTGTGTTGATATTATACGTTGCTACGGGTTTTTAATTTTAACTTAAGAAAAAAATTAGAAACTTATTTTTATATATACATAATTTTTTGACGTTTGCGCTGAATGTATAATATACTTAACATTTTTTATTTTTAAATACAGAAAATAAAAATTTTTAAATCTTATTTAATTATTTTTGAAAAATTCTAAATAGCCAATTTATAAATCTGGGTTTTAGAAAACTTTTTTATAAACAACATTTATCTAAGCCAAGTGGTTTATTTTTTTTATTGTTTTTTTAAATGTCTAAATTTTTGAAAGTTACTCATTACAGGGTTGCTACTCATTTTTTTCTTGAAATTTTATTAACGGTTACATTTTCAAAATATTTTGACCTTCTTTAAGCTACTTCTAGACAATTGAAATTTTCGACTTTTTCTAAGTTTTTTTTCTTCAAATTCCGATAAAAAAAATAATCTCACTGTTAATACTTTCACATGGGAGTATATTTAAAACACTAAAATATGAATAAACTGAATATTTAAATATACTTGTTTAACATTAAACAGTTTAATTATTCTCAAAATGTCATTACAATTTAAAAGTACACGAATGGTAATAATTTAAAATAACAATAATATATATACATTATTTAATACATTTTTTAAATTCTAGCCCTATTTAATTGATTATATTATAATAAAGTAATTTTTAAAATTAAAGAAACATGGTACAGCCAAAACAACAACATCAGCAGCAGCAGCCTCTGCCGCCGCAAAAGCAGCAGCGGCCTTCGACGCCACCGCCGCAGCAACAACAACAACAAAAAAAAAAAAAACCGCAACAACAACAGCAGCAGCCGCAGCAGCCGCCGCAACAACAACAACAACGACAACGACAACAACAACAACAACAGCATCAGCATACGCCGCCGACGCCTAATTCCTCCTCCGACGACGAAGATGAGTTATCACCATCACCATCCATCTCAGCCAGACGTAGCGTCTCCCCCGACCACTACCAAAACTCCTCCGAAGGGGGTCGAGGTAGGGGAAGGGGAAGAAATAAGCCAGGTCGCGGTGGTGGCCGCACCAGCGCATATGTTGGGGAGGATGCGAACATGGTTTTGGTAAGATTTAGTTTATTTAATTCCAATATAGAGATCAGCATTGGCGCATTGCTCATTGTGCCCAGGCCCAGTCAGTATATCCCGACCAGGCCTTTCCCATATTAATTTTATAAAGTGTGCTGATCTCAATTATTTAATATGTGTACGATTATTACAATTTCACTGTATGTTTTAACAATTAAATAAATTCGTCTATATGTTTACAGCTCCTCCAATATTTGCGAATGGTGCGGCCGAGAAAGCCGCGGCCCGGCAAGTTTAAGAGAGACCAGCTACGCAAGCGAGGTGGTGGTAGTGGTGGTGGTGGTGGTGGTGGTGGTGATAGAGGCAGAGGCGGCGGCTCTGGTGCTGTGGTTTAATAAAAATATTTTTTATTATTAAATAAAACATTAATTACCACAATATTATCGTTTTGCATTAGCATTATATATCCAGTGCTTGAATTGAGGGAAGGGGGATGGAATATTTATTCTTAAACATATTTAAGCGTACTAATCCCTTTTATAATTATATCCTAACCGTTAAGAAATTCAAATAATCGAGTACACAAGTTTTTATATTTCTGCTTCCCCCTTATGTTTTTATTAATTCAAGCACTGTACACATCCTTCCTATACTAACTAGAATTATGTTGCTAAGTCAGAGATTAGACACTAAATGTTTCTACTGACCCATAGCCAAGGAACTTTGATGTCGGCAAACGATGATTTTTTTTCTCTCTTTTGCATTTGGTTCATACACCTAGTGATAAAAACAAGTAAAGAATTATTAAGTAAAAACTAATGATATAATTTTAAAATAATAAAAATAATTAATAAAAAAATGTTAACTTCTGAGAGCAGATGCTCTGCAGGTCAATTCAAGTACACTGCATGATATTTCTATTGAAGTTAACCTGTCGACTATACCTAAGTATTACGGAAGATTGATTACACTTTTGATGGACATCAATTAATATTATTATATTAATAGTATATTAGGTAGTATTATGTTTATAGGAATGTATCATTGCTATAAACTTTTAAACAAATACCAACTGGGCACCTTACTGTAGAACAGTGTGAATAGGTTTATGGTATAGCTTAAAATTAATGTAAATATTTGAAAATGTGATTTGCAAAATTACTAAATATAATAAAATATTTATTATTTGTAAGTGGGTGATAACCAGCTAGTTCAATGAATTTCTTAGTAATAATATGATCAAATTGTGCACTCGTACCATCTAAGCAATTAGTAGATAACAATTAACAACTCCCAGCTAATATAGATTTAATAAATCATTTTTTTTTTAAACCAACTGATTGTAGATATAATATAAAATGTTAAATTCTTGCTTTATTGTTTCCAAAATCACAGAATCAGTTTTTTTTTAATTTTCATTTAATTATAAATTAAATAAAAATTTATAAAAATAAAATAATCTGTTCATCTAACCTGTTATTTCCAGTGAGGATTATGTAAAATTACTTCACACACTTTTTACAGTCATGAGTAGGATTCCAAGTTTGAGTTGGTGAATAGTATGATGGATCAGTCAACTTGTTCAAGAATATAACTAAAGCATCCTAAATAATCTTCAGTTTCTTCTTTGTAAAATGCACAACGAGTAATATTTTCATGATCACCAAAAGCACTGTAAAAATAATTACATGATTATTTATATATTGAAATGAAATAGTTAAATAATATCAATATAAGTTTGTGCATACATACAATAAATAATATTATAAAACATAAAATGTAATTAAATAGGCACATGACGACGGCAAATTCGTAATTTTTTTGCCAAAAACATGCTTTCGTACTTCCAATAGTACTCAGGCCTCGTTGATCGTAGAAACATGATTTTGGTATCAAAATAATCACGAGAAGTTGTACTAAATATTCTTGGAACAGATTTCGATATCTAAATTTGCCGATTTTATATAATTTTTTAAAAAAATGAAAAATTGTACAAACTTCAAACACAAATAAAATTGGTTAGAAAAAATATTTTAAAATTCTGTTCCAAGAATATTTAGTACAACTTCTCGTGATTATTTTGATACCAAAATCATGTTTCTACGATAAACGAGGCCTGAGAACTATTGGAAGTACGAAAGCATGTTTTACGGTCGATTTTTTTCTACTGTGACGGCCTCTTAAGATATTATTAGATTCTGTGTTAATGTAGGCAAATAAATGGAATAAATTGAATGGCTTACATAATACATGATAAAATATTAATCATTAGGGCTCGGATTAATATGTAAATACATATTTTTACTGTGACTTGATAAATTAATTTAAGTGAGTGATAAATTTGTTTCAAGAGATTTCTAATGAAATTAACTATATTTTATTTTACATATTTTTACATATTTTGCCATAAGTACATGTTTTTACATATTTCTCAATTATTCCATTTTTTCCTACATATTTTAACAATTTGCTCATTTACGATTTTTTAATAATTATTAATTATGTAGGATTTTATTTTTCAATAGAGAAAATTTCTCATATTTCCAAAAGTACAAAATAATAATACCAATTATTGAATTTAATCTACGGTAGATATATAACTTACTCCTTCAGACATAGTCAAAATGCAATACTGTCCAATAACATCAGCGGAAGCCGAAATATCATTTAGTCAGTATAAGGCAATTTTAGGACAAAATCAAAAATCTTTTGAATTTCAAAATGGCTGTTATCATAAATTGTAATGAAGATAATTAAAATTTTTATTTCTTTTTAGCTTTTTTTATTTATATTTTATAATTTGTAACACCTTTTTTTTATTAATAATTTTAATATTTAAAATATAATTTGTTTCATTAGAAACTCATATGGATATATTATATAATTAAATATTAATAAATAAATCATATTAGTAAAATACATATTATGATATTTTTAGCACATATTTATGTACATATTTTGCTAACGTAAATACATATTTTGATTTCATAAATACATATAAATCCGAGCCCTAATCATGATATTATGATAATAATAATAATGTAATAATAGAGTACCTAAATTAGGTATACGTATGTATAATACGTATAAACTGTATACAGTATACTATATTAATGTATGATTGGGATTTGTGATCAATAAATACTTACCCCATTTCGATTTTTCTTAAAGCGGGACATTTTTGGTTCTTTGGGGACAGCGGGACACTTAGCTCGAAAGCGGGACGTATGGTCACGTTAGGCTTACAGCAATAAATATGTTCTCAAATTTTAACTACACTAGTAATCAAAATAAATTTTAATTTAATTGTAAATGTTGGTTAATAAAAAAAAAAAAACATTGTATGAACTCCAGTGGTTATGTGATAATGTTAAAAAAGTATCACCAACAAAAGATGATAGAATCACAAATAATGTTCAAATTATACATATTATAGTTATTTCATAAATTTAAGATAATCATTAGTTACATATAAATTTGAAATCATAAAACACGATCGACAGACACTGAGACACAGCAAACACAACTTGTACAGGTACGAGACTGGTAAGAGAATGAACAAAAATGAATGACATTGAAACTTCAAAGGTAGGAGACAGGCAGGTAGACTGCATGAATATTGTACCTATCGTCTGGCTCAATGGGACATAAGTAATACGTGCAATAATAAAACCTATAAATATAGCAGACACAATGAGACACCTGGAATTTCTAGTTTAATTTAAAAACATTGGTAATACACATAAAAATGTGTTTGTGTTGATGCAAAAACCCAACCTACTACACACGTGTAGGTAATTATCTAAAATTAAATAAATTATATCACTAAATCAGCCACAACACTGCAAGACAAGCAAAAGTTAATCACATAATCCTTAATCGTTATAGTCTACTATTTTCCCCATACAAATGCGCCCTACAAAATGTTACTAATAACTAGTACATAATAACCATAGGTGAGGTATAAACCATATTCCATTTAACCTTTGGTGGACACACCTGCCCTTTCCATTCGTATAGGTTTAAAAGCGTGAGCTCCGCCGGAACACGTTCAAATATTTTTTCCAAAATACGCGGTTTAACGGACGACCGTCTACCGGGCATACCGTCGCCCGCGCGGTACTTACTCAATTTCGAAAATTCATATCTCGAAACTGGCCAAAGTGTTGGTTTAGATATTTTAACATTTTGTTAAACATCACCTGCCCTTTCCAATCGTGTAGGTTTAAAAGCGTTTCGTATTTTTTTCATTTTTTCGTTTTAACCTATGAACTGTCTACCGAGTGTATGATTGGATGGTACTTAATTTCGAAGTGTATATAGGCACCTGTAGTCTATGTGTCACATAAATAAGGGTGGATCTAGCAAATACTAACGGTCGGGGCACTTTATAGGAATAGTTATATAATATAGATAGTGTCCCTCACCAAAATAAAAACAATATTATATTATATTATATTTAATTATATAATAATATAATATATTATATTTAATTATAAAATAATATGATTTATTAAATTATATTATATTATGTTTTATGATATTAAACTTTAGTATATTTTATATTGTATGGTACAATAACTCTATGTTTTATAATTTAAATAAATTAATAAATTAATTATTTAATTAAAATAATAACTTAGCGTTGAATATTTTGCTATTTTCGTTTTCTACTCGCTTTTGTGGTAGCACTGAATCGGATAGCAATTATTGTATACAATTATTTTATTATGGTATTTTTGAATTCGTAAATGTTAAGGGTTTGGGATACACTGGGCCTCTTATCTATTGCTATTGGATTATTGCTTATGTAATCCTCGTGAAATAATTCACAATACATTTATTAGGTACACCATGTTGAAAGTGTTATATTTTTTTTTCTTGAAACTTGAAAGTTATGATAATAATTTTGCATAAAACCCTGATGAAGCTTGGATGTTCTTATTAATAATAATGTTCTTATAATATTATCTAAGTATTCCATACATACGTCATACACGTATTGTGTTTCATTAGGTAGGTATCAATCTTTTTTACAATATAATATATTATATAGAAATATTGCTACGTGCTCTGATGTCCTATACCAATAATATAATACATAAAGGGGTCCATACAGAGTAGGCCTAATTAATAAGATAAGAATCACTTATATATTTTAATTACAGGACGTAGGAATGAATAAAATACCAAACAATATAAGGAGGGTAGCCATCGTACCACAACGGTGTTTAGCTAGGCCTGAAAAACAATAATAATAAAACAACTTTTAACACTAAATCTCAGCATAGGGAAACGAATAAACGTATCGATGCGTTAAACCTAACCCAACCGTGGGCGCACAATTATATATTTCAAATATAATGTTGATCATATCGCGAGTTCTGAGAACTCGGATATGGCATTTGCGGTTGACCACATGCGTAGGCGGATGGTCACCGGACGTCATCATCGCACGCGCATCCTCTGAAATGCGTAATAGTGTGAGAAGCGAATGACCTGAATACGAATAGGCCAGAAGGGACATGAGTAGGAGATCAGGGGACACTGACTATATAAGGGGGCTCAGGAGAGGACTCCCGCAGACGTGATTTTCCAGAGTTAGCGCAAGCACCTTCACGTCACTTTACACCAGAAATCGTTCATTTGGACTTAGTTTATTTTCCAATTAATTTAATTATTTGGACTTAGAATATTTTTCATTCAGTTAAATAAAAACACTTAGAAATAATTTATCTATTTATTTCGTCACGACCTGTATCTTTTCGACAAGCTGTTGGCCCACTACAAATTTGGCGCAGTCGGTAGGATTCTTTCAAGAAGAATTCTTTGGACGAATTTATTTATTTTTTTTTAAATAAAAAATAATTTTTCAACTTCGGAATTTTTTCGAATTATTGGAAAAATTTTTCAAAGAAGAATTCGAGAGGCAAATCAATCACGATTCACTGTTGAAGAGGACAACTGATCACTGTCAACTTCAACGACTCTGAGAAAGAACCATATACTCAGCGAGCCAACAGATTCAAAGTCAAAAATTCAACAACCAGAAATGAAAGCAGCAACTCAAGCCGTCGTAGTGTGAGTTATAATTTTTTTGTGTAATGTAAAATAATTATTAAGTGCTAGCTCTGATCCGTCTCCTTTGGAATTAATATTCCATCGTAAAATTTTTTATTGTGAAGGTGTATATATATTCTCCCCGTAAAATAAAATAATACATTTTTAACAATCAATAATAATTTTCTAAGTAATAAAAATAATTAAATAAATATTAAAATAAAAATTAAATAAAATAAAATATTTTTTTTTTAAGTTGGAAATTTTACAATTAAATAAAATAAAATAAATTAAACAATTTAATAAATAATAAGTTATAAAATAATAATTTTTATAATACTTAGGAAATTTTTCAAGTTCCGATTTTTGTGTTTAAATAAATAAATTAAATTAAATTAAATATTAAAGAAAAAAAAAATAAAGGAAATTTAAATAAGTAATAATTAATAAATAAAATATTTTATTGAAATAAAATAAATGCAACCAGTTATAAAAATAATTAATAAATATTAGTAACATAGAAAATTTTTCTAACAGTCAAAATAATTTTTTTTTTATTATAAAAGTATATCAATAATTTAATTTCGATAATTAATTATAAAGGTAATATAGAAATGAATAAATAATAGTTGAATATCGAAGAAAAAAATAAAATAATTTTTCGGACTTAGAAAAATAAACGTGAATAAAATAAAAATAATTTTTCAGATTTAGAAAATAAAAGTGAATTTTTAGAATAGAATTAAATATTAATTGAGGATTTAAATAAATATAAGAAAAAAAAAGAGAGTGAACATAAATAAATAATTTATTGAGAAATAAGAAAATTTTTAGGATTTTACGTTGAAATTAAGACGTAATAATTATCGTTTTTGAAAGAAAAAAAAAAGTTTATAAGGGTAACCGTTAAAAATAATACGGAATAAATAATTTGTTGAGAATAAATAAAAGTAAAAGTGATTATACGTTGGAAATAATACGTAATAAATAATTGTTGAGAATAAATAAAAGAGGATAATACGTTGAAAAATACGGAGAAATATTTTATTGAGAATTAAAAGGAGTTGATTTATTAGAGTAATATATGTATCACAATTGAGAATTTTATTGAGGGAATTTAAATCCTATTATTGAGTTATATTGAGTTATTAGAAGGCAAAGTGGTAAGACCTTATATTTTGTGAATTTATAAAAGACAGTGAAGTCTTAAGTTTTTATTGAGTTATATTGAAAATAATTGTGAATTTTTATTAGGCAAAGTACCTATTTTATATTGAGAGATAATTGTGAATTTTATTAGGCAGAGAGTCCTATTTTGTGTTGAATAAATAATTGAAGAAAATAATTGTGAATTTTTAGGCAAGAAATAAGACCTTTAGTGTTGATTAAAAATAATTGAGAAAAATAATTGTGAATTTTAGAGGCAAAGGCCTAGTATTTGAAAAATATATGAGAATAATTTTGGAAGAAAAACGATAATAATTAAGTTAAAAAAAAAAATCAAAAAAAAAAAAAATATATTATATATTAATTTAGCCGTAATTTATTATTAAGGATTAAATAAGTTAATTTTATTTAAGTATATGAGTAGAATAGACAATTTGTTTTACGAATAGTTATTTTTCGGTGATTAATGAGTAATATAAAAATAAATTTATGAATAGTGATACTGTAGGTGACCGGTTCAGAATAAATGAATAACTCACGTCGCGTAAACTGTTATTAACAATTATATAGGTATATATTATTACACTTTATTATAATTACAATAATCAATTGTGCTTTACGGCAACCGTGGATCAACGAAGACTGACCGGTGACCCCGCGACTAGACCGGTCGCGGGTCGCGCTCTCGCGAACTTAGATAAGCAGTCACGGTCGTTGCGATAACGACCGCGACATACTCCCCCCCAAGTCCGCAAGAGGCGACGGTACCACCGCTGGTTAGGGCTCCAGTGTGGTACCGGTCTCGGCCATCCCCATAGCCTCGATCCACCTTTCCACCACGGCCAGTTGCTGCTCCTGGTTACCAACCTCTTCAGGCTGCTGGGCTGGCTGCGGCTCCACCGTGGGCTGCTAGGCTGGCGGTTGTTGTGGCGGCTGTTGTGGTTGTTGGGGTGGCTGTTGGGCCACTGGCTCTGGCTGCGGGGCTGGTTGCGGCTCCGCCGCTGGCCGCCGAAAACGGCCCCGCCCATCCCAAACGTCATGGCGTTGGTAAGCCGGTGCCGCTCGGCGGCGTGGCGCTCTTCCCGGAGGTCCTGCCCGGGTCCTGGCAGCTACCGGCTGCGGAGTAATCGCCCGCGTGGACCGACGGCCCTCGGCGAACACTCTCTCAAATAAGGCCAACGCCGTTGGGTTGGCCCGGATCCGGCTAAATGACGCGGTGGCCGCGCGTTCGGCCGACCAACCGCTCACCGCGTCCTCTGGCCCATCCCCGGAAAGCCTCCTGGCTTCCCTGAGTAACTGCCCGGCCACGGGCCGAAGCCTCTCCACGTGAGTGGCGATCATGCCGCAGGATGGCCGGTGGTTACGATTTGGTGGCGGGAGGTTAGCGCGTTCTGCCATCTGAAACAAGGTATGGTTAGTTAGTGTTCTCTGACGGTCCTACAGCTCGCTTCATCGCTGAGACATGTAACTTAGTAGGGTGTTTACCCTCCGTCAAGAACACTCCGGTTCCTAGTGGTTTACCCAACTTAACCGGACCTAACCAGTTCGGGGCGAACCCCGCGTGGAAACGCTTTTCCGCACTTGACTGCGGATGCGCTTTGTAGTATACCCAATCTCCAACCGCTAGGTTGCTTCTTCCTAGGGATTCTGGAGGTATATGGGTACCGGGGGGTCTGGAGCCTGAAGCCACCGGGTAACCCCCCCCCCCCCCCTACCACCGGAGCATCACCCGATTCCACCGGAGAATTTTCGATTTCCACCGGAGGGTTCCGTACTGCTCCGGACAACTTCTGACCATTTTTGCCCGCATCCGGAGATTCTTCGGCCAGCTCGAGCTGCCAGTCTCCAGGGGCCTTGATCTCCCGGCCGAACATCAATTTGGCCGGTGACTGTCTGGTGTTTCGATTTTCTCTATTTCTTACGGAGAACAACACGGGTGACAGGTAGACATCCCACAGATGATGAGGTTTGTCAACGAGTAAGGTTCGTAACCCTTTCTTCAACTCTTGATTTTGCCTTTCTACCGGGTTGGCACGTGGGTGGTATATTGGAGTCGTCCAACCTTCCACTCCCCACCTCTTGAGTGCTTCTCCCATTGCCTTGGACACGAACTGCGGGCCATTATCTGACAATAATGCCCTCGGGTACCCGAACCGCGGGAACAACTCCCGTTCGAATGTATCCACAATCGATTTGGTAGTCGCTTTTCCTAACGGGTAAGCCTCTACCCAGCGACTGTAACAATCAGTTACTACCAAAATCGTTGTCTTACCTCGTTGTGTTCGTGGGTACGGGCCCATAAGATCGATGCTCAGCACCTCCCACGGTTGACGTGGTATTCGGGTGCACATCTGATCTTCCGGTTTGCGATTCAGTGGTTTTACACATGCACATACGTGACATGCTCGAACGTAGTTCCGCACTGTCTCTCGCATACCCGCCCAAAAGAAACGACTCTTTATACTCCGGTAGGTTTCTTTCCAACCGGGATGATTCGCTGCTTCGTGGTCGTGAAACCTTCGTAGCAGAATCTGAGCCTTTTCCGCCGGGACTACCACTCCCTCTTCTCCATTCACGATGGATTGGGGGTGGCGGTGTAACACCTTGTCCCGGATCACTTACAACTTCCGAAGACGACCGAACATTGCACCGTCCCCGGAGAGCTTGGCAACGATCTCCCGTATGTTCGGGTCATTCTGTTGCCACTCTCGGACGTCTTGTAATGTAACGTTTCCGTCATCCCTCTTCGGCTGGATCGCTCCACAGTGGGTGACACCCACACCGGATCCTCCGGACATGCCGGACGGATCACCGAAGACTTCGGATGTTTCTCCGGACACTCCGGGCCGAATCACAGGGGGGTCGTGGATATTATTCTCCAACGATTCTTCGTCCACTGTATTCGGTCCCACCAGACAACGGGATAGCGCGTCGGCTGCTTCATTTTCTACTCCGGGTACGTGCCGGATTTCAAAATTGAAAGCTCCAAGTTGTAGCGCCCATCGCGTTAGTTTGCTGTTGGTACAGCGAGCTTGCTGTAACCATCGGAGTGCCGCGTTATCTGTAAATAGCATAAACTTACCAGACTCGAGATACGGCCTGAACCGGTCAACCGCCCATACTATGGCTAGACACTCACGTTCGACTGCCGAGAATCTTCCTTGTGCTGGATTGAGTTTTTTGCTGGCGTAGGAAATGATTTTCCTGTCGCCACTCTCCCCCCGCTGGAAGAGCACGGCACCAACTCCGACTTCGCTTGCGTCGGTCTGTAGATTGAATGGCTTACCCGGAAGAGGAGGGCAGAGCCGTGGTGCGGACACCAAAGACTCCTTCAACTACCGGAACGCCTCTTGCTCAATCTCTGTCCAACGCCACTTGGTCCCTTTGGCCAACAGATTCGTGAGATGTGCTGTGATCTCGTAGTGTGGCACGAATTGGCTGTACCAACCACAAACGCCTAACACGCGCAACACGTCTTTTGTCTTCTTTGGAACCGGTAACTCCTGGATCGCCGTCAGTTTCTCCGGTTCCCGGTCTATTCCTTCACCGTCCACGACGTGACCTAGGAATTTGATCTGTGCCACCCCGAATGTACATTTTTTCGGTTGGCACGTCAGACCGTAAGACTGGAGTCGCTCCAAGACTCTCTGCAAGTGGTTTAGATGTTGATCGGGACTCTCCGAGTATACCACAATATCATCCAAATAAATCAAAACAAATTTGCCTACTAAACCACGGAAGACTTCGCTTACCAAGCGACAGAATGTGGCGGGGGCGTTCTTAAGTCCAAAAGGCATTACTCTAAACTGGAATAATCCTCTTTGGGTCCTGAACGCCGTAAGTGGACGTGTCTCTGGGGAGAGACCCACTTGCCAATATCCTGATTTCAAATCCATGGTGCTGTAAATCTTCGCTCCACCCATTCCTCGGACCATGTTATGTAGGTCCGGCATCGGGTGAGCGTCCGACTCCGTCTGCATGTTCAGACAGCGATAGTCTACATAAAATCTGCGTGAGCCATCCTTTTTCTTCACGAGTACTACCGGTGCAGCCTATGGGGATATACTAGGTTCCACAAAACCTTGTTTTTCCATGTCTCGCACCATCTCGGCAATAACCTCGTTCTTCTCTCGGGAGTACCCGTAAGCGTTTAGAGCCACCGGATTTGGATCCTTGAGACGGATCTGGTGCTACTAGAACTTCGTTGTTTACCTCTCTTCGGACGACTCTCGATTTTTCCGCCGGTTACTTCCTGGCCGGCCGGGACCCGGCGGTCCCGCCGGTCGTTTTGGCGTTTCCCGACTCCGACTTCCTCCTCGGACATGCAGCTTGCCAGTGGTCATGACTACCACACACTCTACATCCTGTCCCGGAAGGTAGTCGTTCCCTCGGATTTGGCACCTGGGATTTGCTAGCATGCTCAGCTTTTCTTCTGTCCAACCATTTTAATTTTGGTGGTCCGCTGGTGCTCTCTCTCGACTTATCCGATTCTACGGCCTTACTACCATCTAAAATGTGTGCAAGCGCACGTAGTTCGCTGAACGATTTCAGCCGTTCAATGCGTGCATGAATTCTAAATTCATCACGCATGAGCCCAATCACCGTCATCACCACCGCTTCTTCAGTCAGACCAAGATTTAACCTCCGATACAGCTGGTACTTGTGAAGGACATACCCTCCCAGTGTTTCGGCCTTGGTCTGAGCGGTACTTAACAGTTCCGTTTGTAGACTCGACTGCAACTCGTCCCCGTTGAACTTTTCCAATAGTTCAAACTTGAACTCTTACCATGGCAAGTCCAACGCCCTCATGGTTCCCCACCATGTTCCTGCCTGCGCCTTTAGCTGAGGGGCCAACACGGTCACCCATCGAGCTATGTGGATACCAGTTTCTTCGAGTATTGCCTCGGCCTGGAGCAAAAACCGCACCGGGTCTTCCTCCCTCTTACCAGCAAACTCTGGTATCGACGCACGGGCCATATTCAACTCATTTTGAGGAATGAGCAGGCTGTCCGCGAAGTGAACACGTTTTCCACCGGAGAGATTACTCCGTAACGCTTCCCCATCACTTCTACCGAACATTTCACCGGACACACCGGACAAATTACCGAAGACTCCGGACATTTCACCGGACACTCCGGACTGGTTACCGGAAGCTCCGGGCAAACTCCGATTTCGCGAGTTTTCTCCGGTCAATCTGCTTCTAATGTTCGCCCAACGGTTCTCAAAACTCACCTCTTGAGTTTTGACCGGACGATTTTGATTTTTGTCCGGGCAATTTTGATTTGCTCCGGATAAATCACTAGGGGAGGGGAGGGGGGTGTTACCATCACATGCGCAGCTTGCTTGCGCTACTCGTTCGGTCGACTTACGTTTTTCTTCGGCTAACTCCCGCTCCAAGCGTTCCACGCTTTTGCTAAGAGTAGCGATAGTACGTTGCTGCTCGTCAACCGTCGCTTCTACCCCCTCCAGTCTATCTAACATCTGTTCCATGAACTGGTTTATCAAATCTCCGTCGGTTTTGACCTCTTCACCACTGTTCTGGACCTCCGATGTACTATCTTCCGGTACCTGGGCTGACATTACGTCACTTACCCCAAACCGTACTGATCTTGGATCCATATTTTCCTTAGACCTAATATACTCCTCTAGAAATAGAAGTTTATCGGCCTTGGACCCCCCGGTCTCAATACCACGTTTCGATAACTCCCGGTTAATATCGACAATATTTAACTCACTAATGCATTTGCTAGCCATTACGGTGAGTAAATTATTTACTTGCTATTATCTACCTAATTAAATTACGATAGATACGATATTAACGTAATTCGGGCGAACAATGATAGAGATACGTACTTTCCAACCTATAAATAGCCTAAATTTAATTTAGCACTGTAGGAATTACACTAAATTTCGCAAATTCTGCCAAAATTTAACACCTTAGGTTAAATAAGTACTTATATTCTATTAAATAAAATTAATACGAATAAATAATTAGGAACCGGTATGATCAGGACACCTATGTAGGTTCTTTTAACCCGATATGTGCTAATTTACTTTAATTTTATGTAAAATTAATTTTATTAAAATTAGCACTTACCTTACTCCTTAACCGACTGCGCCAAATGTAGGTGACCGGTTCAGAATAAATGAATAACTCACGTCGCGTAAACTGTTATTAACAATTATATATATATTATTACACTTTATTATAATTACAATAATCAATTGTGCTTTACGGCAACCGTGGATCAACGAAGACTGACCGGTGACCCCGCGACTAGACCGGTCGCGGGTCGCGCTCTCGCGAACTTAGATAAGCAGTCACGGTCGTTGCGATAACGACCGCGACAATACGGAAGGTAGTATAACTGACGAATTAAACGATAGATTATCGGAGGAAAAAATTAATAGTGAAACTAAAGAAAAAGGAATTCAAATGGAATTAAATATAGATAAATCTGACAAAAATAAAACAAATAGTGAATTAATTACAGCGGAAGGTTACGGAAGTCCGCAAGAATTTGATAAAAATAAATATTTAGTGAAATAGTAGAAAAAAGTTTATTAGATACGAGTATTAAATTTACTTCGATTAACGAAATCGAAAAAAGGGTTATAGGTACGCGCACAAAACCGAATATAATACACGCGCAATTGCAACCAGTAACTAGAAAGCCTAGAGTAAAAATGGCAGAAACTAAACTTTTATTAAAAGACATATCTTCATTAATACCAAATTGCGCTGACGAAAAAGATGTATACGCGTTTATTAGGGCATGTGATTACGCATGTGAGGCGATAGAAAAAGAACAATTACCATTATTAACCAAATTTATAGCAACTAAATTAACAGGGAAGGCATTAGACGTATGTCGATATAGAGAAACTTCGACTTGGGATAATATAAAATTTATTTTAAAAAGCGCATTTGAACAATCATTATCTCCGCAAACACTTCAAATAAGTCTAAATTCTTTACGCATGCGAAATGACGAAGACGTACAGTCTTATAACGGTCGCGTAGAAAAATTGTATTAATAACGCACAGAAATTTAATAACAATTACAGCAATAATTTTAGACAAAATTATAATCGCGGAAATGACGGAAACTATGGACAAAATAATTTTAACAATAATTATCGAAATAATAACGGCAACAATTTACCTAGGAATAATAATTTTAACAGAGGCGGTAATATTCCAAATAATAACTATAATAATTATCCGCGTAATAATAATAACCAATATAATAATAATCAGAATAATAATAGACAAAATAATACAGGATGTTTTAATTGCGGTAGGAATAATCATATCGCGCGAGATTGTCGCATGGGCAGACAAAACCAAAGACAAAATAATAACGTTCGTCAACCCGTACAAAGTAATAATAATGTGCAACAAAATAATATTAATAATAATGCAACGCCGATAACTTGCACTTACTGTAATAAAATAGGACATGACAGTGTTAGTTGTTATAGTAGGCAAAGAGATGAGCGTAATAATACTAATCAGTCGGGAAACGGGCAGGCATCGAACGGCGCCGGCGTCCGTTCGATCAGCCAAATAGTAGCCGCACCGGAGGAGCAAATGTACAACGTTGCTTCAACATCGTCTTAGTAATACACGATAATCATATTTCATTTCAATCACCTAATTTTAATACAGAAAATATTAGTCTTCTTTTAGATACCGGTAGCGAAATAAATTTAATAAAATTAGATAAATTAACTGGCGAAACTTTAGTAAATGAAAAAGAAAAAATATTTTTAAAAGGCATAAATGACAAAATAGTATCTACTATTGGTAAAATTACAATAATATTAATATTAAATGAAAATAAAATAAAAACCGATTTTCATGTAGTGAATAAAGAATTCCCAATACCGAAAGACGGGATTCTAGGTCCGGAGGCCTTCAAAATCTTGAGTTTCAAGACATTGAACGTCGATATCTTGACTACAATATTTCCAAGAATGGCAAAATTTTGAATAAATAATTCCGATCAAATATTGAATATGCAAACCGTTGAATAGCAAAATCTTGAATAGCATAATCTTGAATTAATAATTTCGACAAAATATTGAATACGCAAACCATTGAATAGCAAAATCTTGAAAAGCAATATCTTGAACGGCGAAATCATGAATCAATAATTCTGACCAATCATTGAATATTTAAACTGTTGAATGGAAAAATCTTGAAAGGCAATATCTTGAATGGAAAAATGTGTAATTCTGCTCAATCCAAAACGATGTCCACTATGCAATACATATTTTACATCGTACTTGCGCATTTGGTCATAATTTTATTATTCAATTATATGTTAAAATAAAAAGTTTTATTGATTTTATATCTTAGTTATTTTTAAATTATCACAACCATAAATAGTTCTATATACAGTTCATTTAAAAATACTAATATCCCTATTACTTTTTATTTATGAAAGGTATTTACAGTACTTATTATATTGAGGTTAAAATTAGGTAGATAGGTACCTTATTAAAATTAAAAGATTACTCTTATTGATTTAATTTTTGAATTATTTATTTTCAGTTAGTGTACATAATAATTAATTATTATCAAAATAATGATGATGATTTTATAAAAAGAAAATTATTGAAGAAAATGAATAAAAAATATTAATATAATTTGTTAAAAGTTAAAATATTGTAAACAGTACAGTTTATCTATGTATATATTTTTGATTTGAATAGGTTACATCATAGACTTAGATTGTAGTC
Source organism: Schizaphis graminum (assembly GCA_020882235.1). NCBI lineage: Eukaryota > Metazoa > Arthropoda > Insecta > Hemiptera > Aphididae > Schizaphis > Schizaphis graminum. The sequence continues at coordinate 7,238,773 of CM037035.1, read as the reverse complement.
TAGGAAGAAAAAGGTCTAACGACAACGCAGTAAATGACACACAATTGGTCAATTTTTTTAATCGATTGCAATAATAATTTGATGTACAATTTTTAAACTAATTAATTGTATAACTAACTTTTTTTTAAGTGTATAATCAAAGATGATTATACAAATTACAGATATTACAATGCACATTATTTAAGAGTTTAAGACAAGTTTTTAATAATAATAGTTTATTTTGTGACCAATCAACATTTTATATACAATATACATGCAACATTTTATTTTACTTAATAAAGATTCCTAAGCTCCTATAAGCTAAACTCTTGTAATTGGGGTTAAAGTTTAATTAATTTACTAAAAGAATTAAAAATATAGGTTCATATTATTATAAATATTAATAATAACATTCACATTCAATTTTGATAAGAAGTTATATAATAATAGAAGAAAGAATTAAATTGTATATTTTAGTTGATAGATTACCCCTACGACTCTACCTCGGTACCTTCGTCATTACTTAATAATCAAATTCAAATACAGCTGTTGAAATGAAAATACATCTGATTTCAGGGGATACAATTAATTTAACAGTTATCTTTAGGCTTTGGCAGATTTCTTATATATTTATAGATTTTATACCTAAAACAACTTTGAACTCAGATTTATTTTATTTGACAAATGGTAATTAATAATTAGTACTAATTACTATACACCTACCTATTTACGTAATAATATAATGTTGAGTAATTTAAAAATAAACTTCATAATATTTCATAATGAAGTCATAAAATATAAATTTAAATTATGTAAAAACCACAAGAAAAACATAAAAAATGTTTAGTGGGATTTTGCATTTGATTTTCCTAAATTAATGTTTTTTCCAATGTTGCTTATGTACCTAATCCTATTTTAAAAATTGTATAATAACTATTATTATAAACTATATAGGAACTTGTAACACCTTTAAAGTATAAAGCATTATCAGTTTGGTCAAATTTTTAAATTTTGTTGGTATATTTTTTTATTTAAGAAGTTTTGTTTTACATTCAGGACAACTAAATCACATTCAGGACTCAACTGACGTGTCATGTGACATGTGATACCTATGATTGTTTTCCAATTTTTTCACCTAAAAGTAGGCACTGTGCTAGACAAAAATTTAACATGTGGGGGGTCCATCCTATGAAAAAAATACTTTGAAATATGTTCAGAGTTGTAAATTGTAAATATATTTAAATATTTTCTATGATCGTGTAATCATTACCTACCTCTGACTATGAAGGTAGGCATGTATCATGTATGTATTATTTTTACCTACTTTAATATTTATGTAGGTACATAAAACTTGCATAACATTTTAAAAAGGTTGAATTAGTTTGATTGGTTATACCAAATTATTAAATATACATTAATAAGTTTTCCCCTTTAATAAATGTGGAAAAAATATTATATTATGCAAACCATTAATGTAGTAGGTATCTATACAAATATAAAATTGAAAAATAATAACAGGGCTTTTCAATCATCAATTAACTAGACTACCAAACTATCTGAGTGACTGAGTCTTGAGTACCTACCTAATTTAAATAATTTTATGTACCTACCTAGGTAGTGCAAATATTGTTAACCTAACCAGAAATAACTTTATTAAAACATTAATATTTTATTTTAATAGTAGATGGAGTTAAAAATAATAGGTAGGAAGCAATAGCATTAGTGTATAAACTAAAAATATAAGATTTTCAAATGCTAATAATAATAATTAATAATATCGGTAGTACTTAATATCGCACCATTGTAATATTGTATAGGTAACTCAAAATTTGAAAATCTCATAGTAAATAATTTTTTCAATTTTTCTAATAAATTATTTACAATTCCAAAATTGTTTTTGCACTATTAATGTGAAGATACAACTACTTATTTCTTTAATTGGATTTTTAAAGCCATTAGCTATGCACTTTGTTCAGAACCGATCTTACAATATCCAGATTTTACAAAAGAATTTATACTTACAACCGATGCGAGTGGTAAAGCTTTAGGAGCTATATTATCGCAAGGTAAAATAGGTAGCGATTTACCGATAGCTTATGCATCTAGAACTTTAAATAGAAGTGAAATGAACTATTCAACAACCGAGTTAGAATGTTTAGCAATAGTATTCGGAGTTAAACAATTTAGACCGTTATCTTGGCTATTTAATTTTAAAGACCCTTTATCTAAATTAGCGAGATGGCGCATACAACTCGAAGAGTATGATTACGAAATAAAATATAAACCGGGAGTACAAAATTCGAATGTAGATGCGTTGAGTAGAATGTATAATATACAGGAAATAAAAAACGAAAGTTATACCAGCTTTTTGGAAAAATCGGAAACAACCGTAATAATAAATAAAAATGTAAAAGAAGTGAATGGAGATTTATTGGAATCGCCAATAGAATACCATATAGTATCGGAAATAGAAAAGTATTATAATTTCAAATCGGGAATTAATTATGAATTAAAAAGAAAGTTCGGAAATAATGAAATGTTAAAATCTAATAAAGAGATAGGCGATGTAGTAAAATTTAAACATGAGGAAAGATATATTATATTTATAATAACTAAAAGTAAAGTAAAGCAATTAACTACGTACGAAAACCTTTATTTAGCATTATTAAATTTAAAATACTTTTGTATCAAACATTCTTTGAATAAATTAACTATGAATCAAATAGGTAAAAAGGAAGGTTTGGATTGGGCAAAAGTTAGATCAATGATTAGGTATATATTTCGTAATACAGATATAGAAATACTATTTTGCACTAAATTAGAATATACCAAAGAGGAAAAATTAATTATATTTAAACAATTTCATGATTCTTTATTAGGGGGTCATGCTGGATTACATAGAACGGTTAAAAAGATAAAACGGCAATTTAATTGGCCAGGTTTAAAAAAGAAGTGAAAGAGTATACAAAAAATTGTCCTTCATGTCAGGCTAATAAGACGACAAATAGACATCATAGAAGTCCAATGATAATTACAACGACAAGTTCTAGACCGTTTGAAAAAATATTTATGGATATAGTAGGACCTTTAATAACAACTGTCATGGGAAATACATATATATTGACCATGCAGGACGACCTAACAAAATTTTCTTTAGGCGTTCCATTGCCAAATCATACGGCAAATACTATAGCTGAGGCTTTTGTAATAAATTTCGTATGTGTGCACGGAATACCTGAAACTATTTTGACAGATCAAGGTTAGGTTAGGTTTTAGATTTCCTTAGTAAAATTTTCACAGAAGTGTGCAAGTTACTAAAAATCAATAAAATAAATACAAGTCCTTATCACCCACAAACTAACGGTAGCTTAGAACGATCGCATAGAACATTAGCCGAATATTTAAGACATTATGTAGATAAAGATCTAAACAATTGGGACCAATTATTACCATATGCATTATTCGTATACAACTCGACAGAACACACTTCGACCAATTATCAACCATATGCATTGTTATATGGGAGAGAGATAGACATACCAGTTAAATTAAAAAGTAATCCGGAACCGAGATATAATTATGATGACTATATATTTGATTTAAAACAAAAAATGCAGGAATCGCACAAAATAGCGAGAGAAAGGTTAATTAAAAAGAAAATAAAATCTAAAAAACATTATGATAAAAAAGAGCATACTGAAGAGTTAGAAGTAGAAGATATAATATTACTTAAAGATAAAACGCAAAAGAATAAATTAAGTCCTTTATGGAAGGGTCCATATAAGGTTTTGGAAATATTAGATAGTGAAAACGTAATAATAAAAAGAGGTAGAAAACATGTTACTGTACATAAAAATGATGTGAAAAAATATCACGAAAAATCGGAAGAAGATAAAAGTGATTAAATAAAATAATTATAAATATAAATATTTAAGTAAATTAAGAAATAAATGATAATTATAAATTATAAGAAATAATAGAAATAAGTAAATTATTATGAAACTGTATAAACTAAATAAGTTGCAAACTGTAATATAATTAAATTAAATAAAATATATAATATATAAAATGTATAATTAAAAATATGATAAAATTATATATATATATTGGTAGATATATGATAAGATAAATATTTTATTTTTAGAAATAAAACAAAACAAGAACAATTTCTGACTGAATTGGGAATTGCGATCGATCATGAAAAACACTGTTTTAAGAGACTAAGAGTGTACGAATCGCTTAAATGTTTAGATATACACGTAAAAACGGCAAATGAAAAATTAGAGGAACCATATTCCGATTTAGAATTAAAACAAATAACAAAAAACATGACTGATTATATGCACGATATGGCAGGGGGCACGGAGTCTTTAAATTACGCTTTCTGTAAAACTTTGGACGATTGGTTAAACTATATACCAGAAGCCGACGAGATAATGAAACATAAGAGAATGTGTACTTACGCGCCTATAAAAATCAAAAAGAAAACAATATAATAACCTCAGATTTTTTCTCTTTCTCTAATATAATTAAGTTATAAATAATAAACAATAATATTATAGGTTAATTATGATAATGGTAACAAAAAACTTTGCAATTGAAAATGATGATTATGATGACACTATAGAAATCTACGAAGATTGGACTAAAACTCAACCACCCGAACTTATTGCAATAAAAACGGATACCAAGGATACCAAGGAAATCGAAGAATTAACAACAAACAATTTAGAATATAATAATAAAATTAACATTTTAAGAAACCAACGTAATAAAAGAACAAAACCTAATAATAATACAACAGATCTTATTACACACACTAATACGACAACACAACCGAAATTAGCCACAATAGATAATAAAATAAAAATAGAAAATACAAATACAATAAATAATTTAAGCAATAGCAACAGCACCGTTACACATCCAAGTCATACATTGAAACAAGAAAACACGACTATAATAAATAAATTTAACGTTAGAAAAATTATAAATAACAACACAATTAATAGCACAGAAATAAATAATACAACTAAATTCACAGACGAAGCGGAAAGCGTTCAAAATAAAATTAGGTACGACAAATATATTGTTATAGCCATAGGTGTATTGTTAATAATCAGCATGTTGTTAGTAATATATGCGTGTAGATATAACTATATGAGACAATTTCGTTATACGAATGTAGAGGAACAAGTACAGTCCGAACGGTATGAGATGTATGAAACCACATTATAAAGACCAATAAAATAGAATAATGTAGATATTTAATTAAATAGAATATAAGAGAATAACGAATGATAAATTAAAAAAAAATTTAAAAAAAGATATAGCATAAGAGAGAGAAGTAATATATACATTACAACAATAATCAATAAACTAATATAAAATATGTAGTAGTTAGCTAATGTAAGCATTTTAAGTACCTAAGCGACTTATAAACATTATAGGGAAGGAAGAATGGACATTATTTATGTCAGCGAACCGGACTCGCAGAGGTTCAAGGTGCCACTAATAACAGGTGTAGATATAAATGATATCCCGGAATTCGAAATACAAACGGTTACACTGGGGGAAGGACGCCAGGTGAACATTAGGCTAAATAAAAATGGTGAATTTATCGGTGAAAAATTAATGGCATGCAATAACGATCTACGGTTCGTCAGGGCGGATCCTCCTTCCGCAGTAATTGATCAACATATTTGCTGGTACGAAGGGTACGAGCATGATAACGGAGTAAATCGGCCAGGGGGGATAGAAGCAAATTACGCTTGTATACTAAATACCCTTTTATTTGAACTGAGAGTGGGACAACTGTCGCGGACACCTATTTCATACATTCCGTACACCGGTCCACCGGTTGAGATAGTCGAAAACAATCAGCCGGACATTTTTGTGGAATTTGAGGAATGGCCAATTCGTCATGAGTTATTATGTATTTCACTACCACATTTCGGAGGGGGTGGATTTAATGAAAGAAGAAGGTTAGATTTTCTTATAAATTTGGGTCGAAAAATAAAACACCAGCGTCATAGTTGCTTTTCGGGGGAATGGGCAGAAATACCCTACTGTTATTATGAACATATAAGATCGGCACTTGATACCATGCGAGTACCGTTAAGGCGAGAAGAGCGCACCAGCACAATAGAGTATCTAAAAGGAATTATGACAACATTAGTGGGAAATTTCCACGAGTATAAGGAACCATTGTGTTGGATGTTGAAACGAGCCATACAAGATGATATGGATTATTTGATCACTATTAATGATTTTAATCGTTGGGAATTTTAACCACGAAATGACCACTTGTATACTATTAAATTGTACATTAATATTAACTTTAATTATAAGATAATTAGATTATAAGTTATTAATAGAGTAATATAATAAAGTATGATTATATTAACATAAAGTTATAGTACATTCATTATTTAAACATTTGTTTGGTAACACCAATATTATCTAATACACGTATTATGATATAGGTTATTTTTAATAACAGCTGTTCAAGGACAACTACCATACTCTATCGAAGAATTTAAAACCGAGACAAGCATATTTTATGAAAATTAAGGAGATATCAGAATAATAGGAGCTCAATGGGAGCTAATAACTTATGTACCTTTAACAAATTACGATGATAGATATAAGCAATTAGAAGTAGAAATTAATACTATGATAAATCATTGTCAGGATAAAATGTCAAAACATGAAATTTGTTCTAGGTTTGAAAATATATTAAAAACAATGTTTAACGAAATATCAGCTCAAATGGAGCAAATGTATGAGTCAATCGGTAGATATACAAATAGTTTAGAAACAACAACCATGACCATTTATAAAACTATAACTATGGGTAGTCGTAAACGAGGTCTAGTCAATATAATAGGTTCAGCAATGAAAACATTGTTTGGAGTGTGCGATAGCGATTGTGCGAAAGAGACCACTGATCAAATAGGAATAATTGAAAAAAGTAAAGAACGGATGATACATTTATTAAAAAATCAAACTACAGTAGTCAAATCGGCAGTACAAGGAATAGGGGGCGCGTCAGTGGAAATCAATAAACTTTATAAGGAGTTAGAGGAAAAGCAAAATGAATTAAAAACTAAAATAAATGAATTAGTTAATCACACTTCAACTTTGGACACCTTGGTGTTAACAAATAGAATACATAGCATTTTTACCGCGTTATTAACACAATATTCTTATGAAACAACGACCCTTAGTTCAATAATAACAGCAGCTAGAACGGGTGTACTACATTCCAGTTTAGTAACACCTCGGGAATTAGCAAAACAATTAACACAAATAAAAATTAATTTACCAATAAATTTAAATTTGCCTATGGGCACAGATCCAAGTGAAATTTACGAACTAAGCAAAATAACTAAAATGGCAGTCTTTTACAAAAATAATAAAATAGTTTTTCTAATAAAAATACCTTTAGTAACAGAACTGGAGCTGACCCTTTATAAAATAATACCTATACCACACCGTGTGGAAAATAAAAGCGATAATAAGGAACATAGTTTAATTTTAAAACCGGAATATCAATATGTCGGTATAACCAAAAATCGCAGGCAATATACCACTTTCACTGAAACACAATTATTACATTGTACAGAGACAGAGGCATTTACTATTTGCCCAGAATTTCAACCTATACAGCACGAATCGATTAGACAACCATGTGAAGTAGCATTATTTAAAAATCCAGACCTACTACCACCTACATGTGAAGCAGGAGTGATAGTAATATCGAAAAATATATTTCATAAATTAAAGTATGCAAATGCATGGATATTTACCACCACTAGTGACACGTTGACTATAGTATGCCAAGGGAACAAGGAACCATATATAGTAAAGATTAAAAATCAAGGTTTAATAAAACTAAACCAAGAATGTAGAGCATATGCGGAAAATATAGTATTGAACCCGACAAGGGAAATAAAATCAAAATATTATATAAATTTCATTCCAAAAATAGGTGTGAGTGGTTTACCAGTAAAACTTAAAAGCGTGAAAAACATAAAAGTACGAAAAACAAAATTTGATTCGCATAAACTAGATAATGTACATGAGATGGCACACTCCCTGGACGAGATAGATAATATGATAGATGAGGAAATATTGAGACAATCGGGAGTAGATAACGATAGTAAAAATTCATACCTTATGTATGTAATTATAGGATTAATAGTATTTTCATTATTTTTATTATTTTTTATATATATATCGTATAGATGCAACTTGACTACTGGTAGAGCGTTAGGCCACCAACAAATGGCAGTAATTAATGATAACTTACCGAGAAGTCGAAGTACTTTTTACGTGGAATCCCCACTTAAAGAAAATAAAGCTAAAGAAAAATTACTAGGTGATACACCTGATAGATTAGGTATGGGCGGATTACCACCAATAATTACAGAATAAAAATACCTACAAAACTAAAACGATAAATGTAAATAAAAAAAAAATATAAATTATTAGTAATTAATAAAATAAGTATAAAAAAAAAAAAGCTTTTATAATTATTAAATATAATGTATGTGAGCTTGTGATGTCGTTGCTTGTAATAAAAACTTTGACAATTATAATTAATGTTGAACTATTTTCATAACAGAGCGGAAACACATAAATTCGTAATAATGGACTTTGAATTTTCAATGGTGGACAGGACAAGCATGGTGGTTATTTCAGGATCTATATCAAATAGCCTAGATCGATTCAAAATTCGTAAGTTGGAAGGTAGACCTTTATTGTTACCTATCAACGAAGAACCAAGACCGATGAAAGACCAAGAGCTACAAGTAGCTATAAAAGAGATTAAAAGAGTATTTAGGTGTAAAACAGAGTTGAGAGATGCTTGTCTAGACCAATTAAACAAAAGTTTGAATACGACAAGAAATAATTTGACACCTGGATATATTGAGAGTTACATCTTAAAAGGAAATAAGGAGAACGTAATAGTAGTATGGAACGGGCACTCTGATAAAATTATTCTGCATAGATTAGATTTAACGCAATTTCCGATTTTAAACATAACATGCTATGACAAATTATTTAATAAAAATTTCACGATACAATTCGAAAAATTAAGTACCAGAGAAATAATATACGAAGTAGACATAGGGACATTTAACAAGTCGGGACGCCTACTTAATTTGGTAGAAACGCACGACATGATTTGTAAAAAAGAAACACAAAATTACGATCCTACTGTGGATGTAAAATACACCAAATGTATTTTTGACTTTGTGATACGTAAACAAAGATATGAAAATTTAATAAAATACTTTAAAAAAAAAAATTAATTATAAATTAAAATTTTATATATAAATTTCAGAAGTAATAATTGAAAACTGTAATTAAATCAACCACAAAGTAATAAAACATAATGAATAGATTGGAACAGTTAAGCACGGAAATTGCACTAAATATTGAAACACAATACCACATAAATCCAGAACAAGGAGATTGGCATAATTTTACTAATTGCTATGACTATCATATAGTCACCGCAAATAATTCGATTTTAGTACCCTACGAGGATGACAAAATTTTGAAAATGATATCTGCAACTAAGAGATTTTTATCAGATATGTGCGTCGACAGAGATTTGAGTGAGCCTTATTGTTATGAGTTAAACTATTTTTTAGAAATATTAACTAATCCTGCAGATATTTTATATTATGATAGATAATTCTTCAAAGAATACTGGTCATTTCGGTTTGTGTAGTTGGCAGATAAATTCTTGTGACATAACAGTGAGAATGTGTCTGCGACTACCTGAACCTACTTGATAATATAACACGTTGGTTCAATCAATATTTTATGATAAATCCGGTTGGATTGTACGGCCCGTCCACTAACAACTTTTGACAATTGATTATGATGGAACGAGTTCGTCACAATCCAAATGATGGGGGATGATTGACCAAACACTTAATAATCAGTTAAAGATAACGTCATTTGCAAGGGACAAACTTAAAATAAATAGTTGGCCATTGCATTTGGGGATAATATTTGATTGAGTAAACGAAAGAGAAAGACAATATAAAAATAATATGTAAATAATAAATATTACATTAGGAAATAATTATAAAAATATAAATTAAAGTATAAAATATAAAAATTATTATTCAATATACATAATATATATACACTTATACTTGGTGGAAACGAATCAGATATACTAGAAATATTATAAAATTATTATAAATAGAAACTATACATTACAAATATATTTTATTATTATATACTTTACTATTTTTTTATTCTATGGCAATAAATGCATTATTATCCACTAGACTTTAACTTTTATATTATATAAATTATATCATTATATTATTAACCACTAACAAATTGAAATTTACATACTAACCAATTATATTATATAACTATATTAGATTATTGTATTATTCACTAACCACTTATTTTATTGAAAAAAAAAAAGAGAAAAATTTGTAAGCACTAACAATTATATACTAACAAACCAACAATTATTTACTAACCACTAAAAATTATATATTAAGTACACTATTGTAATCAATAAATTTGTATTGTATAATTGTATAACTGAAATTTTATGAAAATGTTCAAGAAAAAATTGTAATACGATATTGTAAAACATACAAATAATTGTAAAATGTATTGTAACTGAAATTATTGTGAACAAGTTACAAAACTTGTATTGTATTTTGTAAACTTATATAACTATTTTTGTGCTAATACTTTTGAAAGACTTCTGTCTTGAGGAGATAAACCTTTTTTTTCGTGAGGAGGTGCTACGTGCTCTGATGTCCTATACCAATAATATAATACATAAAGGGGTCCATACAGAGTAGGCCTAATTAATAAGATAAGAATCACTTATATATTTTAATTACAGGACGTAGGAATGAATAAAATACCAAACAATATGAGGAGGGTAGCAATCGTACCACAACGGTGTTTAGCTAGGCCTGAAAAACAATAATAATAAAACAACTTTTAACACTAAATCTCAGCATAGGGAAACGAATAAACGTATCGATGCGTTAAACCTAACCCAACCGTGGGCGCACAATTATATATTTCAAATATAATGTTGATCATATCGCGAGTTCTGAGAACTCGGATATGGCATTTGCGGTTGACCACATGCGTAGGCGGATGGTCACCGGACGTCATAATGCACGCGCATCCTGAAAGAGCGGATGGTCTTCGAACGTCATCATCGCACGCGCATCCTCTGAAATGCGTAATAGTGTGAGAAGCGAATGACCTGAATACGAATAGGCCAGAAGGTCATGTCCAATAATTTATCTATTTATTTCGTCACGACCTGTATCTTTTCGACAAGCTGTTGGCCCACTACAATATAATAACATATTTTCAAAAATTAAAAATCTGGACTCAAATAAATAATATAATTTAATGAAATAATTGAGACCATAAATTAAAACTTATTAATTATTATTATTTAACATATTCAGTGATAGTTAATAATTACTATTACAGTATTACATAAAAACATAATAACAAAGCTGATACCAAAACATATATTTAACATTTGCAATATATTATATGTTTGATTCAAAAAGAAAATTAGTACATTGTAAGTATTTGATAATTTTGTATACTATCAAAAACCACCCACGATCGAAGGGGAACACTCCGATCGTGACCTGTGAGCCGCACCGCGTGAGACCCGAGGGTCAAGTCGGTGGAACCCACAGGCTTTGTACACGCATGGGGTAATGAAACCCTCAAGATTTAAGTTGGGGAGAAAGAAACAAAAAAAAAAATCACTAATAACAGAATTTAAATTAGGGTAATTAGGTTGTTATATTTTACAGGGAAAGATAAATAATTGATTAATAACAATAAAAATATAGAGTGGCGCATGACAAACGCACAAGACATAATATGTGATGGCACATGGCAACTATAACAATAAAAAATATAGAGTGTCGCATGACAAACGCACAAGACATAATATGTGATGGCACATGGCAACTATAACAATAAAAAATATAGAGTGTCGCATGACAAACGCACAAGACATAATATGTGATGGCACATGGCAAATATAACGATAAAAATATGGGGAGAAAGAGAAAGGAGAAAAGAATAAAAATATAATTAATATATTATTATAACAATAATTTACATACTGTGTGTGGTCAATATCACCTGACACGGTCTGCGCCAGAGCAAGGCGATCGGTGACCGGCCTGCGCCGTCTAAGCGCGTTATTTTAAAGGTGATCAAATAATATATTAAAAATAATATAATATTACAATATAACAATGCCACAATACCACAGTATTACAATACCATAATATAATATTTAATAATACCTAACCGAGGGGAAACAAAAGGGGAAAAATAATATAATACATTACGACGTGGAGCAGTAGTAGGTTGTAGTGGGCCAACAGCTTGTCGCAAAGATATAGGTAATGATGGAATAAAGTAGTCGAAATATTACTAAGTGTTTTATTAAAACTGATTGAAAATATTCTAAGTTCAATTAATTAATTTAATTGGAAAATAAACTAAGTCCAAGTGAACGATTTCTGGTGTAAAGTGACGTGAAGGTGCTTGCTCTAGCTCTGGAAAATCACGTCTGCGGGAGTCCTCTCCTGGGCCCCCTTATATAGTCAGTGTCCCCTGATCTCCTACTCATGTCCCTTCTGGCCTATTCGTATTCAGGTCATTCGCTTCTCACGCTATTACGCATTTCAGAGGATGCGCGTGCGATGATGACGTCCGGTGACATCCGGTGACGATATCCCCACGCGTCTGTGGTCAGCCTCGCTCGAGATTCTCAGAACTCGAGATTAATATTCAATAATCATAAATATGATTGACAGTCATATTATAGGCTTACAATGTATCGTTCAGTTCGTTTATCTCCGATTTCCAAAGGTCAAAGTATAAGTGGCTATTTTCATAGCGACTAGGCATAATATATTACCCCTCAGGTATGTAGGTATTTACTCCCAATTATATATTCTTAAGTATTTCCTCGTCGTACTATTCCCATTACGAGTCATGATATTATAATATATGGTTGATTATTATCTTATTACTCAGGCCTACTCTGTATGGACCCCTTTATGTATTATATTATTGGTATAGGACATCAGAGCACGTAGCACCTCCCCACGAAAAAAAAGGTTTATGTCCTCAAGACAGAAATCTTTCAAAAGTCTTAGCACAAAAATAGTTATATAAGTTTACAAAATACAATACAAGTTTTGTAACTTGTTTACAATAATTTCAATTACAATACATTTTACAATTATTTGTATGTTTTACAATATCATATTACAATTATTTGAACATTTTCATGAAATTTCAGTTATACAATACAAATTTACTGATTACAATAGTGTACTTAATATATAATTTTTTTAGTGGTTAGTAATTAATTGTTAGTTTGTTAGTATATAATTGTTAGTGCTTACAAATTTTTCTCTTTTTTTTTTTTTTTTTTTTTTTACAATAAAATAAGTGGTTAGTGTATAATATAATAATCTAATATAGTTATATAATATAATTGGTTAGTATGTAAATTTCAATTTGTTAGTGGTTAATAATATAATGATATAATTTTATAAAATATAAAAGTTAAAGTCTAGTGGATAATAATGCATTTATTGCCATAGAATAAAAATAGTAAAGTATATAATAATAAAATATATTTGTAATGTATAGTTTCTATTTATAATAATTTTATAATATTACTAGTATATCTGATTCGTTTCCGCTAAGTATAAGTGTATATATATATATTGAATAATAATTTTTATATTTTATGCTTTAATTTATATTTTTATAATTATTTCCTAATGTAATATTTATTATTTACATATTATTTTTATATTGTCTTTCTCTCTTCCATATAACAATGCATATGGTTGATAATTGGTCGAAGTGTGTTCTGTCGAGTTATATACGAATAATGCATATGGTAATAATTGGTCCCAATTGTTTAGATCTTTATCTACATAATGTCTTAAATATTCGGCTAATGCGATCGTTCTAAGCTACCGTTAGTTTGTGGGTGATAAGGACTGGTATTTATTTTATTGATTTTTAGTAACTTGCACACTTCTGTGAAAATTTTACTAAGGAAATCTGTACCTTGATCTGTCAAAATAGTTTCAGGTATACCGTGCACACATACGAAATTTACTACAAAAGCCTCAGCTATAGTATTTGCCGTATGATTTGGCAATGGAACGCCCAAAGAAAATTTTGTTAGGTCGTCCTGCATGGTCAATATATATGTATTTCCCATGACAGTTGTTATTAAAGGTCCTACTATATCCATAAATATTTTTTCAAACGGTCTAGAACTTGTCGTTGTAATTATCATTGGACTTCTATGATGTCTATTTGTCGTCTTATTAGCCTGACATGAAGGACAATTTTTTATATACTCTTTCACTTCTTGTTTTAAACCTGGCCAATTAAATTGCCGTTTTATCTTTTTAACCGTTCTATGTAATCCGGCATGACCCCCTAATAAAGAATCATGAAATTGTTTAAATATAATTAATTTTTCCTCTTTGGTATATTCTAATTTAGTGCAAATTAGTATTTCTATATCTGTATTACGAAATATATACCTAATCATTGATCTTTCTTTTGCCCAATCCAAACCATCCTTTTTACCTATTTGATTCATAGTTAATTTATTCAAAGAATGTTTGATACAAAAGTATTTTAAATTTAATAATGCTAAATAAAGATTTTCGTACGTAGTTAATTGCTTTACTTTACTTTTAGTTATTATAAATATAATATATCTTTCCTCATGTTTAAATTTTACTACATCGCCTATCTCTTTATTAGATTTTAACATTTCATTATTTCCGAACTTTCTTTTTAATTCATAATTAATTCCCGATTTGAAATTATAATATTTTTCTATTTCTGATACTATATGGTATTCTATTGGTGATTCCAATAAATCTCCATTTACTTCTTTTACATTTTTATTTGTTATTACGGTCGTTTCCGATTGTTCCAAAAAGCTGGTATAACCAGTGGCGTGTCATACATGTGTGCGGTGTGTGCAAATGCCACGGGCCCTCGGCTTGAGGGGGCCCATTATTGCTCAACGTTCCACAAAAAAAAATATATATATATAAATAAATAAATACAGTTATTTACGAAAAAATAAAAATTTTTTTTTAATTTCAAATGGTTCTCATTTTCTCAATATGATATCAGTATAATATCATTGTTATAAAATATATAGATATTGTATTTCTATGATGTACTGTACTACTATGACGGCGACTAAACGTTATTTATAGCAATCTGTTTCCCGTGGTTTTTGTTATCGCCTTGTCGTCTAAGGCCGTCGTATTATAGTGTTTATCTTCAGATGTGCATATTAGTATTTATAAGTATAAAATAGACGTCTATGGCATAAATGTACACGATTAAATATTATCGCTACATAAACGTATTACTTGGTTGTATTACTTTGTGATACTCATAGTCGCGTGTGTCGTCGTTCGGAGTCTATTCAAAATAATTTATAAAATTGAAAATATCTATTCAATAAAATAGTGTACTTAATTATTAATATAATGGCATCAAAATCTGCTAGTGGTGCTGCGAAACGCAAAATAAAAAAACAAAAAGAAGAATCTATTAAACGGATGCCAAAAATTGATACATATTTTACACAAAACCACGAAGAAACAGAAAAAGAGCAAGATATTGATAACTCAGGTACTTTATTAAATACAATTAATGCTGCTAGTAATTCAGTCTTAGAGCCAACTGAAATATCTAGTATTGATATTATTAATATTAAAAATGTTGAACCTAATATTTTTAAGAGTTTAATCTGTGAACGTTTTCCTACCGACAAAGTTCATTTTAAAGAACCACTCAACCACCAAGAAAAACGTTTTATAATTTCTCAAGGCCCTTGTCAGCCTAAGGGTCCATTTCCAACTGATAGTGATAATTCCAGATCATTTTCAGAAAAATTTTACTATTTTACAAATCAGGCTAATATTACTTTAAAACGTACATGGCTATGTTACTCATTAACTTTAAATAAAATATATTGCCAATGCTGTTGGTTGTTTTCTACTCAAGATAGAATTAGTTCATCTTGGGTTAAGGGAAATAATGATTGGAGACATCTTACTCAAAATATTAAACGCCATGATAATTCAAATGATCATATTCAATGTTGTATTATTTATGAGCAATGGCGCTTAAATAAAACAATTTCCGAAGAAATGGAATTATCTATTCAAAATGAATGTAACTTTTGGAGACAAGTATTAGATCGGGTTATCAATGTCACGTTAACATTAGCTACATCCAACTTGTCGTTTAGAGGTCACCGAGAAACAGAATTTAGTAAAAATAAAGGTAATTTTTTATCAATAATTACTCTTATTTCAAAATATGATCCCGTATTAGAAAAACTATTGAATATGCCAGCTGGTAGGGGCACAGCAAATTATTTAAGTAACACTGTTCAAAATGAGATAATTACTTTACTTGCAAATACGATATTAGAACAAATTATTTTAAGTATTAACCAATCACCATTTTTTTCTGTCATAATTGATACTACTCAAGATATTAGTAAGATTGATCAACTAAGTCAAGTTATTCGATACGTTTCGATTATTTTAGACTCCGATGGTAATCCTAAGACATTGCAAATAAATGAATCATTTATTGGCTTTGTCGAAATTTTAGATCAATCAGGTGCTGGTTTAGAAGAATCTATTATTAATTGTATAACAAAAAATAATTTAAATTTGTCAAAACTTCGTGGTCAAGGGTATGATGGGGCTGCCAACATGAGTGGTGTATATTCAGGTGTCCAGGCTAGGTTAAAATCTAAACAAAAATTGGCAACATATATCCATTGTGCTTCTCATAATTTGAACTTGGTTCTAAACGATGCAATGAATTCATCAACGGAAGTAAAAAAATTCTTTGGACTCGTGGAAAAAATTTATACATTTTTTTCAAATAGTATTAAACGTTGGCAATTACTTTTATCTTCAGAGTCATCAAATATTTCAATTACATTAAAAAGATTATGTACCACTCGTTGGTCATCAAGGTATGATTCTTTATTAGCTATTCGATACCGTTACGTTGATATTTTAAAATGTTTATCGCAAATAATTCTTAGAAGCAAAAATAAAGACGAAATATTTGAAGCTAATTATTTAAAAGTTCATATGGAAGATTTTCAATTTATATTTAGTGTAATTTTCATTGGCAAAATTCTGGAAACTGTAAATGTTGCATCAAAAGTTCTTCAGTCTCCTAAACAAGATCTGAGCACAGCAGTTTCCTTGCTTAATTCTGCGTTGATAAATCTTCAAGAATACAGATCACAATACAGTGATTTTTTCGAAATAGCAGTAGAAATGGCAAAAAAATGGGGTGTATCACAAAAGTTTCAAGAAAAAAGAAACCGAAGAGTTAAACGTTTTTATGACGAAATCCTCCAAGATTATTGTTTTACTTCAGCAGAAGAACATTTTAAAATAAACATATTTTATTTAACATTGGATAATGCAATAATGCAACTAAAAGAACGTTTTACCAGTTTAAATAACGTGTTCAACATATTTGAAGTTATTCAACCGAATTCGTTGATTAATTTAACAGACGAACAAATTTATAACTCCGCTAATAAATTGGTAGAATATTATGATTCTGATTTATCTAATGCTCTTGCTGGTCAAATTTTATCGTTCAGATCTTGTTTTAAAGAAGAAATTACAAAACGAACATCGGTAAAAGCAATTACCGAATTACTTGTTATAGAGAATCCTACATTAGCGACAACATTTTCTGAAATATGCACAGCGTGCATGTTATTTTTGACACTTCCTGTAACAGTTGCTACAGCAGAACGATCATTTTCGAAATTAAAACTAATCAAAAATTATTTACGGAGCACAATGTGTGAAGAAAGATTAAGTGGACTTGGAATTCTATCTATTGAAAACGACCGAGCTCGTCAGTTAAATTTAAAAGAAATAATTAATAATTTTGCAGAAAAAAAAGCACGCAAACGAAATTTCCATTAAATTTGTATTATTATTATTATCAGTATATTCCTATCGTTAATATAGTTATATTATTCTTTAATTTTATTTGTATGACGTAATTTCATCTTATTTCTTATGTAATTGAAATTTTAATAAAAATGGAAAGTACCTTATGGATTTGCATAAGATTTTATAATTTTAGAATAAAAGTTCTTACTTTAAATTTGAATTTATATACCTATACCTATATTATTTAATAAAAAACGAAGGGGGGGCCTTTTTTTAGTTTTGCACACGGGCCCATCTTTGGGATAAACCGCCACTGGTATCAATATATTATTTTTTTCATAAATAAACTGCAAATGTGCGTTTATGATTTCATATATTATTGCTACAGCATTTATTTAATTAATTACGGTCTATTTCAATAAAATTATTCAGTTTAAACAATAATAATTGGTTTCCATACCGTTCCGGCGGATGCGGCTTAAGAGCTCGAGTTTTGACATCTGTTATCAACTCAAACTGTAGTCGATAGTATTAGGCTTTAGGATAGGATAGGATTTATTAGGCAGGTGAAACGAGTTCGATTCCCGCTCCGGCAAATGATACGGCGACGCTATGATTAACACTGCGAATCATTTTTTGCATTTTTTTTCTCATGTTATTCTAATTATTATATTATATTATTATTTTTATATATATATATTTAGGGTTGTAAAATTTCATGAAATTTATTTTCTTGAAATATTTCATGAAAAATTCATGAAATATTTCATTTCCATGAAAAATATTTTTTTTTATTTCCAAGTGAAAATTTTTAAAAGTTGGTTTATTGTATGAAATAAAGAAAATATGTAACATAGTTTACATAGTTACATATCCTATGGGAATATGCAAATCCGCTATCTAGTTGTTTTACATGTCTATGAACACAACGTATATAATTTAGAAGTTGTTTAACAAATTTTTAATATAATTAATTTAAACTATACACTTTAAAATATTACTGAAAATACACTACTTTTTCATTCACTGTTGAAATTGACTTCAACTTTATTTCAAAATTTCAAACCATCATCTTTTGGATCGCTGACGGTACACATACAACAATATTTTAAAACTCATATAAAAAATGTTTTTTTTTCTTATAATAATGCCAGGAATATTTTTTAGCACTACATATAGAAAATGTATCAACTGAACTGTATCAGTGGTACACTGATACTTCATAGTTAATAATAATATTAATAAACACTAAATAGGAAACAAAACAAATTTAACAAAACAAGGTAAAAAAAAATGAATGACTTTTTTTAAACAAACACAAAATGTATTAACTGACTGATACAGTATGAATACTTAATACTGAATAATAAATATTAAATAAAATCTAAGCAAATTAAACAAAACATGATAAAATAAAAATTAAGGCCTTTCTTATTCAAACAAAAACAAAACGTATCAACTGACTGATACAGTGATACTTAATAGTTAACACTGAAAAGTAAATACAAAATAGTGATCAAAACAAATCTAACAAAATAAGATAACAAAAAAATTAAATCCTTTTATAATTTAAACAAAATGTATCAACTTATTATATCAATCAATTACCTTCTACATCAAGTATAAAAACTTGTTACATATTTAATATGTGTATCACTGTATTAGGCAGTTGATACATTTTGTTTTTGTTTTAAAAAAAAAGTAATTTGTTTTTTTTTCTTGTTTTGATTCCTATTTAGTATAGTAGTTCATTATATAATGAGACTTTATACAAATTACTTTTTTTTTAAACAAAAACAAAATGTATCAATTGACTAATACAGCGATACACATATTAAATATATAACAAGTTCTTTTACTTGATGTAAAGGGTAATTAATAATTATTAAATTTTAAATTTTAATGTTTCATCATTGAAACTTGAAAAAATAAATCATCATCATCATCCAAATTATACTCATCATCAGTGTCATGATATAATTCAATATCATTTTCAGCTCCTTGAGATATTTCAATATCATCGTTTATAGATATAGCAGTATTTGTTGTGCTGATTTCATTTTGACTCGTTAATGTGGACAATGATGCATCAGTATCACAGTCTGATGTAGATTTAGTGCTATTTTTCGATGTGCCTTTTAAAATCTAAATATTAAAAATTTAAAAATAATTGTGAATTTGTACTTATGAAAATAATTATACAATATTTTATTTACCTATAAAATAATAAATTAATGATTACCTGCAAATTATGTTTAATGAACACCAGTTTAGCGGCTCTTTCATTTAAAAGTCTATTTCTTTTTGAACTGTGCACATCTTTATATGTACTTATGTACTAAAAGTACGTTCTACAGCAGCTGAAGTTGCAGGCAAAGATAATATTTTTAAGGCTATTTTACCAAGTTCTGTATGATTACAAAATGCTGTCCACCAATGTAATGCCTCTGTCTCTTCTGCAGCAACCCAAAGATATTCATTGGTTTTTGAAAATGGTCCGGATTTGTTTTTGAAGTTGGCAAAATCAGAAATTACCTTTCTTGCATCAATTTCTATATTATCCATGTGTTTAGATAACTGATAAATAAATTCTATTGCTTCATTGTGGTTATTTGAATCAAAAAATTTACCAAAGTATTTTGGGTCAAGTAAGTTTGCAGCTTTATGGATTTTAGATTGACAAAATTCTTTTCTTTGATCAAGAACTTCCATAATATTATTTTTTTCTTCATATCTTAAAATGTTATTATTTTTAAATGTCTCTTCAAATGATGTTTTTAATTCCATAAATATTATAGGTACAATACTTAGTTGTGGTGTATCACTTTCAATTTTTGTAATCCACTTTGCTACTGGATTCATTAGACTATAGAAAAATTCAACTTTTTTCCAGAAATTTGAGCTGCTTATAGTTTTCTTTACATTTGGCTTCAGGTCTTTTTCAACAATTTCATCAACATTCATTGAGCGGATAATTTGTTTATTAACTAACAGTGATTTAAAAAAAACTACTACGGATCCCCATCTGGTAACAACTGGTAACGAAAGTGCCATAGAAGTGGAACTATTTGCATTTCTCTTATCCAGAAATGCTGCACTAGTTATATGTCCCCTTTTTATATTATTGACTATATCTTTTCCATCATTAATAATATCTTTTAATGAATTCATTTTAATTATATCATTTATCAGTAAATTTAGGCCATGTGCAACACATCCATATGAAGTTATGTGAGGGTACTTTTCAGTTATAAGAGTCCAAGCCTTTTTCATGTTCTTTGCATTGTCTGTAACCACACCAAATACTTTACGTGGACCAATATCTTCAATTACAGAAATAATCTGTTCTGCTATATGTTCCCCTGTATGGCGATCAACTCCAGTAGGTAATGATTTATAAAATATTGGTTTAGGAGTTGTAATCACAAAATTTATAATACTTTCATTCCGAATGTTAGTCCAGCCATCACACATAACACCAAGTGCATCCGAATCAGCAATACAATTTGTGGTATGCTCTTTAACTTTGGAGAATTCATCGTCTAGAAGTTTATTTGAAACCAAATGTCTAGTAGGCGGCTTATATGCTGGACGAAGTGCTTTGAACAATTCTATCCAATAAGAGTTATCCACTAAATTTAATGGAGCTGCTGTAGCATAAACTGCACGGGCCAAAAGAACATCAATATTTTTCTTTTCATTGACATTCATTTTATCACAATATTTAAGAATAGAACTCTTTTTACTCGAATTTCCACAAGATACATTTGTAAATGTACTAGATACAGTACTTTGGTTAAAACTAAATGATGTAGTTGGTGTCGAACTATACATAATGTCATGTTCCTTTTGATTGATAGTACTTGGTGTAGATAACAACGAGGAATTTATTGTGGGTTCTTTGTCTATTTCTAAAAGATCATCAATATCATCATCATTAATATTTTCTTCAATACAATGATTACCTAAAATTAAAATATAATTAAATATTATATTTAACAAATTCACATATTTTATTGTATAATAAATAGGTGGTAGGTAGTAATTTTAACTTTAATAAACAAATATGGAATAACACTAGTACATTAGTACATAATACAAAATGTAGAGTACCTATTTATTAATTATTATAGTATTTATTTATTAAAATGAAAAAAAATAATAAAAAATATTACAAATGCATAAATATATAAATGGACCATAAATAATAATTAGGAAATTATTTTTTTTATCCTATTTTAAACTTCACCTTGGTCCAATCATAATGTTTATTTAATAACTACTTAAATGAATAATTTTTAAATAAGTAGTACTTTTGAAAGTACTTTTCTAATTTAAACTGCTAGTGGAAAATTCTAATTTTAAAGCATGGTCATGTTGTAATGTAAAAGTTCTTACAAAATACCTAGTTAAAATATAAATGCTTTCATAAACAAATGACGGTTGGCGGAGTGGTCTTAATTATCTTTAATTAAAAAGGAATTTTATTTATAAATCTCTAAAAGTGTCATAATTTAACATAAATGAATTTTAAGTGATGTTTAATCAAATCATAAAACTAAGTACCTAAGTGTATAACTATTTTGAAAGTTATGAGTTTATGACTGGGGTTTATGAATTATAAATATTATTACATTTATAAATTTATAATAAATTCACTTACTTATAGAAGACTTTTCATTACAATTTTTATGTTGTCGAAAATTCCTCTTCACTTCAGCAGGACAGCTAATGCAACTTGAAATATGTTTTAGTTGTCTTGTTGCGTTTGGGAACGTCGACCACGAACAAAAGTTGCATATTTTTTTTTTAAATAATTTATTTCCTTCTTTTAGTTGTTCGTCACGAAAACATTTGTGAATATCATGTTTTTTTTTCCCCATATTATTTAATAAGTAATAATATATTGTGCTGCAATATTAGAATTTATTTATAGTTTATGGCCATATAGGTAATATGCTAATTGCTAATAAGTAATAATTATAATTTATAACTCACAGTTTAAGTATAGGCTTCAACTGTAACTTTGAACTCACAAGTTACAACTAGCTTGGTAAAGTCCAACAGTTGTCAAGTATCAATAATATGAACAAAATAATTAATAAACAAAATAATAATTAACAAAGACATGTCGCCATAATTTGGCTCCAAAAACCATAACAAATAAGTAATAATTTAATTATTTATATTAGTAATAAAGTTTTAAGTGGTAAAAATAGTTTAATAGCCAATAGGGGATTCAATTGATAAGTGATAACAAAAATATAATAAAATTAATACCAATATACAAATATCATATAAATATATAATTTATAATTTATAAGTTATAACCATTGACCATTAACAGTATTTAGGTAGGGTTTTTAATTCGTAAACCTTGGTTGATAAATGATACCAAACTGATAAGTTATTCATAATCAATATTTCCTGTGTTTTATCAATATATTATATCTAATCATCTATAAACACGTTTAAAGAAAAAAAAATATTTTTCATAATTTCATTGAAATATTTCAAGAAGAGTGAAATTTTCAATTTTGAAATATTTCAATTGAAACGTTTCAAGTGAAATATTTCAAATTTACAACCCTATATATATTATATTAAAAAGGAGGTTGGCTTGCCAAAATTAATTACTCTAATAGGTACATTTCCCTTATTGATTTGATTTTAAATATTGTTTAATTTGGCACCGTTTTACAGTATACTTTAATTTCAATTTGCAAATATTATGTAATACACTTTATTTTATTATATTAAATATATATATTTTAGAATATATCAAAACAGAACTTGACCTGAATGTAATGGGAAGCAAATTTTGTATTTATTATATATTATGTGTATATTAAAACATGGTAGTTATTTGTTTTAATATTTAAAATAATTTAACAATTAGAATAAATTCCACGGACACGATTGTATGTATGCATATGGGATATGTATAAGAGTTTATAGTGAATAGTAAAGTTATTCCTTGCTAACCTATAGTTGTTATTACATAATATACCTTGCTCACTTACTTATAAGTAGGTAGTTAAAATTACATAGACAGTCATATGAGTACAACACACACTTTTGTTTATTTATTAAAATGTATTATTATATTATAATATTATACCTACTGGTATGCATATATTATATTGTTTTAATGGTAAACATTTACACTTAACATTGTCATTACTACTAAAGTGTGCGATAGCACAAATGTACTTTTAACATATACCTACGTCAGCAGTATTATTAAAATAAAATAAAATATAAGCTGTTTGAATGCATAATACAGATTGGACAGACACAGTGACTTATGCATTTTACTTACAATGATGAATTTATATTTTTATAAATATTATGTTATTTTATTTACACAAATAGTAAACCTATGCTTCTATGCTTAAATATATTGTATTGATTGATTTTCCTATTGTCACTGTCATGAGCTTGCAGAAAAAAATTGACAATACCTATATTATAAACTATGTATGTGATAGGCTTATTGTTGAATTGTTGAGTCAGTTAATAACATTTAATATTTATTACTAACGGTCAATTGTACATAACTTTGAGAAACATACTAAATGTATTCTATGGTTAGATTTTTATAATTTATGATAAATCAATCAAAAACTGTGCTTAATTAATAATAAATAAACCATTATATACTTCTTTATGTGTATGTAAACACTATATAATGCAAATTGTATCAAACCATAGGCGTAGCCAGACTTCTTGTTTAGGGTATGAACAGTTTGAAGATTATTTTTTTTTAGAAAGGAATACAAGTTTAAATTTAGTTAATTATTAAACTGATTTAAATACTATATATATATTGTATATGTATATTGTTACAACTTAGATTAATATAGTACCTATAGAATACTAAAATTATTTAATTACAATAATTAACATGACATGTTTATACCTACAATTGAATATTAATTATTATAAAGTCAATCTTCTTCTATAATCAACTTTATTTTTGAAGTCATCTATAACGGCGTCGACATCAATATGTACTGCAATTTCTTTTTCAATTGCTATAAGCATTAGACTATTCAATCGTTCTTGGACGATAGTTCTTCTTAATTTTGATTTAACTTGAGTTAATTTGGAAAATGATCTCTCACATTTACAGCTGGTAACTGGAATAACTGAGAATTTTTTCAAAACAATGCTAAAATTATTAAATAAAACATTTCTGTTAAACATGTTTAACCACTGTAACCATAAATGTAGGATTGATGTGCTTGATTTGGTTAACTTTTTAGGTGTTTTATCATCTTTTTTTAAAATTCGAATTTCGCTAACAAGTTCATCGTAATTACACTTAAAATGATTAGATAAAATATTCAAATTTGTGTTAGTAATATCCAAGTTTAATAATTTATCTATTGAACTTATTATATTTATAGTATTTTGGTTTGATTGAGGTAAAAATATACCGAATGAAAACCAAAACAGATTTTTTGTTAAGAAATTACGTATAATATAGTATAAATGACGTAAAGCTAAAAGTAATAATTTAAACATAAAAAAATAACGTTTGGTTTGTCGGAGACGCACGTACAAAAAAAAGTGGGCAACAGAGGTAACAACGTTTTCGGGCGAACGGAACGAAAACGATCGGTCATAACGAAAGTATATAAAAACAAAAGGGAGAGGGAGGCGCGCAGCTGACGACGGCTGACGCGCTACCGCGGTTACGGTCCAACATGTCGGTATTGTGGGTCGCCACACTACTCCCCCTAAGGGCGAAAGGAAAAACAGAAGCGTACCTGTTTTTTAGGCTTGACGACTTCGGCTTGTGTAGCGTAGGTATGGTCTGCAGTTGTGGGATCCTCCCTGAGCACTAACGCTGGTTTCAGGCGGTCGACGGAAACTACAACCGTGCCGTTGTTACGTTGTAATTTGAAGGTCTTGTCGTGCCGTTCTAGTACTGCATAGGGACCTTCGTATCTCGGTAGCAGGGGTGGTTGCACTGCGTCAACTCGGAAAAAGACGTGTGTGACTTTGTTCAGGTCCGGCGGTACGAAAATCGACCTTTTCGTCGCGTGATTTGATCCAGGTGTCGGCTGTAGTTGTGTCATCGCGTCTCGTAGGTTCCTGACGAGTTCTGGTGCTGTTTTCGGTTCGGGTGGAGCGGGGTGGAACATTTCACCTGGTAGTCGAAGTGACATTCCGTACACCATTTCTGCAGGTGCGTGCCCGATGTCCGGCTTGATAGTGTTCCGGAGTGCCAGCAGAACGATGGGGAGTCGCAAACTCCAATTCACGTTGTCCTGGGCCGTAAGTGCAACTTTGAGAGTCCTATGAAATCTTTCTACCATACCATTGGCTTGGGGGTGGTAGGGCGATGTCTTGAGATGTTGGATGCCGAGGTTCGTCGTGAGGGCTGTGAAAAGTTCGGATTCGAACTGGCGTCCCTGATCGGTAGTAACCACGTCGGGGACGCCGAAACGAGAAATCCATTGAGTAGTTAAGGTCGTTGCGACGGCGTAAGTTGACATATTGTGTATGGGCCATGCCTCTGGCCAGCGAGTGTAACGGTCCACGCACGTCAACAGGTACTTGTAGCCGTTGGATGGGGGCAGTGGGCCGACTAAGTCGACATGAATATGTCCAAAACGGCGATCTGGTGGCGCGAAAGGTGTAATAGGCGAAACGGTATGTTTAAATACCTTAACGCGTTGGCATTGTATGCAGCATCTGGTCCAGTGCTTAATCTGCTTATTCATGCCTGGCCAACAATATCGCGTTCTAATTAGGTGTGCAGTAGCGTTACCGCCTCCGTGTGCCTGGTTATGCAGACCGTCGAAAACTGTACGGCGGTGTTGTAGGGGTACGTACATGCGCGTCTGCTTTGTTGAGGTGTCCAGGTAAATGATGCCTTCAGCGGTGTTTCGTGGCTCGAGCTTGAGAGTACTTTTGGTGGCGCCGGACAAGATGTTTTTAAGTTCGGGATCGTTGGCTTGATCGGTAGACCACTGCTTTAGGCCAGGTAACATAATTTGCGTTGTCGACACCTCTAGCCTTGATAACGCGTCCGGGACTACGTTTTTGTCACCTTGCAGGTGTTCGACGTGGTTTATGTATTGTGACAAAAACGTGATGTGTCTTATCTGGCGATCAATAATTTTTTCTGTTTTATGTGTAAACATATAAATCAACGGTTTGTGATCCGTGAGAAGAGTGGTGAGTCGTCCCTCGATTGCGTGTAAAAAATGACGTGTACTTGCGTATGCGGCAAGCAATTCACGATCATACGTGCTATACCTTTTTTCAGCTCCCGAAAGCTTTTTTGAGTAAAATCCCAGCGGCTGCCAGCCTTTGTCAGACAGCTGTTCGAGAACAGCTCCTATGGCTGTACTAGAAGCATCAGTGCTTAGGCGCAGTGGTACGTCCGGCAACGGGTGAGCTAGTTCCGCCGTGTCAGCCAGCGCGGCGCGACAACATTCGAACAATTTTTGAGTTTCGTCTGTCCATGACAACGGTCCATCACGTTTTTTGACCTGCGCGGCGAGGTCGTAAAGAGGTGCCTGCATCTCCGCGGCGTTTCGAATAAAGCGTCGGTAAAAGTTTATGGAGCCCAGAAATTTCAGTAAACTTTTTTTTGTCGCCGGTAGCGGCCATTCATGAATTGCCGTGATGCGTTCCAGTGTAGGACGGCACGTATCTTTATTTATGTTGTGACCCAGAAAAATCAATGAGTCGGCGGCGAAAACGCATTTTACGGGATTAATGGCGATACCGTAATCTTGGCAACGT
Source organism: Schizaphis graminum (assembly GCA_020882235.1). Classification (NCBI taxonomy): domain Eukaryota; kingdom Metazoa; phylum Arthropoda; class Insecta; order Hemiptera; family Aphididae; genus Schizaphis; species Schizaphis graminum. The sequence goes on along the minus strand of CM037035.1, from coordinate 7,210,964 downwards.
CCAAGAACCGTGCGGACGTGTTGCTCATGTACCTCGTGGTTAGGTGACGCAATTAGTACATCATCGATATAGGCGAATGCAAAATTTAATCCGCAGAACATATCGTTGATTAAGCGTTGGAACGTCTGTGCGGCATTGCGCAAGCCAAAACACATTACCGGGAATTCAAATAATCCGAACGGCGTCGTTACGGCTGTCTTCGGTATGTCTGACTTGGCGACAGGAATCTGGTGGTATGCTCGCACCAGGTCAAGTTTAGTGAACACGGTGCTCCCTGCTAGATTTGCCGTAAAATCATGGAGGTGCGGTAATGGGTAACGGTCCGCTCTCGTCACTACGTTAAGTCGCCGATAATCTCCACAAGGTCGGAAGGTACCGTCCTTTTTGGGTACAAGTAGCAGTGGACTAGCCCAAGCGCTGGCAGATGGCTGACAGATGCCCTTTTGGCGCATATACTCAAACTCTTGACGTGCGATGCGGTGCCGGTCGGGTGGTAAACGTCGCGGGCGTGAAAATAATGGCGGGCCGGTCGTGTGGAGCTCGTGTTCGATTTGATGTAGGAAGTTATCCGGGACCGGTGACTCACGCGTAACACTCGGGAAACTTTTTAAAATCTCCGTCCACTTTTGAGGTAACGGCACGACTCTTACAGCATCTACGACGGTGTCAACGACAGAGATGGTTTTTACGGACTTGTTGGTAACAGTGTCGATTAGACGCTTGTGTCGGACGTCGACTAAAAGACCAAAGTGATGTAAGAAATCTGCGCCGATTATCGGCCGAACAACGTCCGCTGTCTCGAAAGTCCAAACAAATTCGCGTGAGAGGCTGAGATTGAGATGCAGTATTTTGGGCCCGTATGTCGAAATTCGAGTGCCGTTCGCGGCGCTCAACACTATGTCCGATGCGCGGCGAGGGCCGTTGCCCGGTGGTATAACGGATATTTCAGCGCCGGAGTCGATAAGAAAACGTCCGCCAGAACGGACGTCGTTGACGAACAGTCTGTATGAGTGGTGAGCGGCGGGAGGTGGGTTGGCTTCCGCCGCTTCCATCAGTTTTCCGACTTGTATGCACAAGGTTCACGGCAATTCCGTGCTTCGGTTCCGTAGGCCTTATGATAGAAACACCATGTGTCATTTCGCGTACGAGACTTGGAACGATTACGGGAGATTGAGCGCGGTCTTTCCTGGTTGCGGGCGGGTCGGTTTTGTGCAGTCTGTGCCGAAACCAATGCGGCAATCTGCGCGGTGAGTGCCGAGATCGCGTTCTCCATAGCGTGTAGACGGTCAGGTTCGTGAGACACAGCAGCTAAATTATGACCAGCGCTTGCGTCTGCGACACGGTCGGCGCGCTCAGCTAGTGACTCCAACGAACCGTCGAGCCCAGAAACGATAGCAAGAATGGTTGGTGGTAGCTTCTGGAGCCAAAACTCTTTTAGCGTCGATTCGCCGATTCCGTTAGGTAACGCGCTACGCATGTCACGCAACATCTGTGATGGACGACGATCGCCCATACCTCCATGTTGGATGATTGAACGGAACCGCGTGGCTTGTGGGACGTCATAGGTGGTGACTAGTCGGCTTTTAACTGCGGAATATTGAACGTCAGCGCCGAGTAGGTCTCCTATAGTCCGGACACCGTCCTTGTCAAGCGCGGCGAGCACGTGGTTCACGCGCGACAGGTCGGACCTAACGCGTTGATTATGAAAAATCGCTTCAGCGTGCGTGAACCACTGCTGTGGCGAGTGTCGCCAAAATCCGGGCAGTCGTACAGAAGCGAATGCGTTTATGTCTAAAGGCATTATTGTCGATGAGTCGGTAGGCGCGAAAGGACGCATCGAGTCGACGACGTTCTTGTTCGTTCCTGCAATGTCCGAGTTCGTACTCACGACATTCGTGTTCGCACTCGCGGCGTTCGTGTTGTCGGTACCCGCGTTGTTGGTGCCAAGCGACCAAACGTCTCCCCAATCGTGCATATTGCGTGGAGGTAAAAATACGGAACTAGAAGGTCTAACAATGATATAGGTCACCAATTTGGTTTGATTGAGGTAAAAATATATCGAATGAAAACCAAAACAGATTTTTTGTTAAGAAATTACGTATAATATAGTATAAATGACGTAAAGCTAAAAGTAATAATTTAAACATAAAAAAATAACGTTTGGTTTGTCGGAGACGCACGTACAAAAAAAAGTGGGCAACAGAGGTAACAACGTTTTCGGGCGAACGGAACGAAAACGATCGGTCATAACGAAAGTATATAAAAACAAAAGGGAGAGGGAGGCGCGCAGCTGACGACGGCTGACGCGCTACCGCGGTTACGGTACAACATGTCGGTATTGTGGGTCGCCACAGTATCTTGATTAAATCGTTCATCTAAACCATTCATAATTATATCAAGCATAGGATAAAATGACCCGAGTCTTAATTCTTGTTCATTTGTATCTGAAAAAATTGATTACTACCACCACTATCAATTCGTTGTGCAATTTTATGTTTTTTAGGTTTTGGTATAGTCACATCTAAATTTGTACACATAGAAATAGTTAAGTCATAAATAAATTTAAAGTTACATTCAGAACGCATATCATTAATAGCAGATCTAAGAGATTGAATGTAGTTCATAGCAGATAATAAATCACAATTTTCACTTTGTAAATATTTACTTACTTTATTAATCATTGTAAGTATAGGATCCATCATATAAAGTCCAAGTATAAAATTAAAATTTTTAAGTTGATATAATAATCCACGTCCTTTAGCATTAACATCTGTTTGTTTTGTTGAATAAGTAATATTTTCTAAGGCTTTAATCAGTGCTAAATAATTATGTTTTATGGCACTGACGGCTTCTGCCCTACATGCCCATCTTGTTGTTGACAGTGACTTCATAGTTCTCAATGTAACATTTATTTGTTTAGAAATGTTCTCAAGAATAGCGTGACGGACAGCACTACCTTCTATAAAAGTATATGTTAGTTGCACTACTCCAAAAAATTCAAAAACTATGCGATTTTCTTTAGAAGACGTACAAGCATCAACTAGTACTAAGTTTAGGCAGTGCGCGTAACAATGTACATACATAATACTAGAATTCATTTCTTTAAATTTTTTTTGAACACCACCTATTGAACCTGACATGGTTGCTGCTCCATCAAAACAAACTGATGTAATATCATTTCAATCAATATTTAAACTTGATAACATTTTAGATAGTTCATCAAATATTGATTGAGAATCAACTTTTTCAACTCTATGAAGACCAATAAAGCGTTCAACAGGCATGTAAGTGTCTTCATCAAAATATCTGATAACAAGAGAAAGTTGCTCATTCTGTCCTAAATCAGTTGTCTCGTCAGCTATAATAGACACAGGTTTACACTTTATTGATGAAATAATAGAACGAAACATAACATTTTGAATACTTTTCATAATATCATTTTGAATATTTGGACTTATATATGTTGAATTTTTTGGAGCATTTTCTAAATGATCCTTCATTACTGGATCATACCTAGAAAAGAGTTCAACAATTTCTAGAAACAAACCTTTTTCTAAACTTTTTGAATTTTCATTATGACCACGTAATGCACGACTACCTTTCGCTATACTTATTATTATATCAATTAGTTTTTTCATAATTATACTTATTATGATTAATAATATTAATAATATTCATAATTAATTATTTTCTCTTCTTGTTTACTTAAACATTCTATTCTTTTCTTTTCTAGTTGTACATTAATAGGAATTTCTTTTAAATATGCTGATAATGTTTGAACATTACTTATATGAATAGCTGACATTTGATGTAATTTGAATTTTTTTGTAGCCATGTTCCATCCTCTGAATCCAGTACTAATAAAAGCAGGATCGGAGTGACCTCTATGTGATATTATGTCCATGCTAAAACAGCGACAAGCAAAACAAAAAGCAGCATCCAAAGCTAACTGTACTCTAGCCAATTAAAATCTTTATACCAAAGAGCATGAAAACTTCTATTTGAAACCCCAATCTGTATCCTAGGAAATGTAATAACTGGTTGAAAAGGACCTTTTTTATTCTGTCATATCTTTCATATCTATTTGGTGGCATTCTGTTAATTGGATCTAAAGGATCACCAACAATATCAACCATTTCTGGAATATGATTAATAATAGTCTTGTTATTGTGATCAACTTCCAATATATTTTCCTAAAAAATTAAATTGGTTTGTTAATTAAGAATACAGCTGTTTCTTTATTATTAATGTTTTGATCATAAGTGGCATCTGTCTCGTCAATATTTAATTCAACCAATGTACATTTCTACAATATTATAAAAATGTAATTATTTATCAGAGATAATAATAATAAGTAATAAACTTATAATTATATTGTTACTATAATATTATTATTAAAATATTAATAATATCTATATAATAATATTTTAATAAGTAATAAACTTATAATTGAAGAGCGGATTTTTAGGCTCTTAAAAACTTAAAATATGATACTAATATGTTCTAAAAAAAACCTATATATATATATAACTTGTATGCCCTTTGGTAACAGCTAAGTTATTTAACTAAAAAAAAAATAAATCAGTTTATACTTAGTTACCTATATGAACATATAAAAAAAACAAAGTAAATTTAAAAAAACAAAGTGCATTAAATATATATGATTTTTTATGAACAATAATAGAATATATTCTAAAATATGAAAAATAGGCTAAATATTCTCTAATGTCTAAAATATTTTTTAATATGCAAAATAAATTTTTTCCTGCGAACTCGGTGATGGATAAATCGTTCACATTTTTTACTCTCGTAAAGCTGCATAAAGCCAATAAAAATATGTAAAAACCTTAAAATCCGCTCTCTACTTATCATTACATTATATTGCTATTATCAATTATGCTAGTGTGTTTAGCAATAATAACTAAATAAAAAATAATTGAATATTAATAACTTACAATATAATAAATATATAACATGTATATAGGTACTATAAAATAATTTAATAGGTATTAATATATTATGGTAAATTATTTTTTATGATTTTAAATAAACCTCTTTGATTTTTTCTACGCTGCTGGAGCTGGGTGCCTCTGTTGAATTTGACATCTAATAATATATGCAATTTATATATAAATATAATATGTACCTACTATTTAAAACTATAAACTTTAGTATAATATATATGTCACATCGTCACAAAAATATGATTTATAAGTAGGTACTTACATTTTTAAAAAATAATTGCATTTTGGTTTGTAGTAGAATTAAAAATAAGCAAAGTGGGCATAGGATATGAAAAATGTAAATAAGTGTTGGTTTAGTAAAATAAAATAATAAATAGAAATAAGTGACGTGGGGAATGTGTTTAATTATGATTTGAATTAGATGTGGTTAATCATTGAACGATTGAAATTGAATACCCTATTTGCATTATTTTATTCTACCACTATTTATATTTTTGGATCGACGTGAAGCTATGTATTTAGTTTTATGTATATATATGTTAAATTTTCACTTACCTTCTTCGTCGATAGATGTTTCGGTGTCGTGAGTCGATGAACACTATTATTTACGATCTGATTTGTATAGGATATTGGATGTATATAGTATTTTGGAATAATATATTTAGGCAGTGCAAATAATTATACGAACGTTTTTGAGTTTTTAAATAATAATGCTAATATACCAATGTAAGTTTGTACTTAGAAGTAATGAACCAACGCAACATTAAGGAATTTGTCGAGATGGAATATATAGGACTTCATAACGTATGCAATTGGATCTTGTGCTGTTCTCTTAGTGTTTTCGACGTTGTCCTGGTGTGCCTTGAAGCGTTGGCGGTGTTTTTTTACTTGAGACTTGAATCTTGAGTTGGTGAGATTCTTCACTGCCCCGATGCTGAGAGTGCGTTGTGGTTTTATGTGCGTTATTTATGATGTAGATAATCTGGTCAGTCAGTAATTGTGCGATTGATATTTAAATTTGATTATCGTCTAATTATTTTCTTATAATCTAATGATCGAGGTGTTTATTTTAATTTGATCAATTGCTATTTCATCATCTTTTTAATTGTTGTAGTATTTATTTTAATTTGTTCAATTGCTATTTCGTCATCTTTTTATAATCTAATTATTGCAGTATTTATTTTAATTTGACCAATTGCTATTTCATCATCTTTTTAATTGTTGTAGTATTTATTCTAATTTGTTCAATTGCTATTTCGTCATCTTTTTAATTGTTGTATTATTTATTCTAATTTGGTTAGTTGCGTTTGGTTTCACACTATCTAAGTACGTTTACAATTTGGAATCCACATTATATATTTATTAGAATATAAAACTATAATATTTATATATTACAAATTGCACGGGATTTCAATTTGCACCGTGCCCTCACGGTGCACTTGGTTTTATATAAACAAAATTTGAATAGAGTTTTTACACATCCCGTTTTTTTATAAATTAATGAAGTTATATAATAATAAGATGAGTGTAATTGTACATAGTTATGTTTAATTGTACATAGTTATGTTTATAGTATATGATTTGTATATAATTCAAAAATAGTTGGTTAACAATTTGTATTATAATATTAGGGTGCTATAAATATTAAAATAAGTGTAATTTTACATGATTGTGTTTGTGATATAAAATTTGTATATAATTGAAAATGGGTTTAGTAAATTACATTGTTTTTTTTTTTGTGAATAGTATAAGGTATAGTTTAAGGTACAATTAATAGTGAATTTTTTTTTTTTTTTTAAACAGTAGGTAATTTATTAAAATTTTTTTAGTTTGAATATACCTTTTAATCTTAATTTTAAAATTCTTTTTTTTTTTTAGTAATTGATTAACATTTTTTGTTTTAACATATCTTTTAGTTTTTTTATATTTTTTACATACCAAGTTTATATTTCTTACTGTTCTGTAGTGGTTGTTGTTGTTATGGCTTCTGTTTCTTTCTGGATTGGATTTGTGAAGTTGGTTGATGTTGATATTTTTGTGATGTAAATAATATTTTGATAGAAGTTGGATTAATAGTTTTTACTTGATGTGATGTAGCCATTTTCTTCTTTGAGAAATGATTTTTAGTGAAGAATGAATAGAACTTAGAAGTTATTTTTGTTGATGGATTTTAAAAATCAAATTTAGTTAGTAGTTAATGTACATATGTAAATTAAATAATTAATTGTTTTATGCCATATAGGTATATTTCTATGAATTACAATATAGTCGACTCTTATTTGTTATTCTTCGACTTTTTTTTATTATTAGTAATCTTAATTCTAGTTAATGTAATGTATGGGTTAATATTGTTCAATTATATTGTGTATAATATTTTTTAAAATTTTTGTATATATATTTTTCTTTTTTTTTTTTTTTACTAAAAATGCAGGTGAAGCAAAGTTTGATTTTGTGTGTTTGACTATATTAGCTTTCATTAATTTATCTAGTTGTGTTTTCAATTCTTGCCTTTGTGAAGGTGAAATCCTATGTGGCGGGTTAAATTTTGGTTCTTTTGAATTTGGTTTTATTTGTATTTGACATGGTTGTACATTAGCTGGTTTTATATTTATTGTGTCGGTAGAAAATATATGTATAAATTGTTTTAGTAATTTTATTGTTTGATTATGTTGATCAATCGTTAAGTTATTAGATATTTTAATCTGAGTTCCTTCTTTATCGTATATTTTTTCTCTATCTTCGTTTATAATTGTATTTACTATTTGAACTTCTTTATTATGTTTTATTTTATTATTTATGTTTGTTTCTATTTTGATATCTTTTTTTATCTGTTCTAAGGAAATATAATTGTTTGTGTTAATAATTTTTTGTGGTATTTTATTTGATTTGCTATTGTTTTTTATCAATGTGCCGGGACACCAGTGTGTTCCTTTATTTAAATTGTATAGCATTATAGGAGGTCTAGATCCTGATCTGTATATATATCCGTGTTTGGTTGAATCGGAGTATATGTATGTGTCGAAACCGAAGTGATTAGCGATGCTGCTGAGCTGGTCATCGTGCCACCAGTAATTAGGTAACTCTGATAATTCTAATAGGTTTAATATGTCAGCTAGAGTGATTATTTTATTTGGTTTGTTATCATTAATTGCGTTGGTTAGCGCGTATAATCCACAATTTCCGTCGGATTTTACGTTTTCCCCTATTTGATATTTAGAGAAAATTTTATTAGCTTGAGGATCGTCGTTTTTTATAGAATCATTTGTGTTGGCAATAGTGTTATATGTGTTTTTTATATTTGATATTATGTTAGTTTTTTTATTTTTTAATATGGTGGGAGTGTGACATAGTAATAAGTGTATTCTTGTTTCATTGAATATTTCAAATATCATTTTTTTAATTATGTCCCATTTAAGTTCATTGTGAGTTAGATTTTCTACGCATAATGCTATGTGTTCATATTTTTCTTTTATCGCGAAGTTTTTTAGGTTGTGTAAATTGTCAAAAACGTCTATATAGGATGTCGGTATATTATGTTTTTCTTTTGATATTAGGTAATGTATGGACCTATGTTCAGTATCAATGGTAGTTATATCCCCTGGTATTAAATCTAAAACATCAAGTGTGTAGGACATGTTACCATATTTTTGGGTAAGTTTGTTAGATAAATCTGTATCGTATTGGTCAGCCGAGATTGTGTGCGCTATTGAATATTGTGGTGCGGTGTTTAATATGTCCATATTAGCTTCAATAATGTTGGATGATGTTGTAATTATATTATGTTCTATATTTTCGATATGATTTTCAATTTGAGAAAATTTACTGTTCATTATTTTAGTTTTAATCGTTTTATCCAACGTTATTAATTTCTTAGTGTAATCGATTTTTGCTCTGTTAATTTCTAAAAATTCGTTCCCTAGTATTATTGTACTGCTTAGGTTTTTTATTACGCAAACAGATATTGGGAATGTCACATTTTCAATTTTAAGATTAATTGATGTAGTTCCAATTAATTGTAATGGTGTTTTATCTGGACCTGATAATTGGTATTTATTAGATGGGCTTATTGTTGTTCCTTTATCTATCAGGTCTGGTCGAATGCAATTTATGTTGGCTCCCGAATCTATGGTTACTTCGATGTCCTCGTCATTTAAATTAGCTATTATATATAATGCGTTGGCTTTTCTATCTTTGTTAATTATGGTATTTATGATATCTGTGTTTATTATAGTGTTTTTAATTGTCGGTGATTTATTGGACGGGTTTTCTGGAAGTAAAGGGTAATGCGTCTTTCCAGATTGTGCATTTGACCTATTCATTAGTTTTTTTGATCGGGATTTGCGTTGTTAAAGTAACAAGTTTCAGCTGTGTGATATCTTTTATTACATACTGTGCATATAAGTTTCCATTTACATTCGGAACCATTGTGATTATAATTGTTGCAGTGTTCACATTGAATTTTTTTATTGATATTATTATAATTAGAGCCATTATTGTAATTTATATTATTATTCGGGTTTGGTGAGTAATTTTTACGATTATTATTATAATTGTAATTATTATTGGGAGTTGATCGATGATCGTTCTGATATTTATTATAATTGTTATAATTATTATTTGGAGTTGGTGGGTAATTATTGCGATTATTATTATTATTATTGATTGATCTGTTATAGTTAGGGCGATAGTTAGATTTGTTGTAATTTTGATATTCGTAATTATTGTTCCTGTTATAATTTGGCCGATTTGTATTATTTTGTATGGCATGGTTTGTAGATTGGTTAACATTATTGTTATTATTAATAAAATTATTAATTACTGATTCTAACTTTGACATTTGAGCTGTTAATAAATCTATCTGTTTTTTGTGTCCTCTATGATATTTATGTGTTCTTTAGTAATCTGGGCTCTTATGTCGTCATGAGATTGAATTGTATTTCCGTTTATCATAAATTCTATCGATTCATATTTTCTTATGTTCTTTTTTAATTCATCTAAGTTAAAATTATCTAATATTCCTACATATCTGGAAATTTCTGGTTTAAGCCCTTTCATTATTGTGTGGGTTAATTCTGATTGGGACATGTTAGGGTCTATTCTTTTACATAAATTTTCGGCGTCATTTATATATGAGGCGGTAGTTTCGTCGGGTAGTTGTTTTCTTTTCTCTAACATAGTTCTTAGCATGTGACTTTGGGCTGTAGGTTCAAATTCTAAACGGAGTGCTTGTTCTACTTGTTCCCATGTAGCGGTTGGATTATTATTTTCAAAATTATCGAGAAAAGTAGCGGCTGTGTTTTCGAGATATATAGGTAGAAAAGATTTTTTTTGTTCTGAAGACCACCCATTTGTTGTACTAGCTTTATTGTATGTTTTAATAAATGAATTTACGTTTTCGTGAATTGCCCCAGAAAATTTGTTAGGTTTATAAAATGGTGTTTTATCTGTCATATTGATATTTTCGTTAATAAAATCTGATTGTGACCAATCCCCTTTTATATATCTAAATAGTCTGGACCTTAATTCTGCAAATTTTCCTACTGTTTTTAATTTTCTTTTTTCAAGTTCTAGTATTATTTTGTGCTGGTTTAATTTTACAACGTCTTCCCAGGATGTTAATGAGAGAGTTAATTCATTAATATTTTCGTCTATTAGATTTTCGTTTGGTAATTGAATATTATTTTCGTGTGTGGACATATGTTTAGAATTGTTAAAGGCTGGTTTGTGTGAGAAGTAATACGCAAGAGTATTCTAATAAGATTTGTATAATTATTAATTTCTAATAAAAGTGATTCAAAAGTTGGTGTAAATATGTAACGACGTGTTGTAAGTTTTAAAATAAAATATTGAAAATATTTTATAAGCCTATAGTCGCTAATTTCTGTTCGAAATGCGAGAATTTTGGTTATTTGGTTGATTATTTGTGTGTATTTGTTTGAAAAATTAATTTTTGTGTCGAGTTTTTGTGAAGATTATTACCTTAATGCACTGTTTTAAAGGTAATATTGTGATTAGTTTTTGAATAATGTTTAGATTTTTAAAATTTTCTTGTATTGTATTTATTTGATGGAAAATTTATTGTTTGAGAAATTATTTGTATATTTGTGTGTATAAAATATTTTATATAATGTAAAATTGCAATCGTAATAATAATGCTACCTGTTGGGCGCCATTTGTAGTAGAATTAAAAATAAGCAAAGTGGGCATAGGATATGAAAAATGTAAATAACAGTTGGTTTAGTAAAATAAAATAATAAATAGAAATAAGTGACGTGGGGAATGTGTTTAATTATGATTTGAATTAGATGTGGTTAATCATTGAACGATTGAAATTGAATACCCTATTTGCATTATTTTATTCTACCACTATTTATATTTTTGGATCGACGTGAAGCTATGTATTTAGTTTTATGTATATATATGTTAAATTTTCACTTACCTTCTTCGTCGATAGATATTTCGGTGTCGTGAGTCGATGAACACTATTATTTACGATCTGATTTGTATAGGATATTGGATGTATATAGTATTTTGGAATAATATACCTATTTAGGCAGTGCAAATAATTATACGAACGTTTTTGAGTTTTTAAATAATAATGCTAATATACCAATGTAAGTTTGTACTTAGAAGTAATGAACCAACGCAACATTAAGGAATTTGTCGAGATGGAATATATAGGACTTCATAACGTATGCAATTGGATCTTGTGCTGTTCTCTTAGTGTTTTCGACGTTGTCCTGGTGTGCCTTGAAGCGTTGGCGGTGTTTTTTTACTTGAGACTTGAATCTTGAGTTGGTGAGATTCTTCACTGCCCCGATGCTGAGAGTGCGTTGTGGTTTTATGTGCGTTATTTATGATGTAGATAATCTGGTCAGTCAGTAATTGTGCGATTGATATTTAAATTTGATTATCGTCTAATTATTTTCTTATAATCTAATGATCGAGGTGTTTATTTTAATTTGATCAATTGCTATTTCATCATCTTTTTAATTGTTGTAGTATTTATTTTAATTTGTTCAATTGCTATTTCGTCATCTTTTTATAATCTAATTATTGCAGTATTTATTTTAATTTGACCAATTGCTATTTCATCATCTTTTTAATTGTTGTAGTATTTATTCTAATTTGTTCAATTGCTATTTCGTCATCTTTTTAATTGTTGTATTATTTATTCTAATTTGGTTAGTTGCGTTTGGTTTCACACTATCTAAGTACGTTTACAATTTGGAATCCACATTATATATTTATTAGAATATAAAACTATAATATTTATATATTACAGGTTTGTTTCTTTTTGTCCATATTTTGTAGAGTATAGAATATAATATGATATTTGAACTACTACTAAATAATTAAATGACTAAATAAAATGTAATATTTAAGAATATGATAAACTAGTGAACATGTGATGGGAATTATCTATATACAGTATACACTAAACACTGAACTAACAATGATTTCGATATTTCAGTATGTAGTGGGAAAAGAGTATTGTATAAATAATCGATATTCGTTATTCGTTATTTGCTGTTCTTTACTTTCCGTGGATTGTCGATAAGCGTGACACGCACACAACTATAGTCGGGCCATTCTAAGAACGCTACTCTTTCGCGCATCCAAATGACCGAGCTCCGCGGTTTTGTACCCAAATTTCTCCCACTCTACCACCTAGTCGCCGCCGTAAATTCCCCCACTCAGTACGCGGAGACCGGTGGCGTAGGTGAGTGGGAGCAACGACGAGGACGCTAGCAGCGACGGTGTCGGCGGCTCACATTGACGGCGGCCAGTGTTTTGAAGAGTTTAGTGGTGGGAATGCGCGAGAACGGACGAATTTTGGTTGCCGCCCAGTAGCGTTCTTAGAATGGCCCGACTATACACAAGTCAAAGGAAATTTAAAGACCAAAATAGATATTTGATGGTTTTTCGTAAATTTAGTACCTAGTGTAGAATTTATAGTGGTATGACGATTATGGAACAATGCGGGTATTCCCATATTGGTTCGACAGACGAATGACGAATTGAAAACGATTAGTGGCTATTTCGCTATTCGTGTACATTGACGATTATTCGAGTGTTCATATATACATATTACAGAAAATATTAAATCAATAAATTTAAAAATGCGCGTCCAACATAGTGTTGTCACTTGTAGGTATTTGACATTTATTATTTATATTTTATATAATTAAACCAAGGTTTTGGCAATAATTTATTTTTTTTCTTGAGTGTTTAGGGTATGCAGTGGCATACCCTGCGGCCCCCCTGGCTACGCCTATGTATCAAACACATGATTTTGCTGGCAACTTTGGTATATTTTTGTAGTAGAAAGCAACATTTGACATGATGTGAGGAGATAAATTCAAGTACTGTATGTTCTACTCATAATATATTTCAATATAAATTTTATTGCAGACTACCAAATTAAATAAAAACATTATTCTATGGTAGGATTTTTATATTACTCAGATTAATCACCTATGCTCCTATTGTATAATATTTACCCAACTAATAAAAAACAATATATATTTATATATAGTTATTTGCTACAATATTTCAATATTAATGTTGTAAGGTCACGGTTTCGGACACCATATTAATATAGTCCCCATATCATAAATCCTGTATATTTTCTTTTTCTTATAATATAAATTTACCCGCGCGCGGCTAATACAATGAATCGACCAATATTATAATATAAACACCTGTCCCCCCGATCCCCACCTTCTGCAGTGTCCCGTCACCAACGGCCGTCGCTGGCCGTCGGTCGGCGCCGCTGGGCGCGTCTGTCGTGCCCACCGGTGTGTGTGCCGGTAGGGCAGTCTGGACTGCTATTCCCTCAAATTATTGTATATTCCCCCCAACAACCTACACTGCTCCAAGGTTTATAGATTATAAAGGTTGCCTCATATCGAAAATCTGAAAAAACGGGAGTGGGAGAAATCGGACCATGACGTCATCCGTAGGAGACTTTCCAATTGTTTGCATGGTTTATACGTGCGTTTTTGCGAGTTTTACTATTTGTTATCTTTTTTTTGTATTTTTTCTCATTCGTTTTTGCAACTTTTATTATTTATTAATTACATTTATCATTATTTGCATCATATACCATGTCTACAAACCCCAAAAATTGTATAATAATATATTAAATTATGAAATTAAATGAATTAATGAAATGAATTATCTTGCAAAATATGTATAAAAACAAAAAAATGTTAATGTTAATAAACTATTTTAAAATATTTATTATATTATATGTGTATTAAAACATTACATTTTTAGAAGCACCTATAAAACAATACAATTATTTATTAATTTATTATATATTAGAATATATTAGTAATAAATAGAGTTAGGATGTTGATGACTTTTGCATTTTTTTCCTTTGATTCTATACAATGCTATCCTAGCTAAAAATTTGATTCATGCTATCTTGATGCAAAATATTCTAATTTTATTTTGCATTTTTTTTTAGATTCTGAACGAAGTGATGAATGTTTTTTTTTGAATTTTTTGTTTTTAATGTCATTTTTAAGTCATTTTTTCATCTTTTAGGTCATTTTTTGTGCTTTTTGTACAATGTGGGGCAATTTTAGATTTTAGAGCCAGTGTTAGGCCCAAGTTTGGAAATAAATTTAATTTATTTAAAATCTAATTTTGGATTTGGACAAGTACCTAGTACAAATTATAAATGTATACCTATTTTTATTTATTAATGTATTAATATTATAATCTATAATTGATATATTAAATTACTATTACAGTATTACACCCATTATCATGCTCATATCTCTAATAAAAATTATTTATAAATACATCTTTTCACTTAATTAATTAGTTTTTTAGATAATATTTAAGGTCATTTTTGCATTTTTTTATGGTTTTTTTGTGTGGTTTTTAGGTCATCAACATCCTAACTCTACTAATTAATAATTATATTATTGATTCTGACTATGATTATGATTTGGAATATATTTCTCATTCATGAGAAAACTGAAAACTTTAAAAATTAGTTTATATTAGTATGAGGACTGATAATACAATGAATTTAAAATATCATATTTTAATATTGGGTTTAAAGTTTTAGTAGTTTTACACATTTAGTAATAATTACAATTGTTTATAATCAGTCGACACTTTATTTGTAAATTGTGTTTAGTATATCATTATGAATAATGAATAGTATTCTTTGAATATACACATAATTCTATAAGTTTCTAGTTTCTACTTTCTTAAATAGTAAATATTTTAATGTATGATTATAAATTATAGGTAGGTACACTAATAACCAGGGCTCGTGACTTAAAGCATTTGCTTATTTTTTGGATTGATTTAAAATGCAGTAGAGTGCTATGAAAGTGTATGTCATGTTAAACACGTTCTATTATGAAATTTGTAAGCGCTTTTTTTTTGCTTTTTTAGACGATTTTTTAAAAATATGCTTATTTCCATTTTTTTTTTTTACGATTTTTGCTTTTTTGACCAGTTTTTCTACTTTTAATGGTATTTTCAGAATGTCTCGAAAGTGAAGTTTGATTTTTTTGTAATATAGATATTTTTTTTTTGATTTTTTTAGTTAAAAATGTTTCCTAATCATTTTGTCTCAATATTTTTTATAGTCTTTAATTATTATTAAAGACATATTAAGACGTATTGTTTTTAGCACAGTTTGAAATTAACTCTTTCATGCACGGTGTTGCATATTCAGCATTTATATTACATTATATTACACGTATAGTATTTAATATTTATATATTATATATAATCAGCAGTATCATATTACGATCGGTGGGGACTGTCCATCGATTATTATTATGTAAAATTACAATGTAAAGCATTACGATTTATGCTGTTAATAATAAAGGTCTATAAAACACGTTTATGTTGTTATTCATAATAATAATACACAACAAATTGGCGACGAAGAAAATATTAATTTAATCGTAATCACTAGTGTATTAAAAGTTGCAAGTTGTCGTATACGTCACGCGATGGTTTAACGTATGGAATAGGTATATCGGTATCCGATTCCCAAACCGTCAGACAAGTAATATCGACACCTGCGGTAAGCACTTACTCAACAATCCTTTGGTGACCACGATAACGAGTACTGCGCAAAAGACAATTTAATAAGACCTCGCAGGGTTTATACGTTATTACTCTAAGGTTGCTTTACTCTCAAACAACTGACCACGATAACGAGTACTGGATGTTTGAGAGTGAGATCTCTTTAACCTGGACAAAATCGTACTATTTCTCAACTGACCACGATAACGAGTACTGGAAGAGAAATAAAGTATTATAGTGTCTTACTATTTTCTACCAAAGTGTTTCCTCGCCACAAACGCTTTGGTGCTTACCTCGATATGAGAATAAAAACAAAACTATATTAATTGAAATAAAATAGACATATAATAACACAACGAAATGATTAAAAGTATTCAAATAAAACTGTTGTCAGCCGTAACACACCACGACTGCCCGATCGCTCCGTTTTCGTCATCGCCGTCGACAATTTAATTATTAATTTTTGTTGAATCGGTATTTTTCGACTCCCGCTCGGTGTATGAAATAATATACAATATTACAACAGTCCCGTAACTTATAAGAAAATATGCCCTCATATTTTTTGAACTTTTGGTCGTTGTTTGTATTATTTTCTAATTTTTATGATATGTATTATTTGTATTTATATTTTTATTGTTTCTGTTTAAATTCTTTTGTTATAAAATGTACAAGGTTTATGAATTTTTGTTGTATCTCTTCTTCCATAGAAATTGTTTGTATAGTTTTATTAATATTCCTTTTTATTTCTGGTTGTTCTGTAGATTTTTTGGTCTTATTTTTCCGGGCTCTCCTGATCTTGTTTCTGTTGTATACTTCTTTTCCTTGTTGTAGTCGGTTTATATTGAACTGGACATTCTTGATCTTCTTTGCAAGTTTGGTAATGGTTTCCTTTTTGTCCATCTGTAAGAATGGTCGGGTGTGTTTTTCTTTTTCTTTTTTTTTTGTTTAAGTACAATAACAGAAGTGCTTTAATATTAATCATGGATTGTGTGGTAATTATTATAATATTCTATTTTATTGGTATGTATAGATATTTTAATTTAATTCTAGTTGATTGTTTTAATTGTATTTACTACTGACAGTTAATTTAAAACATTTTTTTTTTTATTTATCTTACATTCTTACATTTTTCTTATATATGTGTTCCTTAAAATGAATAATTAGTTATTCTAATTAAATTACATGTATATAATTATATATATCTATTACAAAGTTTTTTTTTTTTTTTTTTATTCTAAGCATACCTAATGGTTAGTTGCGCCACTTAATTCTATTTTACATTTTTTTTTTTTTTACTATTTATTTTATTATTATATTCTAATCCCTCTTATAAAATAATTGTTAATTTATTCTACTTAATCCTATTTTTACATTTTTTTTTTTTTTGTTTTGAAACAATTTTAATTATTGTGTTGTTCCTGTGTTATCTTGAACTCGAAGTTGGTTGCTCTCAGCGTCGTATACCACTTTCACGGTGTTGGTTGGTTTAATTTTATTTTTGTTTCTTCGTGATTTAATTATTTTGAATATGATTACTCCTATTAATATTAACGACACAGTCGATAATCCTACAGAATGTACCATTTTTATTTTATCATTTGATTTTGAGCTTAGTTCCTTTGTTATTTGTTCATCTAACGCTGACATTGATTTTGCATATAGTTTTAAATCATTAAACTTCACCGCTGTGTTAAGTCTAATTTGATTGTCATCCTCTTTTTTTATTTTTTTTATTTTATCGTTAATGTCTTCGGTTAATTTTGATAACTGAAATTGTGGCACATAGTCTTTAGAAATATTGCTTTTCCCCGTATATTTTGCTAATATAACAGTTTTTTTTGTGAAGGCTTTACAATTTGGTTCTAAACTTAATATTCCTGCTTTGTTTATTTCTATATTTTCTACTTCGTCCTGACAACTTATGATTAGCTCGGTAGGTTCGTGAGTCGCGTATATCCAACGATTACTATTTCCTAATTGGTGCCATATGTCATTAAAAATTGGAACAGTTTTTATTTCGCAATTTTCTGGCATATTGTTTTCTTTTGTAAATAATTGGAATTCACAATTTGATTTAATATTATTAGATAGTGGCATATTTGATTCACAAATTAATTTTTGTTTAGTTGTCTTGCATTTATTAATTTGATTTTGCGTAAAAAATATGTAATATTGTTTACTTTTTTCTACTGCTAGGAATTCTTGTGTGGATTGGATAAAAACGAAATCGTTTTTACTTACATGGACCGGTAAACTTATGATATGGTAAAGATTAAAGGCTATGTTTTCTATTAGTGGTATATTTATTATGAATATTATTAAATGATTAACATAGTAGATATGTAGGTCTATCAACTTCATGAAATCAAAATAGTTTTTTGCGTTTATTTCTATTGGTAGATCTAAATTTGACGGTAAATTTGTTTTGATATCTTTTAGCTGTATCATTAGCTCACTTGGTTTAATTATTTTGGGATTGATCTGTCCTTTGTGTGCATTTGTTATTATATTTAATAATAAGGTGGTATCTTTAACGTATTGATTTAGTAATTCGGTATATAGTACATTATATAGCAATATTGATTCTATTATGTTTAAGATTTTTAGTTCATCTTTTTGTACTTTTAATTCATTGTTTAGTTTATTCATATTGATATCAATGTTATTTTTAATTTTTGTGTAGCTTAAAGTGATTTTATCTATTGAATCTAAAGAGCTTTTGAATATTTTGATTTGTTCTTTTTGAATTAATAAGGTTTTCATTTGTTTTTCTTCCAGTTTTTTGATTTTGTCCTCAAATATTTCTCCTTCTTCTTCCGTTAGTACTCCAAACAAGGTTCGTTGTAATTTACCAATTCCTCCGAAATAAGAACTTCGTTTCTTTCGTTGTTTGTTTTCATAGTAATTGGTTTCGTCAATTTCGAGGTATTGTTGCACTATTTCGTGATCTTCGTTTATTTTGTTTAATATTTGTAAATTATTTTTTAGCAATTCGGTACAAGTTTCGGTTAGTTTATCATAGCTGGATTGGTATTTATCACAAATATTTTTTAAATTATTATAATATAAATTATTTGCTACATAATTTTGTTCATAATCTGATATGTTGTAATAGGTCACCAGGTTCCATTGTGATACTGTTATGAATAATGGTGAAATATTTTCAAAATATATTCCTGGATTATTCATAAATTGATCATTTTTAAAAGAATGTGATTCTTCGGGGTTTATTTTAAAAAACACAATGAGTAAAATCATTTGTATTTTCATGTGTGATATTAAGTTTTGAGTTGTTTTAGAAGGTCCCATTTTGTTTCTTAGAAAACGTCTCCGTCACTCCGTTGTTATGCTTTTCTGTGCGTACGGTATGAATACGGTATAAATACGATAATTTGTCGCTCTATAAATAAAATTATTTTTAATTATTTTCCTTTTCATCGTAGTTCATACGTAAATTTTTGTAATAATATTTTATTATAAATTCTATGATATTCTAGTGATGGTAATATTTTGTGAAACACCTGATTCTGTGTTTTATTTATATATATAAATAAAAGAGTTTATTTTAGAATTTTGTCTGTCGATTGCTGTTCCTTTTTATGCTTACGTATTATGTTGACGTATATATAGTATATAATATATATACATACACACACACTAATATATATATATTTATATACATAGTATATACACAATTAATATATATTGACGTATAAAACAGCTGCATAATAGTGTTTCTTTTTTTTTTTTATTTTTTTTTTTTTATTTTTTTCAATGATTTTAATATTTTTCTTCTGATTTAAGTAGTTTTGTTAGTTTGCGATTATTCTTCTTGGCGTCCGGATGGTCTTCATTTTATTGTTTTTCGTACTGTTGTTTACTGTTGTTGTGTCATATTTGCATTTATTATAGTCTTATAGACCACAAGGTTATTTTTATTAATATTTTTATTCTTATGTCTTAATATTTTTTAAATATTTTGATTGTGGTTATGTGTTTATGTGTTTTTGTGTGGTATATCATATAATTGTTTGTTTCGTTAATGTAAGTTTTATTATTTATTTATTTGGATTTTTAATTTATGTTTAATAATTAATCTGGTATGAGTGGTACGTCTGTCTCGTAGAAGGGTTTCATTCTTTGTACGTGTATGACGTCGATTTCTTTTTTCCACGTAATATTAGTTCTACTTTGTAGTTTACATCTGTTAATTTTTCGATAATCGTGAAGGGACCCCTGTACTTATTTGCTAATTTTTTTGATTGATTAGGTTCGTGGAAGTCAAATTTTATTAAAACCTTTTGTCCCGGTGTAAAATTAATATTTTTGTGTTTAAGGTCGTACTGTTTTTTTTTAATAGCTTGTTCTTTTTCGATAATTTTGGGAACGGTATCTCTAATTTCTTGTAATAATTTCAGGGATTTGGTGAGGTTAAATGATTCGTTATCTATTGTTAATTTATTGTCCAACGGTTGATTTCCTTCTATACCATGGAGTAAATAGAATGGGCTTAATTTTAATCTAGAGCTGGGACATGTGTTGTACGCAAAAATTACCATTTTATAATATAGTGACCAATCTTTTTGGTTTTCATTAATGTAATGTGATAAACTATTGCAAATTATTTTATTCATAAGTTCTGTCATACCATTTGTTTGTGGGTGATATGCACTTGAGAATACTTGCGTAATACCTAATTTTTTGCATGCATATTCTACGTCTTTGTTTTTAAAATGAGTACCTCTATCACTACAGAAATATTTAGGTACTCCATACGATGTTATTAATTCCATCAAAAAATTTATAGTTGCTGCTCCGTTTGCGTTTGCCACTTCTTTTGCAAATGCCATTTTTGTTGCGTTACAAGTCGCTACGATAAGATATTTTTTTCCTCTAGAAATTGGTAGTGGGCCTAAATAATCAAATGTCAACCTTTGTAATGGTTTTCCAGATATTAAAGGTATGGGTTGAGTAGTCCGTGGCCTTTACCTGTTGGATTTTTTATCATTTGACATGAAACACAAGTTTTTATAAATTTTATGGTATCTTGAATTATTGTTGGCCAGTAGTATTTTTGTTTTAATTTTGTCAATGTTTTAGTTATTCCAAAGTGTCCACTAAAAACCGATTCGTGGTAAGATTTGAGTATCGTGTTGGTTAAATCTTTGGGTATCACTAATAAGTTATTCGCTCCATGGGGTGACCAATTTTTAAAATATAGTAATTCATTTTTAATACAATATTGCCGAGATTTCTTTTTGTATTTGGAATTAGTTTTTGTTTTTATTGCGTTAATTATGCCGTTACAAAACTCGTCTAGTTGTTGTTTTTCTTTTAATATGTCGATGTTGATTTCGGTTATAGATGTCGGGACGTCGTCTTTTATTTTTTTTAATTCAGTGATTAATGTATTAATATTTTCTACAGGGTATCGGGATAAACAATCTGCAGCCAAATTTCCTGCACCTGGTTTATGTTTAATTTCTAAGTCAAATTCTAATAACTTAAAGATAAATTTTGTTATGCGAGATGACGGGTTTTTCATTGTTTTATAGTATTGTAAACTTGAATGGTCACTATACACGATTATTTTCCTACCTATTAGATATTCTTTAAAATAGTTAAGTGCAAATACTACTGCTGACATTTCTAGTTCTGTAGTAGAAAAATTTTTTTCTCCCCCTTTCAATTTCCTAGATGCGAATGCAATTGGATGTTTATCACCATTAGGATTTTCCTGTTCTAAAATACCTGAAAGTCCTTCTAAGGATGCGTCAGTTGTAACAAAAACAGGGTATGTGTCCTCAAAGTGAGCTAAAACGGGCGCAGTAATTATTGATTTTTTTAAAATATTAAAAGCGTTATTGTGGTCCTCGTCCCAACAAAACTTATTTTCCTTTTTTGTTAGATCGGTTAAAGGACTTGCGATTTTTGCAAAATTTAATATATATTTTCTATAATAACTTGTTAGCCCAATAAATGATCTGACATCTTTTACCTTTTTGGGTATTGGAAATTGTTTTATTGCTTCTACATTTTTTCCTAGTGGAATAATTCCACTATTTGAAACCTCGTGTCCTAAAAGTTCTATTTTTGAGCTAAAAAATACACATTTATTTGTTTTTAATTTTAGTCCGGCCTCATCTAGCCGTATAAGAATGTTTTCCAGCCTTTCTAATGACGATTCAAAATTTTTCCCGAAACAGCAAATATCGTCTAAATACGCAACCATTGTCCTATATAAATAATCACTAAATAAATTATTTATTACTCTTTGGAAAATTGGTCCCGAGTTTTTAAATCCTTGAGGAATTCGTTTAAAGTGATATAGTCCAAAATCTGTTATAAAAGCGGTTTTGTATCTGTCTTCAACCTTTATTGGTAATTGAAAATAACCTTGAGCCATATCGATTGATGAGTAATATTTTGCTCCTTCTAAACTCCTAAACAAGTCTTGTGACCTTGGTATAGGATGTTTATCACTAATAGTTTCGTTATTTAATTTCCTATAATCGACTAAAAATCGATATTCCCCCTTCTCCTTTTTAGGTATTAAGAATACTGGAGCAGCATAATTACTTCTACTCGGTTCAACTATATCAGAGATTATCATTTGGTCTATTAAATTTTTTAATTTTTGTCTTTGTGCTGGTGCTACTCGGTAGGGAGGTTGAAAAATTGACTTGTTTGATTTTAAATTAATTTCACATGGTTCTATATTTGCACAACCGATGTCTAGTGGGTCAGATGTAAATAAATATTTGTATTTGTTTATTAGACTTTTCGCTTTTTCCCTTTGTTCCTTATTTAATTCATTTGATATTTTTATAACAGTCCCTTGTTTATCAGTAATTTCATGTTCTGATTTAGTAATTGTTAAAATTGTTTCTTTATCAATAGAATCTTTTTTTATTATTTTACCTATTGTTATGCCCTCATAAATTTGTGTATATAAATTTGGAAAACTGTTTTCTAAAATTCCTTTTTCATTTCCTTTTAAGATTTGAGTTTCTAATTTTAAATCATGTTTTTGAATGACTTTATTTTCTTCCAAATTATTTTTATAATTTAATTTTTGTTTATGTGGTATCGTTATATTTTCATTTGTAATAATATTATTTTCTTTTTCATTATAATTTATACTGGTAATATAATTGATTTTTGTATGTTTATTGGTAATATTATTTTTGTTATAATCGTACCAGAGTTTGTCCATTTGTATTGTATTATTTTTAATCTGTATGTTTCTATTTTTAAAATCGATTATTACGTTATTCTTGATATTAAAATCATTTCCCAAAAGAAGTTTGCAATGTAATCCTTCAATTACATATGCGTTTATATGATAATGGTCATTTTTTATTTTTATTATTATCTCAGTTCTACCTAATTGCTTTAGTTCCGTATTATCTGCACCAGTTATTATGATGTTGTCTTTAGGTTTAATAAGTTGTTTATTTTTTGTTAACGAAAAGTCTATACAAGAAAGATTTGACCCTGTGTCTAATATGGCATATTTTTCATTTCCCTCAATTTCCACTATCATTGATAATACTCTTTGTCCACATTCTGTATTTATTATTATGTTGTCGTGATTTTTGTTTTTATTTTCTACGAAGTTTTGATTTGATAAATGCAAATTGTTTGGATGTTTGTTTAAGTAGTTATTGATGTTTAATTTTATTTCCTTCGTGTTAGGAAAAATAGTATTAACCGTTATGTTATTAAATACGCGTGGAGTGGTTGTTTCGACGGAAATGCCGGGTGTCCAGTGACATTTTTCATTAAAGATACCGATATTTTGGCGATTGGGTTTCCAGTAAACTATTGCATTAGAATTTTCGTTAATTTCATAGATTATGAATAAATTAATTTTGAATTGGTCACAAATAAAAGCTAAGTCGTCGTCCTTAAGATAATAGCCTGATTTTAAATTAGGTATAGTTAACATGTTCAAGATTTCTATAGTTGTTTTATTAATATTATGATTTTGTAAGCATACGCGTAATGCGTGGGCTCCACAATCACCATCGCTCGGTACTTCTTTTGACTTGACGAACGAGCCGGCAATAAGTGCTATTTTATTTTTCAAATTGTCGTTGAAATCAGAGTCTGATATTATATTATAACTGGCTTTTAAAATGTTATCTTTTTGGTTATTTTCATTTTCAGGTAAGGAGTATATTCTAATTTTCGTAATTGAATTTTGAAAAATAAATTGAATCATATTAGATATTATATTCCATTGTTTTTTATCTGAACCAGTGCATATTTTCGGTAGGGCCAAAGTTGTGATTTTATTATCAGTACAAAATTGTTTAGTATTTTTCAAGGTTTTAAAAATATTTAAATAAGTTGATTTATCATAATAATTGTTTTTTGTAATAAGGTATAAAATCCATTGGTCGTTTTGTTTTAAATGAGATACTTCGGTAATATTTTTATGTTGATTAATCAGTTTGTCCTTATTATTAAATTGTTTTTTAAATTGTGCGGCTATTCCTTTTGACATGGTAAAACATTGGCTAACGCAGTGTCCGATTGCAATGTTCGTATTTAAAGAAAATATGTCACCCGTAGTTTCTGCATAGTCACATATAATTTTTTTATTTTTGTTGTTGTGAAATAAAAAGTCTATGAATTCTGTTGATGTATTTGATATTGTTTGTGAGTATATATTTTCGATTTCTAATTCGCTATAGTCTGTGTCATTGTTTTGGTTTATTTCTCTTAAATTCGATTTTTTATACCATTCTCCTATAAATTTTAAGTAATCGTCATTTTCTTTCTCTATTTTGTAACATAATTTTGTATTATTAATTTGATTTTTGTATTCCCGAGTTGAATATTCCGAATCTTTTCCTAACTCGGTCCTTAATCGTTTTTTGATAAGGTCACCTATCAGTGTAATGCCCCTTTTCATTGCATTTGAAACATGTAACTCTTTTCGATTCTTTTTCGTAATTGTCCCTATACTGTTCAGGTGTTCTTTCGCGACTATTATCCCTACTGTATTGACGTTTATAGTTATGATAATTATTTCCTCTATTGTCTCTATCTCTAGAATTTGACCTATTTCTATGATCTCTATTATTATTTCTGTATGGACTAGATTCTCTTGGTCTTCTATTATAATATTCTCTGTCTCTGGAAAGTGACCTGTCTCTCCCATATTTTCTGTCCATACTAGATTCTCTATTTCTACGATTTACACTCCCTGGGTATGGACTTTTGTCTCTATAGTCGCGTTTTTGTCCTTGATAATCTATTTCTCTTTCGTAACTTCTACCTCTGTCGTCAAAACGGCTATAATTTCTGTTATTTTTTTCGTATTCATCATTTCCAAAGTTAACTGTTTTATTTTGTATTTTTCCAAATAAACTTATTTGTTTTATCTCATCACTTAATTTACTTATCTCTCTTTTAAATTCTCTATCTCTTTCTACTAGTTCACTTTTTAATTCTGCAATTTCTATCACTGCTCTTTCAGTCGTTTTTTTGTTTAATTGAAGTATTTGTTCGTTAAATATTTTTGAGTATTCGTTTTGGTTTTGATCTCTTGAATTTATTCTGAATTGCATTAATTCAAATTTTTTTAAGTTATTTTTAATTTTTTTTAAATTGCTATTTTCATGTAACGAAATTGCATTTAAAATTGGTTCTTTCAATCCTTTTAGTATATATATACATATTTCTTCCTCTTTCATATCTTTATTTACCTGTCTAAATTTTCTATATCAGTGACGTAACTCGTTGTTGATTCCAAATTTTCTTGTCTTCTATTTTCTAATTTATTTTTTAAAAGTATAGAATATCCTATTGGTTGAAATTCGTTGAGAAATTCGTTTTTTAAACTATCCCATGTCCAGTCCTTATTTATATTTTCCAAATTTTCCAAAAAGGTATTTGCTGTATCTTTTAAAAATATTGATAAAAATTTTATTTTTTCTTTATCATTCCAATTATTTACTTTTGCTGCTTTTTCATATTGTTTAAAAAAAGTTTTGATATCCCCTTGTCCGGAAAAACTATCTGGTTTTATGACCATATATTTATTTGATAAATTTTGGTTAAACATTGTTTGATTATTTAATATGGGTGGTGGTTGATTATTTAGTATTTTGTTATCTTTTTTATTGATGTCGGTTTGTTCGAATGTTATTGTTGTATTTTCGTGGTTAAATGATGTGTCTAAATCTTTTAAGGTGTCTTTTTCTATTTGAAATTCAAAATGGTTTGCTTTGGTTGAATTAAAAATGTCTTGAATTTTATTTGAATATGAATTAACACTATTATTTAGATTGTCGAATAATTCTAAATTGTCTAAAGCTGTATAAGTGGTTTTATTTGTAATTTTTGTATTGTCTTGGACGGGTTCAGGACTTAAAACGGGTAACCCTGCCTCATTCGCTAGTTTATCAAGATCAATTCTCTCGGTTATTGCTTTATTTAAAATTTCTGTACGTTCTTCGTTGCTTAGTGTATTTTCTACGTCGTCTGGGTTCAAAACACCTTTTATATACCGACTAAGTCTAGATCTTAGATCTGCCGATTTACCAGTTGGATTTAATTTTTTTGATTTACAATATTTTATAAGGTCCTCTTTTTTTTAAAATGTAAATGTCTGTGGCTTTATTAATGGAAATTGAGATGTCCGATTTGGTATTTTTTAATTCGTTCATTAAAGCATGAGGGTTTGTATTAATTTAGTAAGAATTTTTAATTAATGAAAGCCGAAAGGTTGGTTTATAAAATTTGTTGATTAATTATTTTTACATGAATAAGTGTAGGTATATGTGTATTTTTTTATATTAATACCTTATTGTTATTAGTTGACTTATTTCCTCTCTGAGTTGATGTTCTGGCTCGAGTTTTTCTTGAAAATGATAATACACTTTGTAAATGCACTCTACTCACTGTGCGTGAATTTTTCACTACGCTTACTTTATAAAAAAAAAATATATAAATTAAAACAATTAAAATTAAACTTCTATTAAAAAAACACGAAAAATTTAAACTAATATATCAGGGTAATCCTGTGAAGTAACGAGCCTACGTTGGGCGCCACTTTGTCGTATACGTCACGCGATGGTTTAACGTATGGAATAGGTATATCGGTATCCGATTCCCAAACCGTCAGACAAGTAATATCGACACCTGCGGTAAGCACTTACTCAACAATCCTTTGGTGACCACGATAACGAGTACTGCGCAAAAGACAATTTAATAAGACCTCGCAGGGTTTATACGTTATTACTCTAAGGTTGCTTTACTCTCAAACAACTGACCACGATAACGAGTACTGGATGTTTGAGAGTGAGATCTCTTTAACCTGGACAAAATCGTACTATTTCTCAACTGACCACGATAACGAGTACTGGAAGAGAAATAAAGTATTATAGTGTCTTACTATTTTCTACCAAAGTGTTTCCTCGCCACAAACGCTTTGGTGCTTACCTCGATATGAGAATAAAAACAAAACTATATTAATTGAAATAAAATAGACATATAATAACACAACGAAATGATTAAAAGTATTCAAATAAAACTGTTGTCAGCCGTAACACACCACGACTGCCCGATCGCTCCGTTTTCGTCATCGCCGTCGACAATTTAATTATTAATTTTTGTTGAATCGGTATTTTTCGACTCCCGCTCGGTGTATGAAATAATATACAATATTACAACAGTCCCGTAACTTATAAGAAAATATGCCCTCATATTTTTTGAACTTTTGGTCGTTGTTTGTATTATTTTCTAATTTTTATGATATGTATTATTTGTATTTATATTTTTATTGTTTCTGTTTAAATTCTTTTGTTATAAAATGTACAAGGTTTATGAATTTTTGTTGTATCTCTTCTTCCATAGAAATTGTTTGTATAGTTTTATTAATATTCCTTTTTATTTCTGGTTGTTCTGTAGATTTTTTGGTCTTATTTTTCCGGGCTCTCCTGATCTTGTTTCTGTTGTATACTTCTTTTCCTTGTTGTAGTCGGTTTATATTGAACTGGACATTCTTGATCTTCTTTGCAAGTTTGGTAATGGTTTCCTTTTTGTCCATCTGTAAGAATGGTCGGGTGTGTTTTTCTTTTTCTTTTTTTTTTGTTTAAGTACAATAACAGAAGTGCTTTAATATTAATCATGGATTGTGTGGTAATTATTATAATATTCTATTTTATTGGTATGTATAGATATTTTAATTTAATTCTAGTTGATTGTTTTAATTGTATTTACTACTGACAGTTAATTTAAAACATTTTTTTTTTTATTTATCTTACATTCTTACATTTTTCTTATATATGTGTTCCTTAAAATGAATAATTAGTTATTCTAATTAAATTACATGTATATAATTATATATATCTATTACAAAGTTTTTTTTTTTTTTTTTTTATTCTAAGCATACCTAATGGTTAGTTGCGCCACTTAATTCTATTTTACATTTTTTTTTTTTTTACTATTTATTTTATTATTATATTCTAATCCCTCTTATAAAATAATTGTTAATTTATTCTACTTAATCCTATTTTTACATTTTTTTTTTTTTTGTTTTGAAACAATTTTAATTATTGTGTTGTTCCTGTGTTATCTTGAACTCGAAGTTGGTTGCTCTCAGCGTCGTATACCACTTTCACGGTGTTGGTTGGTTTAATTTTATTTTTGTTTCTTCGTGATTTAATTATTTTGAATATGATTACTCCTATTAATATTAACGACACAGTCGATAATCCTACAGAATGTACCATTTTTATTTTATCATTTGATTTTGAGCTTAGTTCCTTTGTTATTTGTTCATCTAACGCTGACATTGATTTTGCATATAGTTTTAAATCATTAAACTTCACCGCTGTGTTAAGTCTAATTTGATTGTCATCCTCTTTTTTTATTTTTTTTATTTTATCGTTAATGTCTTCGGTTAATTTTGATAACTGAAATTGTGGCACATAGTCTTTAGAAATATTGCTTTTCCCCGTATATTTTGCTAATATAACAGTTTTTTTTGTGAAGGCTTTACAATTTGGTTCTAAACTTAATATTCCTGCTTTGTTTATTTCTATATTTTCTACTTCGTCCTGACAACTTATGATTAGCTCGGTAGGTTCGTGAGTCGCGTATATCCAACGATTACTATTTCCTAATTGGTGCCATATGTCATTAAAAATTGGAACAGTTTTTATTTCGCAATTTTCTGGCATATTGTTTTCTTTTGTAAATAATTGGAATTCACAATTTGATTTAATATTATTAGATAGTGGCATATTTGATTCACAAATTAATTTTTGTTTAGTTGTCTTGCATTTATTAATTTGATTTTGCGTAAAAAATATGTAATATTGTTTACTTTTTTCTACTGCTAGGAATTCTTGTGTGGATTGGATAAAAACGAAATCGTTTTTACTTACATGGACCGGTAAACTTATGATATGGTAAAGATTAAAGGCTATGTTTTCTATTAGTGGTATATTTATTATGAATATTATTAAATGATTAACATAGTAGATATGTAGGTCTATCAACTTCATGAAATCAAAATAGTTTTTTGCGTTTATTTCTATTGGTAGATCTAAATTTGACGGTAAATTTGTTTTGATATCTTTTAGCTGTATCATTAGCTCACTTGGTTTAATTATTTTGGGATTGATCTGTCCTTTGTGTGCATTTGTTATTATATTTAATAATAAGGTGGTATCTTTAACGTATTGATTTAGTAATTCGGTATATAGTACATTATATAGCAATATTGATTCTATTATGTTTAAGATTTTTAGTTCATCTTTTTGTACTTTTAATTCATTGTTTAGTTTATTCATATTGATATCAATGTTATTTTTAATTTTTGTGTAGCTTAAAGTGATTTTATCTATTGAATCTAAAGAGCTTTTGAATATTTTGATTTGTTCTTTTTGAATTAATAAGGTTTTCATTTGTTTTTCTTCCAGTTTTTTGATTTTGTCCTCAAATATTTCTCCTTCTTCTTCCGTTAGTACTCCAAACAAGGTTCGTTGTAATTTACCAATTCCTCCGAAATAAGAACTTCGTTTCTTTCGTTGTTTGTTTTCATAGTAATTGGTTTCGTCAATTTCGAGGTATTGTTGCACTATTTCGTGATCTTCGTTTATTTTGTTTAATATTTGTAAATTATTTTTTAGCAATTCGGTACAAGTTTCGGTTAGTTTATCATAGCTGGATTGGTATTTATCACAAATATTTTTTAAATTATTATAATATAAATTATTTGCTACATAATTTTGTTCATAATCTGATATGTTGTAATAGGTCACCAGGTTCCATTGTGATACTGTTATGAATAATGGTGAAATATTTTCAAAATATATTCCTGGATTATTCATAAATTGATCATTTTTAAAAGAATGTGATTCTTCGGGGTTTATTTTAAAAAACACAATGAGTAAAATCATTTGTATTTTCATGTGTGATATTAAGTTTTGAGTTGTTTTAGAAGGTCCCATTTTGTTTCTTAGAAAACGTCTCCGTCACTCCGTTGTTATGCTTTTCTGTGCGTACGGTATGAATACGGTATAAATACGATAATTTGTCGCTCTATAAATAAAATTATTTTTAATTATTTTCCTTTTCATCGTAGTTCATACGTAAATTTTTGTAATAATATTTTATTATAAATTCTATGATATTCTAGTGATGGTAATATTTTGTGAAACACCTGATTCTGTGTTTTATTTATATATATAAATAAAAGAGTTTATTTTAGAATTTTGTCTGTCGATTGCTGTTCCTTTTTATGCTTACGTATTATGTTGACGTATATATAGTATATAATATATATACATACACACACACTAATATATATATATTTATATACATAGTATATACACAATTAATATATATTGACGTATAAAACAGCTGCATAATAGTGTTTCTTTTTTTTTTTTATTTTTTTTTTTTTAGTTTTTTCAATGATTTTAATATTTTTCTTCTGATTTAAGTAGTTTTGTTAGTTTGCGATTATTCTTCTTGGCGTCCGGATGGTCTTCATTTTATTGTTTTTCGTACTGTTGTTTACTGTTGTTGTGTCATATTTGCATTTATTATAGTCTTATAGACCACAAGGTTATTTTTATTAATATTTTTATTCTTATGTCTTAATATTTTTTAAATATTTTGATTGTGGTTATGTGTTTATGTGTTTTTGTGTGGTATATCATATAATTGTTTGTTTCGTTAATGTAAGTTTTATTATTTATTTATTTGGATTTTTAATTTATGTTTAATAATTAATCTGGTATGAGTGGTACGTCTGTCTCGTAGAAGGGTTTCATTCTTTGTACGTGTATGACGTCGATTTCTTTTTTTCCACGTAATATTAGTTCTACTTTGTAGTTTACATCTGTTAATTTTTCGATAATCGTGAAGGGACCCCTGTACTTATTTGCTAATTTTTTTGATTGATTAGGTTCGTGGAAGTCAAATTTTATTAAAACCTTTTGTCCCGGTGTAAAATTAATATTTTTGTGTTTAAGGTCGTACTGTTTTTTTTTAATAGCTTGTTCTTTTTCGATAATTTTGGGAACGGTATCTCTAATTTCTTGTAATAATTTCAGGGATTTGGTGAGGTTAAATGATTCGTTATCTATTGTTAATTTATTGTCCAACGGTTGATTTCCTTCTATACCATGGAGTAAATAGAATGGGCTTAATTTTAATCTAGAGCTGGGACATGTGTTGTACGCAAAAATTACCATTTTATAATATAGTGACCAATCTTTTTGGTTTTCATTAATGTAATGTGATAAACTATTGCAAATTATTTTATTCATAAGTTCTGTCATACCATTTGTTTGTGGGTGATATGCACTTGAGAATACTTGCGTAATACCTAATTTTTTGCATGCATATTCTACGTCTTTGTTTTTAAAATGAGTACCTCTATCACTACAGAAATATTTAGGTACTCCATACGATGTTATTAATTCCATCAAAAAATTTATAGTTGCTGCTCCGTTTGCGTTTGCCACTTCTTTTGCAAATGCCATTTTTGTTGCGTTACAAGTCGCTACGATAAGATATTTTTTTCCTCTAGAAATTGGTAGTGGGCCTAAATAATCAAATGTCAACCTTTGTAATGGTTTTCCAGATATTAAAGGTATGGGTTGAGTAGTCCGTGGCCTTTACCTGTTGGATTTTTTATCATTTGACATGAAACACAAGTTTTTATAAATTTTATGGTATCTTGAATTATTGTTGGCCAGTAGTATTTTTGTTTTAATTTTGTCAATGTTTTAGTTATTCCAAAGTGTCCACTAAAAACCGATTCGTGGTAAGATTTGAGTATCGTGTTGGTTAAATCTTTGGGTATCACTAATAAGTTATTCGCTCCATGGGGTGACCAATTTTTAAAATATAGTAATTCATTTTTAATACAATATTGCCGAGATTTCTTTTTGTATTTGGAATTAGTTTTTGTTTTTATTGCGTTAATTATGCCGTTACAAAACTCGTCTAGTTGTTGTTTTTCTTTTAATATGTCGATGTTGATTTCGGTTATAGATGTCGGGACGTCGTCTTTTATTTTTTTTAATTCAGTGATTAATGTATTAATATTTTCTACAGGGTATCGGGATAAACAATCTGCAGCCAAATTTCCTGCACCTGGTTTATGTTTAATTTCTAAGTCAAATTCTAATAACTTAAAGATAAATTTACATTTTTAGAAGCACCTATAAAACAATACAATTATTTATTAATTTATTATATATTAGAATATATTAGTAATAAATAGAGTTAGGATGTTGATGACTTTTGCATTTTTTTCCTTTGATTCTATACAATGCTATCCTAGCTAAAAATTTGATTCATGCTATCTTGATGCAAAATATTCTAATTTTATTTTGCATTTTTTTTTAGATTCTGAACGAAGTGATGAATGTTTTTTTTTTGAATTTTTTGTTTTTAATGTCATTTTTAAGTCATTTTTTCATCTTTTAGGTCATTTTTTGTGCTTTTTGTACAATGTGGGGCAATTTTAGATTTTAGAGCCAGTGTTAGGCCCAAGTTTGGAAATAAATTTAATTTATTTAAAATCTAATTTTGGATTTGGACAAGTACCTAGTACAAATTATAAATGTATACCTATTTTTATTTATTAATGTATTAATATTATAATCTATAATTGATATATTAAATTACTATTACAGTATTACACCCATTATCATGCTCATATCTCTAATAAAAATTATTTATAAATACATCTTTTCACTTAATTAATTAGTTTTTTAGATAATATTTAAGGTCATTTTTGCATTTTTTTATGGTTTTTTTGTGTGGTTTTTAGGTCATCAACATCCTAACTCTACTAATTAATAATTATATTATTGATTCTGACTATGATTATGATTTGGAATATATTTCTCATTCATGAGAAAACTGAAAACTTTAAAAATTAGTTTATATTAGTATGAGGACTGATAATACAATGAATTTAAAATATCATATTTTAATATTGGGTTTAAAGTTTTAGTAGTTTTACACATTTAGTAATAATTACAATTGTTTATAATCAGTCGACACTTTATTTGTAAATTGTGTTTAGTATATCATTATGAATAATGAATAGTATTCTTTGAATATACACATAATTCTATAAGTTTCTAGTTTCTACTTTCTTAAATAGTAAATATTTTAATGTATGATTATAAATTATAGGTAGGTACACTAATAACCAGGGCTCGTGACTTAAAGCATTTGCTTATTTTTTGGATTGATTTAAAATGCAGTAGAGTGCTATGAAAGTGTATGTCATGTTAAACACGTTCTATTATGAAATTTGTAAGCGCTTTTTTTTTGCTTTTTTAGACGATTTTTTAAAAATATGCTTATTTCCATTTTTTTTTTTTACGATTTTTGCTTTTTTGACCAGTTTTTCTACTTTTAATGGTATTTTCAGAATGTCTCGAAAGTGAAGTTTGATTTTTTTGTAATATAGATATTTTTTTTTTGATTTTTTTAGTTAAAAATGTTTCCTAATCATTTTGTCTCAATATTTTTTATAGTCTTTAATTATTATTAAAGACATATTAAGACGTATTGTTTTTAGCACAGTTTGAAATTAACTCTTTCATGCACGGTGTTGCATATTCAGCATTTATATTACATTATATTACACGTATAGTATTTAATATTTATATATTATATATAATCAGCAGTATCATATTACGATCGGTGGGGACTGTCCATCGATTATTATTATGTAAAATTACAATGTAAAGCATTACGATTTATGCTGTTAATAATAAAGGTCTATAAAACACGTTTATGTTGTTATTCATAATAATAATACACAACAAATTGGCGACGAAGAAAATATTAATTTAATCGTAATCACTAGTGTATTAAAAGTTGCAAGTTGTCGTATACGTCACGCGATGGTTTAACGTATGGAATAGGTATATCGGTATCCGATTCCCAAACCGTCAGACAAGTAATATCGACACCTGCGGTAAGCACTTACTCAACAATCCTTTGGTGACCACGATAACGAGTACTGCGCAAAAGACAATTTAATAAGACCTCGCAGGGTTTATACGTTATTACTCTAAGGTTGCTTTACTCTCAAACAACTGACCACGATAACGAGTACTGGATGTTTGAGAGTGAGATCTCTTTAACCTGGACAAAATCGTACTATTTCTCAACTGACCACGATAACGAGTACTGGAAGAGAAATAAAGTATTATAGTGTCTTACTATTTTCTACCAAAGTGTTTCCTCGCCACAAACGCTTTGGTGCTTACCTCGATATGAGAATAAAAACAAAACTATATTAATTGAAATAAAATAGACATATAATAACACAACGAAATGATTAAAAGTATTCAAATAAAACTGTTGTCAGCCGTAACACACCACGACTGCCCGATCGCTCCGTTTTCGTCATCGCCGTCGACAATTTAATTATTAATTTTTGTTGAATCGGTATTTTTCGACTCCCGCTCCGTGTATGAAATAATATACAATATTACAACAAAGTGTTGTATTCATACTAATACAAAATGGCGACTCCTAAGACAGAATCCATAGTGAACTTCAATCAAGTTATAGGGTCACCTGGAACCTTTGAAACAGGTATGGATATTACAATTTTTGAATCAAAATTGACAATTTTTTTTTTGGCAAATGCAATCGAAAATAATATTCAAAAAAGAGCAATATTATTATCATCCGTTAGTGAAGAAATTCACAAAGTACTTTTGTACTTTTTAGTCTATGTGTTCCTAGCACGCCTAACGATATAGAGTATGACACTCTAATGAAAAGTTTGAACAAATATTTCAAACCAATAAAATCGTATTTCGCGGCTAGGTATACATTTTATCAAGCTAAACAAAGACAGGATGAATCAGTGTGCCAATGGGGTGCACGTGTCAAAAATCTTGCTTCAAAATGTGGTTTTTCGTCAGAACTATCAACGGTTATTCGAGACATATTCGTTGTCGGTATGGGTTCAGGACCAATTCAAGATCGTCTGTTAGAAGAAGATGCCTCAAAAGTTGGAGTTACATATTCAAATCTAATTGAAATTGCGACAGCTAAAGAAGCTGCAATAAATGACAAAAGTGGCTGGAAAAAAGAAGAATACGCAGACTTGAAGTACCAAAAGAAAAATAATGGACATAATCAAGCCAAGCAGGGTTTCAACACACACAAAGAATCAAAAACCAAATGTGAGATTTGTGGCCGTTCCAATCATTTCCAAAAAGACTGCAGATACAAGGACTACAAATGCAACAATTGCGGTGAAAAGGGTCATTTGTCTACTGTATGTAAAAAGGGTAAGAAGGAAATGATAAATAATATAACACAAAATAAATTTTTATATGATAACGATGATGATGACGAAACAGTTAATTATGATCTTTCAAATACTTTTTTTTCTATAATTGATCAAAATTCTCAAAACAAAGCTGTGAAACCATTTACAGTAAATTTAGTTGTTGAAAAAAACAATGTAAACTTCGAAATTGATACCGGTTCACAACACAGCGTAATTTCAAAAAGATTATATAGTCAACTGTTTAGTCATATCGAATTAAAAGATAATGACATTTCGCTATCTGATTACGTCGGCAACGACATTAAACCGGTAGGAAAAATATTTATCGACTCGGTATATCAAAACAAAAAATTTACAATGTGTCTTTATGTAATCGAAAATGGTGGTCCTCCATTAATAGGTCGAAACGATATAAAAAACATAAAATGTTTTACCTTGTTCAATATGGAAAATGACGTAAGTGTAGATAATATTATAAAAAAAATATAACAACGTTTTTAAAGATGAAAGAGGTACTTTTAACAAATACGAAATTTCATTAAATATCAAAGCTGGGGCGGTACCTAAATTCTACAAACCTAGGTCTATCCCTTTAGCATTAAAAGAAAAAGTTGAAACCGAAATTGATCGTTTAATTAAAAGCAATATTTTAGTTCCTATCGACTACAGTGAATGGGCAACTCCAATAGTACCAATATTGAAACCAGATGGCACGGTTAGAATTTGTGGTGATTTTAAAATAACAATAAATCCGGTATTAGAAGGGACTGAATACCCTCTTCCGAAAATAGAACATTTATATGCAAATGTTAGTGGTTCAAGATATTTTTCGAAAATAGACTTAAAAGACGCATATCAACAAATGGTTATTAAAGAATCTGATCGCAAATATACCACTATTAATACACATAAAGGTTTATTTAGCTATACCCGTAACCCTTTTGGAATAAAATCGTCGGCAGGGGAGTTCCAAAAAGGTATGGAAACTTCTACAGCAGGTCTTGAGGGCATTGGTATATTTCAAGATGACATTATTGTTGCAGGTTCCACTATCACAGAACACAATTCTCGTTTAGAAAAATTACTAAATGTATTGTCAAATGTTGGTTTAAGAGTGAAGTTGAATAAATGCAAATTTATACAAAAGTCAATTGAATATTTAGGTCACAGGTTAGATGAAAATGGTTTACACACACTAACAAAACACACAGATGTTATTAAAAATGCTATGGTCCCAGAAAATAAAACATTGCTAAAATCATTTTTAGGTTTAGTTACGTACTATATAAAATTTATTCCAAACGCTGCTAATATTTTAAAACCATTGTACATGCTTTTACGTAACGGCACTGAATGGAATTGGACATCAGAATGTGACCAAGCATTCAACAAAGTTAAACAAATTTTAATCAGACATAACGATCAATTACTTATTGATAAATCAATGACACCAGCGAGTAATTCTATTTCACTTACACCCGTTAGAAACATGAATGAAAGTACTGAAAATACCGAAACAGTAGGAGTTGTAAATCAAAATCCGAATCCTACAATAATAAATAAAACACCCAGACCAATTAGATCTAGAAAACCGTCTCAGCGATACTCTCAAAGTGATTATGACTAATGTAATTAAATCAGTTGGATATATAAAAATAAATAAAAATAAAAAAAAATACTAACATAGCTATTAAGTACTAAATAACATACAAAATGTCAAAATATTATATATGAATTTTTTTTTTTATTTATTTTTTTTAAGGAAAGAGATGTTGCATATTCAGCATTTATATTACATTATATTACACGTATAGTATTTAATATTTATATATTATATATAATCAGCAGTATCATATTACGATCGGTGGGGACTGTCCATCGATTATTATTATGTAAAATTACAATGTAAAGCATTACGATTTATGCTGTTAATAATAAAGGTCCATAAAACACGTTTATGTTGTTATTCATAATAATAATACACAACACACGGAATTTCATAACTATTTTGACCTATATTGCACAGAAGAATTTTTTTTGGAAAATTCATAATTTTAGTGGTAAAATAAATTATTGTTCTAGTAAATAATAAGACTTTAGTATTAAAAAAACATAAAAATATTAGAAAGTTAATTTAGGTGGGATGACGTATATCCCACCATGCATGAAGTGTTTAGTTATATTATGTTATTACTACCAATAAGTACACAAATATCATAAACATTTTTTTTTATTATATATTTATTAGATATATTATTTGAATAAAATTATGTAATCAATGTATTATATTATATGTATAATTTCGAGACATAGACCCGTCAAATATAACTATATTATAAAAAAAATTAAGTATTTATCTTTTAGTAAATTTTATAGTATACTTGGATCCTTATATTAGTATTACAAATAATAATGAATGGACATATTAAAAAAACAACATTACACGTATTAGTTATTCTACACTTTTAGGTATACTATTATACTGTGAAATTAAAATAACATTGATAACTTAATTTTAAAAGTTAAAAGAAAATTAAAGTTATAACGAACTATGATAAAGTGCAAAACAATTTTTTTGTTTTGTCAAACACAAAGGAACATCGCATACTGAACAAATCCATTCCGTTCGAATTTCATTTTGCTTAGTACTGCACTTAGCACATCTTCTTGTTCCTCTTTTAGGTTGATGAGCAGCCTGTTCGAACCTAATCATAGAACTTACATGTGGCTTATGTTTTTTAACAGCTACTGCTGTTTGTATTTTGGAAACGGTTTGAACAGATCGTTTTTCAACCAATATTTTTGAAACAAAATCGTTAGAAATTTCACGACGAAAATCTTTCATTGTTATATTTATACCTAAATTTTAAAAACGATTTTTGATAAAATTATAATATATAATGTAAAAATAATTTATAAATATATAAAAATAATTATGTTGTTACCTGATTTCAACTTGTATAAGACGTAAGAGTTAACTACTGCCGCATCAATAAAATGAAAAAAAAGTCTGTGCCACCATTTTTTAGCTTTTCGATCTATTTGATAGGATTTCTTATTCTGGTCAAATTTATCAACGCAGTTCATATGTTTGTTGTATTCACTTAATACTACAGGGCATGATACCATTGTAATTGAACCATCTTTGGATCTTCTTTGAACTTGTGTAGTCTCCGTCGGATTATGAAAATTTGACAACAAACTCACTATTCTTTTGTCACGCCACTTAACAATCGATGTAGATTTTTCATCTATGGACCAATCGTATTCTCCCAATGTTAGATTCTTATCGTTTTTTAATACTGGTAAAAATTTTCTTGTCAGATTGACTGTTCCACATGCATTTATATTTTTTGATTTTAAGTATGTTATTAGTGGATAGCTAGTAAAATAATTGTCAAAGAATAAACAATGGTTTTTTTCTTGTAAAGGTTGCAATAGTTGTTTTACTACACGAGCACCCAATTGTTTTTCAGCCTTTTCACCGACTTTTCCAGTATAAATTTCAAAATTCCATAAATAACCTTGCTTGTCAACTAAACACCAAATTTTGAATCCCCTCTTTATTGGTTTTTTCGGCATATATTGTTTGTTGGAATTTCGTCCCGTAAATTTGACCATACTTTCGTCAATCGCAATTATTTTAGAAGGATTATATGCTCTTTGAAAATTATTGAGAAGAGTCTGTATAAACGGTCTAATTTTGTATAATTTATCATACCCAGGTTGATTTTTTTTCGGAATTAGTGAATTATCATTCAAATGTAAGTGAGATAATAACCAACCGAATCGATTTACTGGCATCAAACAACTTATATAAGAATCATGCAAATCGGGCGATGATGACCAATAGTCCCTATAACTGCATTGCTTCTTGATACCCATTAGAAGTTGCATTCCAATAAAACATTTCATTTCTGATATATTTGTTCGAATAAAAGCTTTTCCTGTTTTTAATTGTTTTTGATATGCATATAAATTAGTATGGTGAACTATTTGATTAATAATTTCATCGGTAAATAAATATTTAAAAATTGTTGTTGGTGTACATATTGTCAAATCATTTATTAATGTTGTGGGACCCTCTGGACTTGTAAATGAAGCAGAATCAATTATAATGTCATTTTTTTTTTACCACGTTGGTTGAGTTTCAATCTCAGTTTCAACTGTTTTAATATTTACTGGACGTATTGGAGCAGATTCAAAGTTAGACTGATAATCATTATTTATATCTGAAGAAGTACTAGGTAAAGAATGAATATCTAATGTCAATGACACATTTTCATTATTGAAAGGTGCATTTTCAGAATCGGGAAATAATTGTCGGTGTGTAGTTGTCCGAGATCTAACTTCAGTTGTTTTTAATATACATTTTCGACGGTTTGAACTACGAGTATACTTTTTTTGCTTTATTGGCGAAGGTAACAAATAAATATTTCTATCATCTAAGTTCAAAATTTCTGAATTTTCATCGTCACTAGATTCAAATAAGACGGGTTTCGTTTTCGACTCTCCAGAAGGTGGGACATAATCATTATCATTATCCGAATCATCAAAAGAAGTTATACTATTATCATCAGATGGAATTTCTTCAAATAACACATCATAAATTTCACCAACGTTTAGATGAGAACTCATTTTTGAAAATCAAAACACTAAAATATAATAAAATATATTTTAGAATAACACAAATTTTAAAACAAAAAAGAAAGTTGCTTCATCATAAAAAAAATTGAAAAATAAAATGTTTGGAAAAATTTTGTTTACACATAATGCAATAGGTAATATGCATTCATAATAAAAATGAAAGATAATAATATTAATATTATTATTAAATGTAACACTAAATTAATAAATTGTTAATGTATACATATTACGTGTACCTATGTAGTGTTTATAAATTATAATTTCCAAACACTATAATGCAATTTATTATATAGTACATTATAATAGGTATGCGGCATATGGATACTTACGAGTCGCGACGACAGTTGCTGCACGGTGCGATGGGTTAAAATTTGTACTCCTGACTTTTACGTCGTATCATACGAACCGCAACCGCTATCGATAAAATGATTTGATTTGCACCAAATAACACTACAATATAGTCTATCATGTGTTATAATTTCGTTCAAATGCATAAAAAATATATAGTAATATAAGCCAAACAAAATTATGAGTGACTCGTTGTTATCGAAAAAAAAAAAACGGGAAAATAGCTAATAATAACACTAAATGCATTAATTTTAGATTTATTTTGATATTAATAGATACATAACAAGCTATTAAGACTATTTACATCAATTATTGTAAAAAAATAAATACAAGTAATTGGGAAAAAAATATTTCACTAGGTGGGTTATTTTTCGTACCACCGTGCTGGAAATGTGATTTTAGAAGTGGGACAAACGGTATCCCACCGTGCCTGAAAGAGTTTTAAACGAAAAAAAATTGGTCAATATATTATATATAATCAGGGCCTGATTTAGTGAAATAGGGGCCCTGTGCACTATAAACTTTGGGGGCCTCTTTTAACAAAAAATGTAAAAAATAATAATAGGTACATATTTAACAATAAAAAGTTCAATTAATTTATTTAATTATAATAGACATTTTTTTCTTGTTTTTTTTGCAAATTCAGCAATTATGTCATCAAATGTTAACTGTTTAGTAACATCATGGTTGATTGCCAGTAATGATAAAGAGTCCAGTTTTTCTTGTGTTAAAGTAGAGCGCATTCGATTTTTTATACGTTTGAGTACAGAGAATGAACGTTCACTACTACAATTCGTGCACGGCATTGATAAATATATTTGTAATATAATGTCCAAGTTGGGAAAAGTATGGCGAATATTCATTCTTCGAATATATTTCAAACAATAATGGGGATCTTGAAAAAAATTATTACCGAGAAATGACTTTTTCAACTCTTGAAACTGAATCAGTTCACATTCAAAATTATCAGAATCTAAATCATCTGAATATGTATCCAATATATTTTTAGAACATTTTTGTATTTCTGATCTGTCCATATCTTTAAAGAGAAAACCAAATTTTTTTTCTAATTCTTCATAAGCATTGTTTCTTTTTCTCAATTCAGTAATTAATTTGTCACATATTACATAATGAGTGTTGTAAATGAAATTTTCTTCGGCAGATAAATTTATAGCTGGATTATTTGGATCATCTAAACACTTACTTCTAGTATGTTGTTTTTTTCTTTTTGATGTATAATCAGGCAATAGATTTAAATTAATTGATTCCTTTTTATAGTTTTGAAAATTATTTCTTACGTCATTAATAAATGCAATTAATGAAGTATACAATGGAACAATAGCAGATAAATTTGTAGTGGATACTTGAATATCCATGCTAACTTTGTTAATTCTTTGAAGAATTTCATGCCAGATAATGGTCATGATACCAGTTTCCTTTTGTTTAAGCTTTGCGTAAAGTGTTTTGGCTTCATATTGCGTTGTTAAATTTTGATTATCATCACTATAAATGTTTGATAGTGCAGTCAATATTTCGTTATATCCCAACCGTAGAGCTTTAACTGCATTAGCGTCAGCTGACCAACGAGTGTTGGATGTTGATTTCAATGTTAATGGAGTTTTATTACATTTTAACTGATCTTTTAATAAATCCCATCTGCGAGGAGATGAAGAAAAAAAAACATAAAGCGATTGTACCACTCCAAAATAATTTACAGCTTCTAAACAAGACTCAACTGCTGAAATACCAACCAAGTTTAGGGAATGAGCAGCACAGGGAACATATTCTGCTTTAGGAGAGAGTTGTTTAATTCGTGCTTGCAGCCCTGAATATTTTCCCGACATGTTTGACGCATTGTCATATGATTGCCCAATACAATTGTTGATGCTAATATTCAGTTCTTTTAAAAGAGAAACTATATGGGCTGTTAACGATTCTGCAGTATGGCTATATATATTTTGAAATTTAATAAATCGTTCTAATACTTCACCTTCTTCATTAACATATCTTAAGATATATGACAGTTGGTCAACATGAGCTATATCAGGCGTAGAGTCAACTATAAGGCCAAAATATTTTACTTTTTTAATTTCTGTCACAATATGGTTTAAAACTTTAGATGCCATTTGATCAACTATTTGTCGTACAGTAAATGAAGATATGTAATTTACATTTCCTGAGCCTTTATTTCCAAACTGAGAAAGATGATTTTCAAGGAAAGGATCAAATTTACTTATCAGTTCTAAAATACCAAGAAAATTGCCATTATGATCAGAATTCAGTTTCTCATCAACACCGAAAAATGGCAATCCTCGAATTGAAATAAATTTGATAGCTTCAATAACTCTTTTTAAAACATTTCTCCAATATTCGACTTCTTTATTATGTTGTAATACTATTTCCTGATCAATTCGTTTCAAGGCGGATGCACGAATTGATAAAGTACATACAGCATTTCTATGTTCCATAGAGTTTTCATGTTCAGCAAGACGTTTTGAAATATGCACCCAATCATCTAAACCAGATTGGCAGAGCTGTTTTTTATCATTAGAATTAAAAAGTTTACAAACATAACAAAACAATTTTGCACACTCTTCTGAATATACTAGCCATTGTCTATTAATTTTTTGTTGGTTTTTAGTAGTATAATAAAAGTGAGAAGCATTAAGTGATCGCCAATTTCCATATAAAAACTTTTTTGAATTCTCAATTCTATCCATATTTTGCTTTGGAGGATTTAAAATAAAGTATTCTCTAAAACTGTCTTTTAAAATGTTCGGCCAGAGACTAATATTAGTCGAATATAAGCTATAGTCTTCATATTCTACATTAACACTATCAACTTCATCAACTATTAAAATATAAAATAAATGATAAGTAAAATAATAACAAATTTTATTTATAAAATAAAAAACATTTAAAAAAAGAACATAAAAATGTACGTTTAAAACACTAATAGCAAAACAATAATCCATACATGCACTACCTATTCAATAATAATAATACAAACCATACATGCACAAT
This sequence comes from Schizaphis graminum, assembly GCA_020882235.1. NCBI lineage: Eukaryota > Metazoa > Arthropoda > Insecta > Hemiptera > Aphididae > Schizaphis > Schizaphis graminum. The sequence continues at coordinate 7,167,101 of CM037035.1, read as the reverse complement.
TCAATAACAATTATTATAATGCAAATTAAAGTGAACTTACATTTAATTGAGGCTGTTCTATTCTCATAATGTATAATAATTTATATTGCATTTGTATTTTTCAATAAACATATAAGACATATTCTATATGTCAATAAATTATATACACAAAAAGAAATCTATTAGTATTTAGTACACAACAATAATAATATAACTTCAAATAAACAAATAACATGACAAACATTACACAATAACATACATTTAACCAAATATTATATTAGAATAATTGTGTTAGATAAATTATAAATTGTTAAAACACATTTTTATCATTCATAAGATACAATAACAAATAAAATAAAAACCATTAAGACAATTAAAGTAAAAATAATTAATCACAATACATGTATCTAATAAGATATGACAAGGAACATAAATTTATTAGGTAATTTAATGGTAATTGGTTATGACAAGTATAGTATGTATGAGTTTTAGTTAACTTACAACTTGCTAATTTATTTTTATTTCCATTATTTGAATTATTAACAATGCCATCTCCAGTCTCGACAGTCTCATCAGGTTCACTAATATTTTCAACATTGACATCTATGATACCTATACCCAAAATTAAACACATTTACTAACATGTAATAGGTAGTTAACATATTAAATATAATAGACATATAAAGTAGTACACTCACAGGTATTTTTATTGTCATTTGCATCATCTGTTAGTGCTTCAGCTTCAGGATCATCGATACTGATCGATAAATCAAGATCTGCATAAATTATTATTTTTTGTTTATCTGTACACATAAACAGTTTGTTTATGAATCATGAAATATCATTATGATTACCTTCTGGTCCTTCTGTTTTATTTTTGGGCACCACAGTTTCAGAGGAAGAGCAGATAACAAATTTTGATAGTGAACCGCTTAACTTTTTGTTTTCTTCTTCACGTTTGTTTTTCAACTTTCTTTTCTCATATCCAGAAGCATATTTTCTTTTGGATGACATTATAAATAATAAATTACTACAATAAATCACAGACTTAAAAAAATTAAAATAAAGACAATAAAGTTACTTTATACTTGTAAATAGGTAATCATATTCACATTACACAAATGAAATATTTGGAATGATAACTGATAAGTGATAACACAATATTTCTATACAAGCAGGCGGCAGCTGCAGCTGCAAAATGTTGCAAATGTTTACTAGTTTTTGGTAAGTGGTTTTTATTGTTTATAGACATTATTACCATTGATAATATCATTGAGTATTATTAGTATTATCACTGACCGATAACTCATCGACTGATATAACTACTATCGACGGATTATTACTTATTAGTGATTAGTGTAAACCGTATGAATACTACGCATGCTGCGGCCTCCTTAAATAGGTTATAGTTACTACTTACTAAATCTTATTAAAAATATCTTTTATTTATGGTAGCAAAGTATAGAATAGGAAGGCCGAAGGGGCCCTTCAAATTTGGGGGCCCTGTGCTAGTGCACCGCCTGCACATGCGTAAATCAGGGCCTGTATATAATATATATTATATACAGCATAGGTAAGTATATAATATACAAGAAAATACACAAATTATGTCTAGTTTCTTATTTATTGTGTAAAAAGAAAGTTTTTTTTTTATTAAATATTTTTGATCAAATTTAAGTTTTTAAATGCTTATAATGATGTTTTTTAGTGCTTTTTAAGCGCTTATTTTTAAAATTTTAAGTGGTAAAAGTCCCGAGTCCTGTTAATAACATAATAATAAACATATGTCAAACACAAATTCATATTAATTAGCAGTCAAGTATGGCTGTAAGTATGAATATTAACCATTGTATTTACATAAGAAACCATGGCCGCCCGAGAAACTCCTACGGATGACGTCATGCGTAATAAGGCGCTGCGGGGAGATTGCTTTGTTTACATAGTTATGAGGCAACCTGTATAATCTATAAACCTTGACACTGCTCTGCCCCACTTCGTTGGATTTTTCAACAACACTGACCGTTGCGGCCCACGGAACACTACGTCTCGTTACTATGTTTCATTTACCTTTTTACCGACTTCGGAAGCAACACCATTTATGAGACTCTCAACTCAATATTCTCCACTGTGTCCGCCATCCGGTACTTCGTCAAAAAACACGTGAACGTGACTACATTTTATATACATTTATTTTCACCCTGGTGTGCGACCATATCATGATGGGCTAACGTTCCACCAACAGGCTGTGAGGGCCTCAACACCCTGGACAATACTACCTCGCCTCAAGCTCAACTAAGATACAATTTTTTCTCCAACGACCAGGTGGGCCATGCCGACCGCGTGTGCGTCGGTGGCGACAAGCCAGCCTACCCATATCCGCGGAACACCTCAAGACCTTGCTACGTGCTCTGATGTCCTATACCAATAATATAATACATAAAGGGGTCCATACAGAGTAGGCCTGAGTAATAAGATAATAATCAACCATATATTATAATATCATGACTCGTAATGGGAATAGTACGACGAGGAAATACTTAAGAATATATAATTGGGAGTAAATACCTACATACCTGAGGGGTAATATATTATGCCTAGTCGCTATGAAAATAGCCACTTATACTTTGACCTTTGGAAATCGGAGATAAACGAACTGAACGATACATTGTAAGCCTATAATATGACTGTCAATCATATTTATGATTATTGAATATTAATCTCGAGTTCTGAGAATCTCGAGCGAGGCTGACCACAGACGCGTGGGGATATCGTCACCGGATGTCACCGGACGTCATCATCGCACGCGCATCCTCTGAAATGCGTAATAGCGTGAGAAGCGAATGACCTGAATACGAATAGGCCAGAAGGGACATGAGTAGGAGATCAGGGGACACTGACTATATAAGGGGGCCCAGGAGAGGACTCCCGCAGACGTGATTTTCCAGAGCTAGAGCAAGCACCTTCACGTCACTTTACACCAGAAATCGTTCACTTGGACTTAGTTTATTTTCCAATTAAATTAATTAATTGAACTTAGAATATTTTCAATCAGTTTTAATAAAACACTTAGTAATATTTCGACTACTTTATTCCATCATTACCTATATCTTTGCGACAAGCTGTTGGCCCACTACAAATTTGGCGCAGTCGGTACTGGAATTCTTTCAAGCAGAATTCTTCAACTGGATTTATTTTTTTTCAACTTCGGAATTTTTTCGAAATATTGGAAAAATTTTTTTTCAAAGAAGAATTCGAGAGGCAAATCAATCACGATTCACTGTTGAAGAGGACAACTGATCACTGTCAACTTCAGCGACTCCGAGGAAGAACCGTACGCGTAGCGAGCCAACCGATTCAAAGTCGAAAAATTCAACAACCAGAAATGGAAGCCGCAACTCAAGCCATCGTAGTGTGAGTTATAATTTTTTTGTGTAATGTAAAATAATTATTAAGTGCTAGCTCTGATCCGTCTCCTTTGGAATTAATATTCCATCGTAAAATTTTTTATTGTGAAGGTGTATATATATATTCTCCCCGTAAAATAAAATAATAAATTTTTAACAATCAATAATAATTTTCTAAATAATAAAAATAATTAAATAAATATTAAAATAAAAATTAATTAAAATAATTTTTTTTTAAAGTTGGAATTTTTACAATTAAATAAAATAAAATAAATTAAACAATTTAATAAATAATAAGTTATAAAATAATAATTTTTATAATACTTAGGAAATTTTTCAAGTTCCGATTTTTGTGTTTAAATAAATAAATAAAATTAAATTAAATATTAAAGAAAAAAAAAATAAAGGAAATTTAAATAAGTAATAATTAATAAATAAAATATTTTATTGAAATAAAATAAATGCAACCAGTTATAAAAATAATTAATAAATAATAGTGACATAGAAAATTTTTCTAACAGTCAAAATAATTAAATTTTTTTTTATTATAGAAGTATATCAATAATTTAATTTCGATAATTAATTATAAAGGTAATATAGAAATAAATAAATAATAGCTGAAAATCGAAGAAAAAAATAAAATAATTTTTCGGACTTAGAAAAATAAACGTGAATAAAATAAAATAATTTTTTCAGATTTAGAAAATAAAAGTGAATTTTTAGAATAGAATTAAATATTAATTGAGGATTTAAATAAATATAAGAAAAAAAAAGAGAGTGAACATAAATAAATAATTTATTGAGAATTAAGAAGATCTTTTAGGATTTTACGTTGAAATTAACACATAATAATTATCGTTTTTGAAAAAAAGTTTATAAGGTTAACCGTTGAAAATAATACGGAATAAATAATTTGTTGAGAATAAATAAAATTAAAAGAGAATATACGTTGGAAATAATACGTAATAAATAATTGTTGAGAATAAATAAAAGTGGATAATACGTTGAAAATACGGGAAATATTTTATTGAGAATTAAAAGAAGTTGATTTATTAGAGAAATATATGTGTCACAATTGAGAATTTTATTGAGGGAATTGAAATCCTATTATTGAGTTATATTGAGTTATTAGAAGGCAAGAGGTAAGACCTTATATTTTGTGAATTTATAAAAGACAGTGAAGTCTTAAGTTTTTATTGAGTTATATTGAGAATATTTGAGTTTTATTAGGCAAAGTACCTATTTTATATTGAGAATAATTGTGAATTTTATGAGGCAAAGTACCTATTTTATATTGAGAGATAATTGTGAATTTTATTAGGCAGAGTACCTATTTTATATTGAGAAATAATTGTGAATTTTTATTAGGCAGAGAGTCCTATTTTGTGTTGAATAAATAAATGAAAAAATAATTGAGAATTTTAGTTAGGCAGAAATAAGCCCTATTGTGTTGAATAAATAATTGAGAAAAATAATTGTGAATTTTTTAGGCAAGAAATAAGACCTATAGTGTTGATTAAAAATAATTGAGAAAATAATTGTGAATTTTAGAGGCAAAGGCCTAGTATTTGAAAAATATATGAGAATAATTTTGGAACAATAATAATTAAGTAAAAAAAAAAAAAAGGAATATAAAAAAAAATAGAATATTATTAAGTTAGTAATTAATATAAAAAAAAAATCAAAAAAAAAAATATATTATATATTAATTTAGCCGTAATTTATTATTAAGGATTAAATTAAGTTAATTTTTATTTAAGTATATGAATAGAATAGACAATTTGTTTTAATTTAAGAATAGTTATTTTTCGGTGATTAATGAGTAATATAAAAATAAATTTATGAGTAGTGATACGGAAGGTAGTATAACTGACGAATTAAACGATAGATTATCGGGAGAAAAAGTTAATAGTGAAACTAAAGAAAAAGGAATTCAAGTGGAATTAAATATAAATAAATCTGATAAAAGTAAAACAGATAGTGAATTAATTACAGCGGAAGGTTACGGAAGTCCGCAAGAATTTGATAAAAATAAATATTTAAGTGAAATAGTAGAGAAAAGTTTATTAGATACAAGTATTAAATTTAATACAATTAACGAAATCGAAAAAAGGGTTATAGGCACGCGCACAAAACCGAATATAGTGCACACGCAATTACAATCAGTAAAAAGAAAACCGTACTTTAAAGTAAAAATGGCAGAAGCTAAAGTTTTATTAAAAGATATATCATCATTAATACCAAATTGCGCTGACGAAAAAGATGTATACGCGTTTATTAGGGCATGCGATTACGCATGTGAGGCGATAGAAAAAGAACAATTACCATTATTAACTAAATTTATAGTAACCAAATTAACAGGGAAGGCATTAGACGTATGTCGTTATAGGGAAACTTCGACTTGGGAAAACATAAAAATAATTTTAAAAAACGCATTTGAACAACCACTATCCCCGCAAACACTTCAAATAAGTCTAAACTCCTTACGCATGCGAAATGACGAGGATGTACTATCTTATAACGGTCGCGTAGAAAAATTCTATTATAACTTATGTAACGAAACTGTAGCAAATAAACCCGCGGAGGAAGCGAAAATCCTTAGGCAAGCGATAACGGAACAGGCATTGGCTATATACATTAATGGTTTAAAAATGAATTTACAAACAATAATACGTGCGAGAGATCCAAAAACTTTAGAAGTGGCTATGCAAATAGCCAGACAACTGGAAATCGAACTTAGCCATAATACGGAAATAACGCAGAATGATGTAAAAAAGGAGCAAAACGCGAATAACTATAATAATAATAAACGTTGGTCAAATAATTATCAGGGTAATAATAACGCGCAGAAATTTAATAATTATAACAATAACTTTAGACAAAATTATAATCGCGGAAATAACGGAAACTATGGACAAAACGGAAATAATTTTAATAATAATTATCGCAATAATAACGGCAACAATTTACCTAGGAATAATAATTTTAACGGTCAAAATTTTAACAGAGGCGGTAATATTCCAAATAACAACTATAATAATTATCCGCGTAATAATAATAATCAATATAATAATAATAATCAGAATATTAATAGACAAAATAATACAGGATGTTTTAATTGCGGTAGAAATAATCATATCGCGCGAGATTGTCGCATTGGCAGACAAAATCAAAGACAAAATAATATTGTTCGTCAACCCGTACAAAATAATAATGTGCAACAAAATAATGTTAATAATAATGCAACGCCGATAACTTGCACTTACTGTAATAAAATAGGACATGATAGTGTTAGCTGTTATAGTAGGCAAAGAAATGAGCGTAATAATACTAATCAGCCGGGAAACGGGCAGGCATCGAACGGCGCCGGCGTCCGTTCGATCAGCCAAATAGTAGCCGTACCGGAGGAGCAAATGTACAACGTTGCTTCAACATCGTCTCAGTAATACACGATAATCATATTTCATTTCAATCACCTAATTTTAATACAGAAAATATTAGTCTTCTTTTAGATACCGGTAGCGAAATAAATTTAATAAAAATAGATAAATTAACTGGCGAAACTTTAGTAAACGAAAAGGAAAAAATATTTTTAAAAGGCATAAATGACAAAATAGTATCTACTATTGGTAAAATTACAATAATTTTAATATTAAATAAAAATGAAATAAAAACCGATTTTCATGTAGTGAATAAAGAATTCCCAATACCGAAAGACGGGATTCTAGGTCACCACTTCCTGTTGCAAAATAACGCAGTAATAGATATTGCGAATAATATTTTAACGATTAAAAATAACGATATTAAACGCGAATTAAATAAAATTTGTTTTACATTAAAACCGCGAACGGAAACAGTAGTATCTATACCAATAGCCGATCCTAATATGGAAAATAAAAATATTTTAATACACAAACAAGAATTGATACAGGATGTCTATTGCGCTAATATAATAAATACAGTTAAAAATGGAAACACAGTTATAAGTATATTAAACATTTCGGAATCACCACAAAACATTTTCGAGGACGAATTAAATAAAATTTTATACGAAGATAATGTAGAATATAAATTACACGAAATAAAAATGATTAACGATAATAACGACCGCGTAAATAAAATTAAAAATTTAATACGAAGTGACCATTTTAATAAGGAAGAACGAGATACGATATTAGAAATATGCGAACATTTTTCGGACGTTTTTCATTTAGAAAATGATTATTTAACATTTACAAACGCGGCGGAACATATTATACGATTACCGGCTAATCAGCCACCGATTTATAAAAGACCATATAGGTTACCACAAGCTCAACAAAAAGAGATTGAGGAACAATTAAATAAAATGGAAAAAGACGATATAATAGAACGTTCAATGTCACCTTTTAATGCGCCATTACTTTTAGTAAAGAAAAAATCAGATTCGTCTGGTAAAGATAAATTTCGAATAGTAATAGATTTTAGATCGCTTAATCAAGTAACATTGAATGAATTTCACCCGTTACCAAATATTACGGAAATATTAGACCAGTTAGGACAATGTCAACTTTTTACTATTTTGGATTTAGCAAGCGGATTTTATCAAATACCTTTAGCAAAAGAATCTCGGGGGGCATGTACCGTTTCCGCCAAAATTTGAAATGACCGATTCCGCCATCGCCCGTTTCCGCCAATTTAAAATAAGGTTCGATTCCCGTTTCCGCCAATTTACCTGCTATGGTAAAATTATTATAATATATTCCATATTTTTGGTAAAAATATGTTTTAATTAATTTGAGTTAACTGAAACTACGTTCACATGATACAGTACAAGGCAATGTTAGATACAAATGAACGATCCCCAATAAAATAATTAAAATTATTTTATTTTTATATATTATATTATATTATTCCTATTATTTTTAAGTATATTTAAGTTTTAACTAGAAATAATTGTAGGTACATGGTTTATAATATAATAATTGATATAATAAATAAAATAATATTTTGTCATAGTTTTAATAAATTTAATAATAAAGTAAAAATCACTTATTCATAAATAGATAATATTTTTGCCATAGTTTTCATAAATATAATAATAAACTAAAAACCACTTATTCATAATTAATATACACAATATTTTGTCATAGTTTTTATAAATACAGTAATAAAGAAAAAGTGACATTTCATAAACAGATAATATTTTGTCATAATTTTAATAAATTTAATGATAAAGTAAAAATCACTTATTCATAAATAGATAATATTTTTGCGATAGTTTTCATAAATATAATAATAAACTAAAAATCACTTATTCTTAATTAATATATATAATATTTTGTCATAGTCAAAGCAAAAGTGATTTTTTCATAAATACGTAATATTTCGTCATAGTTTTTATAAATATAATAATAAAGTAAAAATCATTTATTCATAATTAATATACACAATATTTTGTCATACCTAGTTTTAATAAATACAGTAAAAAGTCATAATATTTTGTTAATTTATTTAACATAATTAAATGCAACACTCTTTACGTATGAATATTAGTTTATTTTTAAAATCTGTTATAGCCTTATTAGTTCTAGCACATTTTAACAAAGTGGATTTATTTTTTGGAGTATTTAGAATATTTAAATTTGCGCTGTTTATTTTAATGTAAGTATCCGTCTGGACATTTTCAACCAAAATTTTTAAAAATATACTTATATTTGGGTGCGATTTATAAAACTGTTGGTTAAAATGTGCATGAAACGATTCACAATTGTTAGTTGTTTGACATAAACTTTCTGTCATGCATGCCCATATTTTTGGAGGAAATTTTGAATTTTCGTGTATATAAGTTTCTAATAAATAATCTGCATATTGTGTATATTGATTATTATCTGGCATATCTGACATTAAATCAAACACAAAACAATCTGATACGTTTTCTGGATTTAAATACATCAATCCAAATGTGTGCTTTAACCATTTATTTTTTTTGTAATCGACAATTAAGCCAAGTTCTTGAATTTTTCTATACCATGACTGAATTAAATGAAATCTACATCCTTTGATGGCACAACTAGGCCATACTAATTTGACAGCATTATGAATCGCTATTTCAAAGTCTATTATTATACTTTTTGGATTTAATATTAAATCATATTCATCACATTTAGTTGTTATAACACTTAATACTTTGAAATAGGTTTCTTGTTTTTTATCGGGTAATAAACAAAATACTAGTGGAACGTAGTGATTATTTATAAATCCATGTAAGGTGAATAATTGTAAAAAAAAAATTGGACAGTATGAAAAGGTACCATCAACATAAATTGTTTCACTTTTACATAGAAAGCTTAGATTCGTTTTGCAAGAAAAAATAATTATATTTGAATTCATATCATTAAACATTAAAAACTCTTCATTTTTAGAAGTTAAGGGTTTTAAAAAATGAATAACATCATGAACTTCACCTATACAAGTTGGATTTGTTGGTAAATTTTCACGTCTTGCTCGATAAATGCATTTTCGAATGGCTGAAATATCTTGTGTGTTTATATCAACATTAGAATTAGATGAATATACTTCAGACAAAATAATTTTTTTTGGACGTTGACTTATATCTTCAATTGCTTTCCTTTTGCACGCCATTGAAATTTTTTGTCTTTGGATTGTTTTGCATGGATCGTGAAAGTGATCTCCTGTATGTAAATTATTAATAGTTATAGTAATAGTTATTAATTAACAATACGATATTAATATTATACATTGTGTGTGAAATTCACTGTTAAATATTTAAAAAAAAATTACCTTTTCTTTTAACGATTTCGTTGTTTTGTTCATTGAGGTAAACACTAGCAGAACAATCTTTTTTGTAACATCTCCATCGGTTTGCAGCAAAATAATATTTAAATTCATCCAAAACTAACATTTTTTTACCACTTTTACTTTCTATGAATTCCATAGTACTGATTGTATAATTGTAATAAATAACAAATTCACTAATACGTTTATCCCGTTGTAAGTATTAAACACTTGTGTCACTAGTCACTACGTCTATGTCTTATTAGTTATTACACTATATCTCAATGTTCTTATCTGTACTGTATCTTCAATCTTATCGATTTGTATGCGATGATTCCATATTTAAGTTATATATATATTATATATATAATTAAATAGCATCATCATTAACAAGGAAATACCCGTCCGCGACTGTCAGCGGGAGTGTACACTATCATACATTAATGAGTAAAAATGTACAAGAAGATTTCTCGTTTTTATCTAACATTGCCTTGTACTGTATCATGTGAACGTAGTTTCAGTTAACTCAAATTAATTAAAACATATTTTTACCATAGCAGGTAAATTGGCGGAAACGGGAATCGAACCTTTTTTTAAATTGGCGGAAACGGGCGATGGCGGAATCGGTCATTTCAAATTTTGGCGGAAACGGGTAATTCCCATCTCGGGAATTAACAGCGTTTTCGACCGGTCAAGGTCATTATCATTTTAAGCGTATGACTATGGGAATGAAAACAAGTCCCGCGACTTTTCAAAGACTTATGAATAACGTACTTTCAGGGATTATAGGCATTAAATGTTTAGTATACCTGAATGACATAATAATATACGCGAAAAATTTAGCGGATCATAATAGTAAATTGATAGACGTATTCGAACGCCTACGAACGCATAATCTAAAAATACAACCGGATAAATGCGAATTTTTAAAGCGCGAATGTTTGTACTTAGGTCATATAATTTCAGAACACGGTATTAAACCGGATCCGAAAAAGATAACATCAGTATTAGAATTTCCGACACCAAAGAACGTTAAACAAATAAAATCATTTTTAGGCTTATCGGGATATTACAGAAAATTTATAAAATCGTATAGTTTATTAGCTAAACCAATGACACACTTATTAAGAAAAGATGTAAAATTTGATTGGGACGAAAACTGTCAAGCAGCTTTCGATAAATTAAAAAACGCACTTTGTTCAGAACCAATTTTGCAATATCCAGATTTTACAAAAGAATTTATACTTACAACCGATGCGAGTGGTAAAGCTTTAGGAGCTATATTATCGCAAGGTAAAATAGGTAGTGATTTACCGATAGCTTATGCATCTAGAACTTTAAATAGAAGTGAAATGAACTATTCAACAACCGAGTTAGAATGTTTAGCAATAGTATTCGGAGTTAAACAATTTAGACCTTATCTTTATGGTAGAAAATTCGTAATATTAACAGATCATAGACCGTTATCTTGGCTATTTAATTTAAAAGATCCATTATCTAAATTAGCGAGATGGCGCATACAACTCGAAGAATATGATTACGAAATAAAATATAAACCAGGAGTACAAAATTCGAATGTGGATGCGTTGAGTAGAATGTATAACATACAGGAAATAAAAAACGAAAGTTATACCCAGTGGCGGTTTATCCCAAAGATGGGCCCGTGTGCAAAACTAAAAAAAGGCGCCCCCTTCGTTTTTTATTAAATAATATAGGTATAGGTATATAAATTCAAATTTAAAGTAAGAACTTTTATTCTAAAATTATAAAATCTTATGCAAATCCATAAGGTACTTTCCATTTTTATTAAAATTTCAATTACATAAGAAATAAGATGAAATTACGTCATACAAATAAAATTAAAGAATAATATAACTATATTAACGATAGGAATATACTGATAATAATAATAATACAAATTTAATGGAAATTTCGTTTGCGTGCTTTTTTTTCTGCAAAATTATTAATTATTTCTTTTAAATTTAACTGACGAGCTCGGTCGTTTTCAATAGATAGAATTCCAAGTCCACTTAATCTTTCTTCACACATTGTGCTCCGTAAATAATTTTTGATTAGTTTTAATTTCGAAAATGATCGTTCTGCTGTAGCAACTGTTACAGGAAGTGTCAAAAATAACATGCACGCTGTGCATATTTCAGAAAATGTTGTCGCTAATGTAGGATTCTCTATAACAAGTAATTCGGTAATTGCTTTTACCGATGTTCGTTTTGTAATTTCTTCTTTAAAACAAGATCTGAACGATAAAATTTGACCAGCAAGAGCATTAGATAAATCAGAATCATAATATTCTACCAATTTATTAGCGGAGTTATAAATTTGTTCGTCTGTTAAATTAATCAACGAATTCGGTTGAATAACTTCAAATATGTTGAACACGTTATTTAAACTGGTAAAACGTTCTTTTAGTTGCATTATTGCATTATCCAATGTTAAATAAAATATGTTTATTTTAAAATGTTCTTCTGCTGAAGTAAAACAATAATCTTGGAGGATTTCGTCATAAAAACGTTTAACTCTTCGGTTTCTTTTTTCTTGAAACTTTTGTGATACACCCCATTTTTTTGCCATTTCTACTGCTATTTCGAAAAAATCACTGTATTGTGATCTGTATTCTTGAAGATTTATCAACGCAGAATTAAGCAAGGAAACTGCTGTGCTCAGATCTTGTTTAGGAGACTGAAGAACTTTTGATGCAACATTTACAGTTTCCAGAATTTTGCCAATGAAAATTACACTAAATATAAATTGAAAATCTTCCATATGAACTTTTAAATAATTAGCTTCAAATATTTCGTCTTTATTTTTGCTTCTAAGAATTATTTGCGATAAACATTTTAAAATATCAACGTAACGGTATCGAATAGCTAATAAAGAATCATACCTTGATGACCAACGAGTGGTACATAATCTTTTTAATGTAATTGAAATATTTGATGACTCTGAAGATAAAAGTAATTGCCAACGTTTAATACTATTTGAAAAAAATGTATAAATTTTTTCCACGAGTCCAAAGAATTTTTTTACTTCCGTTGATGAATTCATTGCATCGTTTAGAACCAAGTTCAAATTATGAGAAGCACAATGGATATATGTTGCCAATTTTTGTTTAGATTTTAACCTAGCCTGGACACCTGAATATACACCACTCATGTTGGCAGCCCCATCATACCCTTGACCACGAAGTTTTGACAAATTTAAATTATTTTTTGTTATACAATTAATAATAGATTCTTCTAAACCAGCACCTGATTGATCTAAAATTTCGACAAAGCCAATAAATGATTCATTTATTTGCAATGTCTTAGGATTACCATCGGAGTCTAAAATAATCGAAACGTATCGAATAACTTGACTTAGTTGATCAATCTTACTAATATCTTGAGTAGTATCAATTATGACAGAAAAAAATGGTGATTGGTTAATACTTAAAATAATTTGTTCTAATATCGTATTTGCAAGTAAAGTAATTATCTCATTTTGAACAGTGTTACTTAAATAATTTGCTGTGCCCCTACCAGCTGGCATATTCAATAGTTTTTCTAATACGGGATCATATTTTGAAATAAGAGTAATTATTGATAAAAAATTACCTTTATTTTTACTAAATTCTGTTTCTCGGTGACCTCTAAACGACAAGTTGGATGTAGCTAATGTTAACGTGACATTGATAACCCGATCTAATACTTGTCTCCAAAAGTTACATTCATTTTGAATAGATAATTCCATTTCTTCGGAAATTGTTTTATTTAAGCGCCATTGCTCATAAATAATACAACATTGAATATGATCATTTGAATTATCATGGCGTTTAATATTTTGAGTAAGATGTCTCCAATCATTATTTCCCTTAACCCAAGATGAACTAATTCTATCTTGAGTAGAAAACAACCAACAGCATTGGCAATATATTTTATTTAAAGTTAATGAGTAACATAGCCATGTACGTTTTAAAGTAATATTAGCCTGATTTGTAAAATAGTAAAATTTTTCTGAAAATGATCTGGAATTATCACTATCAGTTGGAAATGGACCCTTAGGCTGACAAGGGCCTTGAGAAATTATAAAACGTTTTTCTTGGTGGTTGAGTGGTTCTTTAAAATGAACTTTGTCGGTAGGAAAACGTTCACAGATTAAACTCTTAAAAATATTAGGTTCAACATTTTTAATATTAATAATATCAATACTAGATATTTCAGTTGGCTCTAAGACTGAATTACTAGCAGCATTAATTGTATTTAATAAAGTACCTGAGTTATCAATATCTTGCTCTTTTTCTGTTTCTTCGTGGTTTTGTGTAAAATATGTATCAATTTTTGGCATCCGTTTAATAGATTCTTCTTTTTGTTTTTTTATTTTGCGTTTCGCAGCACCACTAGCAGATTTTGATGCCATTATATTAATAATTAAGTACACTATTTTATTGAATAGATATTTTCAATTTTATAAATTATTTTGAATAGACTCCGAACGACGACACACGCGACTATGAGTATCACAAAGTAATACAACCAAGTAATACGTTTATGTAGCGATAATATTTAATCGTGTACATTTATGCCATAGACGTCTATTTTATACTTATAAATACTAATATGCACATCTGAAGATAAACACTATAATACGACGGCCTTAGACGACAAGGCGATAACAAAAACCACGGGAAACAGATTGCTATAAATAACGTTTAGTCGCCGTCATAGTAGTACAGTACATCATAGAAATACAATATCTATATATTTTATAACAATGATATTATACTGATATCATATTGAGAAAATGAGAACCATTTGAAATTAAAAAAAAATTTTTATTTTTTCGTAAATAACTGTATTTATTTATTTATATATATATATTTTTTTTTGTGGAACGTTGAGCAATAATGGGCCCCCTCAAGCCGAGGGCCCGTGGCATTTGCACACACCGCACACATGTATGACACGCCACTGATTGATACGGATAAAGTAGTAATTATATTTTGTGATTTTTGAAATAATTTTCATAAAAATTGATGAAATACTGTGGAAATTAATTTGAGTACAGCAATATGAATTTTATGAGCTAAGAATATAGCTGAAATTTGTAATTTATATTAGTAATAATAGTAATATTTATAATAATCTAGTATTATATAAAATATAGTTATAATATATAGGTATATTTTTGGCATAGTAAGGCAATTTATATATTATGTATTAAATTGTGAAGTTAATTGAAATGTGTTGTGAATTGTATTGTCAACAATTTGTTTATAATATTTATTAATTAATTTCACTATGTTTTACTATGTAGAAATAATATACCTACCTATTTAGTCAATGCTTGTAGCCATAATGTTATTTATTCAAAAAATTAATACCAATATCCTAACCTGTATTATGCTTTAAATAATTATTATTTTTTGAATCAAAAAGTATTTATTTTAGTAGATATAATATAATATTATTAATAATACACTATTATAGTACTAAAATTTTTTTTGAATAATTTACTATATTTTACAGTAATATGTATAAATAATACACCTATTTAGTTAGTGCTTGTACATTAAAACATTACGGTATAACCTGGTCTTACAACTCACCTAGATAGTTGAACACATAATAAATAATCATAAATAATCATTATTTGTCGACAGACAAATTCTCTGCCGTCTAAGGATATAACCTGAGGTTCCTGTAGGATAAATGGTTGGCTACCAAGAACAAAACAAAATAAGTACAATATACAATTATTATGATTTATTAAATAAAAAACAGTTTAATAGGTATATATTATTATTATTATGGTGTGCACGCAAAAACAAATATGGTAACTGACGACGATAACGAACGAAAGACCACGAAATCTGAAACACGTAAAGTACTGTTATAGGCACGGTAACAGTGCAAACGATAATTTAATTATTAAATAAGCCAAATTCAAAAGAAAAAACAACCTACCACAGAGCGTTATACATGTATGTAGGTCCGACACGACGGCTCGAACGAAGGCACTTCAAATGGCGATTTCGACTCTGTCCACCGGTTTTCCGACACGTTCCGTGTATCAAAACATCGGGGTCGAAAAAGTTGACGAAACCGAAAAAACTCGAAAAAACTGCTAACCGTCGGACGGGTCCGCGGGCCGTCGCGATCGAGGATTAGAATTAAATTCCGAAAATTTCCCGTGCAAACGTTACGCGTAAACGTTCGTCTGGACACGACGGACGATTTACACTTACTCGTTTAACGATTTAAACCCGGAAAACCGTGAAAAAGCGATCGAAATCGAAAAAAAAACGACAAAAAAATAAATAAATAATAATAATAAACTATAGTGATAACGGAAAAACGATAAGCCTACGCCGCCGCCGCCGCGACGGGTCCGCCCCCGGAAAAGCCGTGTTGGGGTTTTAGACGTCGGAAAATCACGAAAACGGTGTGGAAAATTAGAAAAAGGGATGGTAAACGCTAATACGGCACGGAAACACACGGTAAAGGTCCGGGGAATTAATCGTGTCGGTTCTCCCTTAAAGTACTGCTAGCGCCGAGCGGATTAGTACTAACGTTTTATTATATAAGGACTAGCGGCCCGTGAAACTCGCTTTGGGTGAAACTCGGTGTAAGTGAATACCCTAGGACGGATGGAAGAGCTTGAAAGTGGTAAGTTTTCAAAAAATGATGATTTGGCGGTAATAAGTCCGTGGTGTTGGTACCATTGATTGGTAGTACTGTAAATATTCTATCGGGATGATGATGATAAGGTGGGTGTTTTCGAGAATTGATAAGACGTTCGTGGCGTCGATTGTTGGCGGTCTTCTTTCGAATGTGAAAAGTTTTTGAAAGTTGAGATTGAGACGTAGACTCTTAAGTGTCTAGCTATGAGCCCTCGACGGGTGTAAATCGATACCTGGCTGGGGAATCCGCCTACGGCGGATTGTCTAACCTCCTGGCGTCGAAAGTAGGAAAAAATGTTAAAGTCGAATGTTGTCGTTTGAGCATTGAATAATCAGCAATCTCTTGTTATAATAAATTTATATGCAACTATACTTACCAGGTAGGCGATCCGACTGTGTCGGATCGCAGACAATGTTAGCGCATGGGTGAAATATCGTATGTATATTGTATATATATTGACTATTGAGTGTACAATACCTGCACTCTGACAACGGTATACCAATTAATTACTAATTAATGAGTAATTCACATTAATACAAACTTTACATATGGAAGAAAATCTTAACAATGCATTTATTGTATTTAAAATAAAAAATTGTGCTAAGTAAAAAATTTTAAAATCTATAGTATTGACTTTTTAATGTCTAGTTATCAGTCATCACTGGTATAAATCAGTTTACGTGTAATAAAGCCACTTATGTAGACAATCTGATTGTGACCATAATAGTATACACCTAATGTGTACGTAAAAATTAAATATTAAATACTAACATCTGCCAACACACTCATTAATATTATATATTATTATCAAATATAATACACAAACAAAATACATGACTAAATTTGCAATTTATTGTGTTAAAAAAATTAAATAATACATTCAATTACATATTGTATTTTATTAGGTAGATATTTTTTTAAACATTAGAAACATAATTATTAATTAGGTAGATATTATATAAAACATTAGGAATATAATTAATTAAAATGATATAATTATCTAATTATTTTATGTTTCTTACATAATTTGTGTACAGAGGAGAGTATGAATTTTACATGTATAATATACTTATAAAATATTATGTTTATAACGCTTAAGTCCAACACAACAATGTTAATGAACAATTATTGTGATAAAAAAAATAAATACAAATATTGTTATACATTATAGTAAGTAAAAGCTTTGCAAAAAATAGGTAGTCAAATAAAAATAAGAAATATTGTTATAATATATACTTGTACATTCTGAATAAATTGAAACCAATAACACCTTGTATTGTATAGTTAAATCAATGCACAGTGTATATAAAAAAAAAAAAAACAAAGTACAAACAATTCCATAGTGTTTAGATGACAGGCATTAAGTTAAATGTACACAAACAAAAAATTTACAAAATTAATTACAATAGTTGAATTGGTGTTGCACATATTAATTGAATTTTATGTGTTACAAACAAATTGACAATTACAATATTACAGATATCTTACAGTATATGTTTAAAAAAAAAGAAAAATAGGTATACACTCTAAAAATGTTAAATAATGTGTTCGACTATTAGTTACGAATCCGCATTGAAGCAGATTCGCATCCAGAGAGAACCACGTGGAGGTTGTCAAACACTGACTGCTGTCAGCTACATGACTGTAGAAATAACCCAACTGTCCATGAAGTACCTAAGAATGTGCGGATCCCTAAGGATTAGGTACTTCAAGTGGCCAACGCCCGGTGGATCATAAGATCCATGATATGGCCAACGCCCGGTGGATCATTAGATCCATGATATGGCCAACGCCCGGTGGATCATAAGACCCATGATCGGTATACAACATTGTTGTATATATATAAACTGTTTTGTAGTCTCCGGTTAGAAAGTCTCAAAAAAAAATTTATCAGATGAAAATTTGTTATTGAAATTAAACAATGCTAACAGTTAATGGTAATTATAAATAGTAAATCTGATATAATTTTTTTGTGAACAATTTCACCGTTGCCTACATACCTGTTACCCCGTTGGTAGTACTTCCCTGTACACAACGTTCTTTGTGACAAACCGCCCATTGCCATCATCGTACATGCCGACTCTGACAGATTGAGCGTTCCTCACTCTTGAAAATGCAACATACAGTTGCCCGTGTGTGAACACGGGCACCGGCAGAAGCAATCCAACTCGGTCAAACGTCTGCCCCTGTGACTTGTTGATTGTCATAGCAAACGATAACCTAACTGGGAATTGAACCCGCCTCATTTCGAAAGGCAGGTCGTCCTCACTACCCGAAGTCAAGGGTATCGCAGGTATGACGATGTCCTCCTGTGCATCAACATTACCAGACAACACCCTAGCCTTAAAGTTGTGTCGCCGGAGTTCGGTGACCACTAACCTTGTACCGTTACACAGTCTTCGCTTAGGATCGAGATTCCTTAGCAACATGACTATAGCACCTACCCTGAGTGTCAATCTGAACGGCGGCAGGCCGTTCAGTTCTAGTGAGTTTAGGAACTCGGTCGGGTAATTTGCTACCTCGTCGGGATCGTCCATCACCACAGAGTCTATGCCCGTGTACGTTCTTTCAGCGCCCTCGATGCGTTGGAGCACCGTGCGATTGATTTGCCTGCATTCCTCGTTCCTACGACACAGAATGATTTTCCGAGCAAAATCGTCGACATTAGCCAACGACATGTGCTGCGGGTAAACAAAATCAATTAAATCAGCAACGTCACATACCATTTCCCGCGGGATTTCGACGGTGTCCGGAACGCCGTCGACCGTCGGCAGTTGGCCGCTGCCGAGCCGGAGCAACCAATCCGCGAAGTCCGCGTCGTTGCCGGCGCGCATGTTTCGCGTCAGTTCAAACTTCTCCGAGTTTTGCCACAGGGAGTTGTGTTTGATCGACGACATGACGACGGCACTCCTGTTTCCCCTGCGGACAACGGGCAGTATCTGCCTGAAGTCGCCCGCAAACAGGACCGGTTTACCGCCGAACGGCGATTCCGACCTCATAACGTCCTTGAGCAAGCGATCGACCACCGTGAGTTGCGGTCCCGGTGACATGGGCGCTTCGTCCCAGACGATCAGTGCCGCGTCACGTATCCTCTGAGCGCGTTCAGACTGCATGGTGATGGTAGACGTGTCCTCGTCCGTAAGGGTACCGAACGGCAGCCCGAACGTCGAGTGCACTGTCATACCACCGTCCATGAGCGACGCCGCGATCCCAGTATACGCCACGCACAACACCGACCGTCCTCGGTTGCGAAGCGACCAAATGAGGCATCCGTAGAGCGTCGTCTTTCCAGTGCCACCGGGGCCGTCGACGTAGAACACCTTTTGGATGTCCCGGTTGTCGTCGACGGCCGCCATCACCCGATCGTACACCGTACGCTGTTCGTCGTTCATGTCAACCACTTGTTGCGCCCACCGCGCCGCCGCGTCTATTGCCCCGAACAACTGGTCGTCCTGTTCGGGTTCCAATAGACCGACATCCGGGTAGGGCAACCCGTAGTCGCCGAGCGTTTTTCCGTGTGCACGAAGTAGGTCTCCAATGGCGTCAAGACTTGCCGCTCTGGCACGGTCCAAGTCTTGGAAACGCCGATTGAAGTCCTCCATCATGCTGGCCTCGTTCGCTTGGAACAAGGCCAGCGGTTCCGCCGGATGGCACATCACCAGTATCGTAACGAAGAGATACCGGAGCTGTCGGGGAATGTCTAACGACGCAGACTCTTCCATGCATGCCAGCCATGCGCGGTCGGACTCCAAGAGTCCCAACGCGATGGCGGCAGCGCCGTAGCTCTCGTGCACCACGCCGTCGACTGTTCTCATGTCCCGGAAAGACTGTGAGCCTCTCCGGTGCAAAAGTAACAGTCGCAGGTGGAACCGGTCACGGTCCAGTGGGTTGACGACATACATCCGAGCCAACGTCTCGTTGTTCATCTGTCTTTGTCGCCGCACCCACCTTCTCGTGCCTGTTGCCACGTGTAGTGCACCGGTATCTCGTGATACAGGTACTGTCTTGCCTCCACGTCGTTTGCGTTCAACGTGAAGAACTCTGTCAATTTCGTACGACGTTGGGCATCGTTCTGCACTCGCTCTTGGGCTTGCCCAGGAGCAAAGTAGACGGTCTGTCTGTCTTCCAAGTGCACTGGAAGTCTAACAATCGTGTGACTCCTCTTGTGCATTTCATACGAAAACAACCGCCAGATCCCTTCTGGCGGATTTACGTATCGTGAATTGATGAAACTGAAAAAAAAAACAAACATATAATAAACCATAATAGTAACAAAGTTGCACAGTCATAATTACATATAATATATACTATAATATATCAAGTGATATTAAGTTATCTTATTAATACATGTAATACTATAAAGTATAAGAGGTTTGGTGAGCATAACGTTAAAATGTTAGTTAGTTATTAAAAAAACCATATGATATATTATGACATAAAAAAAGTGTATTAATGTTGTGTTTAAAGTATGTGATTGATATATTGTGAATTGTGTTTATTTTTATTTTATAATTTAATATATAAAATTAACAGTTGTAAACAATTAAAATTCAGTGAAGTTTATATATACATGTATACTGATGTATGGCCAAGTATTATACATAGTAATTTAACATCACACAGATATGAGTTTAAAATAAATTAAAACAGTAGTAATACTAAGTTAATAAAAATAAGTGTTTTAAGTATGCGTGTGTTTTAAATGTACATAAAAGTACACTGTATTTATTAATATTTCGTTACTTTGTGCAACGTCATACCACCAATTTGAATTTAACAATTATTAACTATACCTGAGCCATTTGAATAAGTATAATTATATATCAAATTGTTGTAGCTTAAATAAAACCATTAAACAATTTATTGTTAATTGGAGTTTAATGATTTTTATGTTTTATTTCAACAATTTGCTTGAGATAGAGCATGGCCAAGTATAGTGAAAAATACTATTAAAACTGCTGGAGTCTAATATAATTTATTTACAGTATGTTTTTAGTAAAAAATGATTAAAATTTTCTATAGTCAAAAAGCATTATAATGAACCAAATGAATGCAGTTCTTACAACAAACATTTAAGTGTTATTGATTTATACAAAAGCATTCAGCAAAGACTTAGTATATTAAAATAAATAATTTAAATCTGCTTACTTTGATATCTCATCAGTCATCACCGTCCCAAACTTCTATAGTGGCCGCATCATGGCCTTTGTACACGTATTTATACAAATACATGACACTCTTAACCGTAGAGCACACCTCAACGTTGATGTGTGCATCATATTTGGCCAGTAAGTATGGATTGTGGGGGACCACAAATTCATTGCCCACCTCTTGTTGTCTGACCAAGACGACAGATCCATTGTTTGGTCGGCGGTACGTCGGGTACCCGTTGTTGGAAGCGTAGACAGTTTCTTCACTGTATTCTTTTGGATACTTCATTGAACAACTGTTGTCCACCATGCACGGGCTGTTGGGGTTTAATTGCCCACACGGCCCGTGAATCATGTGTGATGTCACACAGTCAAACAGGCGCCTGTCGGTTGCCGGGTCCGGCAAGGAGGCGCACACAACGTTGTCCACGTCTTCGGCCATGTGCAACTTACTGTCTTCCCTGAGGATGACCAGTATGTGCGCGTGCGACAATCCACGTTTCTGAAACTCAACAGTGTATACATAAGCGTCTATATTACCAAACACACGATTTACTATTATGTCCTGCATGAGGGCCTTGAGTTTGGCGTGAAACACCCGGGCTATGAGATCGGGTCTGTCGTTTGGAGTAGACCATCTTCCGAGGTTCTGTGTGATTTCTGGCCACCTAGGATTGCACGTAAAAGTTATAAACAGATCAGGTTTACCGTACTTACGCACAATAGCCATTGCGTCGTGATAACACCCCTTCATGTAACGTGGACTCCCGACGAATGTCGACGGTAGAATGACTCTACGGCCGACAGCCATCGGGTTGGCCTCGTCCAAGTGGTGTTGTTGGTTGACGTGGTCCACCAGTCCTTGATAAGCGTCAGCGAGGAGCGCTTGCTGATTTCTACGGGCATAGTTGAGATTGTTCGATTCCATCCGAACATACTGGTCACACACGTACTGCTGCAATAAAAAACCACCACCATGTATTAAACTTATGCCTTCGTGATCAGTATCGTTGTTTCCTGTATATCGAATTGCCATACGATAACACACAAACTCCCGGATAGTGTTCCGACTGCGAACTTGGTTGTTTCGGTTACCCTCTTGCATCACATTGAATTGCCAACCGCTCTCCTCGTGCGGGAAGAACAGAGGGTACAACATGGGATCTGCGTGACATGAGCCCGCGGGTATGGTTTGCATTCGATGTTGGGGGTCAACGGGATTCCTGTCAAAAATTACCAGATTGAGGTCTCTCGGTGGTCGTCCATCGTCACCAACGAACACGGCCGCAACTTCGTTTGCGGTCGGTCGCTGGTATCGTCGCTGGTCCCTGGCTGCATCTGTAACAAAATGCATACTCACTGACCTAGGTCCCATCACTTCAGGGTTGGCATTGGCTCTTTCTTGTTCCTCCAACCACAACCTGCTCATGTTCCTGTAAACACATATATACTTATAATATACACATTCTAAATACACCAGAAAGTGGGATAATAATAAAAATAAATATAATGCGTATAATCGGTAGTCTAATGTATATCGTATAATAAAATAAATTAAAGTATTACATTTATGTATTAAGAATTGTGCGTATAGATAAAAAAAAAAAGCTTAAGTACAACGTTTAATAACTACTAAAGTGTATGTGTATGAGTTTATTGATCATCTTACCTAAAAGCCTGAGCGTATGGGTTGATCTCCCGAAGCATTTGGTCCAGGTCTGCAAGCAAACCTGCCAAAAGACGGTCTGCGACATCTTGTTGTCGCATTCGGGCCTGGTTGGCCTCGGCTGAGTTGACAAAGTACAACTCACAGTACCTTGGTGGCCTGTGTTCGTTGCCAACGACGTCATTGTTGACCCTGCGGTACACTTGTCCGTGAACAGTGTACACGCTTGGTCCCCGACCCGGCAACCGTCTGGGGTTGAGGTCGCTGGAGAACGCTGCGAACGCCAGTGAGTTGTTGTACCGGCGAGTCTCCCTTCGAAAGTTGGTACCTTCCTGTGAATCATCAATCAACAAATTAGTTAAACGCATAGGTGCTCGCAGCAGTGCGCGCTGTCCTGTAGCAGTCACTTGACCGTTGTTACAGCACGTGGAGAAGTGACCTCTAGATGCGCGTTCGCAGTGGAAGTGACGGGCGTTGCATTCTCTGCAAACCGCGTCCAAAGCTCCAATGTTGTGTTGGTCCGGGAGTGGGTGTTGAACACCTGCCGGACGGTCTCTCATTGGCAAACGTTGAGCCACAGGAGCACCCAGTGGAATTGGCTCGAACTGCAATGTGAATAATAAAACTGTAATGGTTCTTATATGGTTTTTTTTATTTTATCAATATGAAATATTTATTCACTGACCTCTTCGTCGACGTCCGGAGGTAAATAGTCGAAGATGTCTGCGAATTCGAGTTCTGCCCGTGCGTCGGCCGGCAAAACATCAACGACTTCCACTTCCACGTCCATCGGGACGTCATCCATCTGGACCTCGACAACTTCCACATTGTCATCTTCCAGATGAACTTCGACAACTTCCACATTGTCATCTTCCACCTGGACCTCGACGAATTCCATGTCATTGACATCCATTTGGACCTCAATGATTTCTGCGCCGCCTTGTTCATCGGCGTTGTCAATTTCTTCGTGAACTGCAGGTTCATGGTCAGGTACCACGTGCTGTTCGACTACCTATAAGATAATAGATGATCAGTGAAAATGAATGATATAAAATGACAAAAATATGAGAAGTATCAACTTGAAGTCGAAATGTAGAAATTATTTTGAAACAACTACAACAACAAACGATAATTTAATTGTTTATATGTATTCACATTGCATAATGTAATTTATTAGTATAGTTTTTTTAACATTTACTGGTAATTAAAAAAACAATTAAAACCAAAACATCACAATTATTACGAAAAATATTTTTTAACAAACGAACGGTTAGCCAGAGAATTTTTTATGAGTAGTGATTTTGTTAAAATATGTATTTGAACATTTCTATTGCATAGCAGCGATGTGGGAGTATACAAAAAAAATAATTGATTTAAGTTATTATGTATATACCTAACAAAAACAAATTTAATAAATTCACTAAAAAAATGTTCAGAAGATTATTGAGTTACACGTATCGTTTGTTTTGTTCAGTAGTTGAAATTGACAAAAAGATAAGTAAGCAATTAAAATTATTGGTGAAATGTATCTGAACTTTTTAATATGCCTATAAATAATAATGCAACATAATGAGCACCATTAGCTAAACATATTATACATTATATAATATGTAAATTAAATTAATGAATTAATCTATAAGTATAAGTGAACCGGTAGGAGTAAATAAGAACTGGATGCAAGTGAAAATTTTTATGCTGAGTGTAGTAGAAATTTTTATTTTATATATTATAATTATAATAATAATAATTTATATTGCAATCAATAGCACATTATGTAAGTATGATTTAAGTGAATGTATAACGTAATAACTATCAATTAAATGATTAGACGAAAATATGTAAAATTGATATTTGGTTATATAGAATAAAAAGACAAAACTACATAATTTTATAGACTTCAGAGGGGATGGAGGGTTTGTGTATTCGCTGATTAATATAAATGTATTTTGAAAATTGTTAAGTGTAGTGTTAGTATAATATTTAAAAATAATATACATTTGCATCCACTTGTGTAGTATATACAAATTATGTATTAATTAACACGGTGAATTAAGGACTTGTAACTGCATTATATGCTTTAAGTTAACATTTAATATACATTATAAGTAGATTGTTACATATTAAAAGTACAGATTGTAAGTAGTAATAAATTATAATTGATATTCTAAGCTAAAAATGTAATTTAACAAATTGACCTGAGAATTAAAATGTTATCCATAGAATTTATGAAAAGTGGTGGTTTTGTTAAAATATATACTTGAACATTTCACCATGATAGAAATGAATGTCATGTGTATAAACTATTAAGCACATCTATGAATGTATTATAGCAGTGATATCATCTAAGGTATTTTGTAGTGAATAAAAATTATTAAGATGTACCTAACAAAAAAAATAATAATATATAATTACAATATTAAAATGGTTATATAATTTGTTTTTACTTATAATCGTGATGGAACTTATATTGACAATAAGATAAGTTAGTTATTGAAATGGAATTGTACTTTCTTAAGTGTATTTTAATTGCCATGAATAATAGGTGCATTAATTAATGTTTAGATCCATATGTGCACAAATTGAATTTAAATAAATTTAGTTAGCTATAGGTTTAAATGAACCGAAAAAAGGAAACCAACTATTATACAAATATATTAATGGTATGCAAGTGAAAACATTTATGTTAGGTGTAGTGAACATTGTTTAAAAATTTAAAAATTATATTAATGATTTAACCGTGTAACTATAAGTGTTGTTAATAATATAAAAAAAAAAGTAATAAATTATGAACACAGCGAGTACAAAAGTAGTCCATATTAATCAGTGCCAAATTGTCATTGGAGGTGTGCGGGGATGTACTATACAATATTAAAACTAAAATTATATTCAATAATAAACTCACTATGGACGGCACTGCTGTGTTGTACAGACGGCGTCGGGCACCTGGAAAGTAGTCGTTAGGATTGAAATGCCATGAAAATTACATTAGCAATAATCGACTATTTGTGATAAGAAAATTTCAGTGGTTCTCAATGATTATTGCTAACTTGATGCTTTCTATTGCTAACATAGATAATATAAGAATGGATAGGCCATGCACCCTTATCACACGGGAATTAATAGGAACCACGATTAAAGATATACAGGTTGCACAACGACTTATGTTTAATAGCGTCCCGCAGCGACTTTAAAAATGACACTATAAAACAGCTGTCAAGAATAGAGGCATAGCGCTCCCGGTGTCGAAATAAGTAAAACGACTACGATTAAAGATCTTATATTCTTATCTATTACGAAATTTTGCCTCGCTTTTTTTTTGTCATTTGAATTATTTGATTCAGCTTCTGATTTAATATTTTCTGCTTTATACATATTATTATGTCATTTTGTTGTACTTAATTTTGAAAGGTACAATTAAAATGTCTTGTTGTGTTCCATTTTGTAAAAATAAAGGAGAAAGTACTTTTGGCGTACCCAAAGATGTAGACCAATTAAATTTGTGGAAGGTAAGTTTAGGTACAGATTTAAAACCATCCTCAAGAGTTTGCTCAAATCATTTTCATCATAAGGATGTTATAAAAACTTGGGAATCAGGAAAAGGTACCAGCAAGTATACAGTAAGTAAATGTATTTGTTAAAAATAGTAATTAGGTTTTATAATTAGATATTGTGTATATTTACATAATATATTATGCATTCATTATTTAATATTTTAATATTATAATATAGTTAACTATGAGTTATAAAATGTATAATAACATTTTCAGGTATGTTTAAAAAGAGCAAGACTCCGTGAAGGAGCAATTCCTGAAAATATAACTTTAGGTGTGAATAATTCATTTATAGGTGTAGCAACACAGGAATGGAATAACACTCCTTTGACCAAAAAGAGAAAGGTATAATATTTAGAAATATTAAAAAAAATAAAATATAGAAGTATAAACATACTTAAATGTAAAATAAAATATATTTAGGTGCAAGATAATTTAAAATTGAGCACTATACAGCAAGACCATTGTTATAGTGTATATCAAGCCCATCAAGGTACAATTAATATATCTAATATGTCAACTTTTTTGTATACAAGTGATACTTCAAATGAAAATTCGGCCATATCTCCAACTTCTGAGTATAGTATAATACAATCTAAGGTATAATTTATGATCTATATAAATTTGTTAGCTTCTATTTTGAGTGAAATTGTTAAATTATATTATCATAAATATTAATGCAGGCAGTTACTGCTACATTATTTAAATCTGTTTTGGAAAAACTAAGTTTGCTTACTATTCCACCAAAATGGTTCACAGATATAAGTTATCATCCTAAATATGAAAAAGTAGTCGCATTCCAAAAATTAGGTTTATTTAAGGATGATTTTTCAAGATTTATTGAAAAGCAAATAGTTTTAACAAAAGGTTAGTTTAACAAAAATATATTAACAATTTTAAATTGATTTATTGCTAATTGTTCAATAGATTTCAATGTCTTTATACATGTAAATGGAAAAGAAATGTCCACTAAAGATATTGATTTACCACCGAATCATAAGCCAGAAAGCATTGAAGATCTTGAAAACATTATTAAACTACTTGAATCTGCCAAAGTATGTATAGGATCAGTGTCTTCAGATAAATTTGTAAATATAAAATCGACATTTGGTTCACAATTTGTGGAATCATTTGGTCAGTGGAGACATTCGAAATGTTCCATGATACTCAGTCCAAATAGTAAAAGGTAATTAGTTTAATAAGTATGTATATTTTAGTATCAAACCAATATCGGTAATATTTAATTTTAGTAACACATGTTTATGGTGTAAACGCCTTTGGTATTGTATTAAAAATAAAGTCTATCGATCAACTACAAAAATATGTTTTTCACCCAATAAAAAGAAAATTGTAGAAAAACTTAAAACTAGAAATGCTGTAATAAGAAAAAAAAATTCAAGATTTTTTAAAAAAAACGTTCAATTACTTAACAAATTAAATGAACTTCAAACTAAAATGAAAGAAATTTCACATTCCAATCTCCAAAACATAATAGAGAATTCCAATATTCCAAAATCACAAACAGATTTAATTTATGAAATATTGAACGCTTCAAAAATGAAAAATCCAAAAAATAGAAGATACAGCGAGAATTGGATGATATTATGTTTATTGTTTCAAATCAGGTTTTACATTTTAATTATTTAAATATTATTGATATTAATAAATAATAGTTTTTATTTCTTTCATATTATGTTATAGATCTACTAGCGGTTATAATTTTTTAAGGAATCAAAACATTTTACCTTTACCCTGCGCTAACACAATTCGAAGACATTTATTAGCTGTCAAAATTGATTGTGGTTTTGATCCTAATTTATTTAAATTAATCAAAAAGAAATTTTCAGGAAAAAAAGATCAAGAAAAAAAAGGAATTATTCTGATTGATAAAATGTTCTTAAGGGAGAGCTTGAGCGTTAATAGTCGTACACTCTCATATATTGGATTAGAAAATTTTGGCAATGAAGTAGAAAACAAAATAAGCAGTAATAAAAAAGCCAACCATGGTTTAATATTCATGTGGCAAAGTTTGGCAGATAAGTTTGTACAACCAATTGCGGTCTTTGCGTCAAACGGTCCAGTCAAAGGTGAAATGATAATAAATAATAGGTATAGTTTTCAATATAACTAAATGCATATTAATTATTAACTGTAGGTGTTGATCTTGCTAAATTGATAATTAAAGCAATTTTATTAATGGAGGATGCTGGTGGACATGTAGTTGGTATAACTAGTGATGGCGCATCGACAAATCGAACAATGTGGAGTACATTAGGGGTAAACATTTATGTTACTTGGAAGTGAACAAATTTAAAAAATATATTTTTTTATTTTATAAAAACTGAAAATTGTCATCATATTACATATATAGGTATCAGCAAAAATGGACAGTTTCAAAAACTTTTTTAACAATCCTTTTAATTCTTCCCGGAAGGTTTATGTCTTTTCAGATGCGCCTCACTTATTAAAAACTATTAGAAATCGGTTATTCCAAAATAAAGAACTAATGGTACATAATATGAATTTAATAATCAAACTGTAACTAGATAAGAATTCAATAATAAAATGTTATTTTATATTATGCATTTAAAAACTTTAGATTGGTCCGTCACAACCTCTAATAAAATGGGAATATTATTCAAATGTATTTAACATTGAAAGCAATAGTCTAATTAAAGTTTGCCCTAAGTTAACTAAACAACATTTTGAGTTGAATAATCTTTCGAAAATGAAAGTAAAATATGCAGCTCAGGTTAGTACTTAGTATGATTTATATTATTTAATAGTACATATGCATTAAATTTACATTTATTATTCTAATACAAATATATTTAGATCTTTAGTAAGTCAATGGCTGTAGCTATTGAATTCTACAAGAAAAAAGGTTTTGAAGGCTTTAATGGTTGTGAAGAAACAGTGAAATTCACTAATTTTATTAATAATATGTTTGATGCCTTAAATAGAAAGTATCCCAAAGAAGGCATAAAAAAAAATAGCACTGATTTACAGGTTTTTTTTATGTGTTTGTGGTACATGTTTGTGGTGCATGTTTGTGTTATAGGTTTTTATTACACACACAATTCTCCCTACTCCCCTGGATATGCCACTGTGTTTTTATGTAATAAATATTGTTTGTAATCTATTAAATTATATTTAGTTTTATGTATATAATATTTTTGGAATACATATATGGTTTTAGATTTTAACACAGGCAGTTGAATGGTTAGATAATTGGGAAACTAATTTAAAATTAGGATTGATTAAAGAAAATCATTTTTTAACTCAGCCAACATGTGATGGATTAAGAATGACATTAAAATCAACAATAGATTTAGTCAATTATCTTTTGAATGACTGTGGTTTTTCATATGTCTTAACAACTAAATTATGTCAAGACAGTTTAGAAGTATATTTAATTTACCATTAATTATTAATAAAATTTACATTATTTTTTTATTTCAAACAACATATTTTTTTTTTTAGAAATTTTTTGGTATCCTGAGGCAAGTAGCTGGTCCTAATGACCATCCTACTGTACCTACTTTTTTACAGTTATATCGCATGTTATCGGTTTATTCAATTGTAAAACCTCCAAAAACTGGCAACTGTACTGTATTACAAGGTGTTTTTTAAATATTCTAATATTAATATTTTTTTTTTTTTAATTTTACTGTACTATTTTTCAGATACCATTCCAGTTATTTCTTTAAAAGATTTGAAAGATATCATAATGGATCCAGAAAGATTGTTAAAAATTAGAAATTTAAAAAATAAAATAGATAAAATAGTTGAAGACGATTGCTGGGATTTGGACGATATATTTTTGGAACATGATTATGAAGACTCCACTGTATTTGACTGTGTAGTTTATTTTTTAGCTGGGTATTTATGTGTTTGCATTATTTTTGATATTAATGTAATATTATTAAAAATTTACATCAATGAAACAGGTACATAGCAAAGAGATTAGTATCCACAACAAAATGTCAAACGTGTATTGAAGGTATAAAAAATATGAATTCTGCAGTAGGCCCTGAAGCTGATTTGGTTCAAATGAAAAGTCGAGGATTTCTTACACATCCAGACCGCAATTTATATAAGATTTTAAAAAAATTAGAAATATGTTTTTCAAAACATGTAAATTCTATTGATGTTTTTGAAGATACATATAATGACTTTTTTTTAAATAATTCAGGTATCCATTTTCCATGTAAGACACACAAGACTGACATACTCACCAACATATTTTCATACTATATAATAATGCGAATGAGACAATATACATTTATCTCAAACCAAAAAAATAAAAAAATTAATAAAACAAAAAAAAAATTATCAAAATTAGTTAGTACATAAATTTGTCTTTGTATTATAAAATTATCAATATTATCATAAATATTAATGTATGGTATTTAATGCAAATAAATAATTATACATGGATTATAATTTATACTTATTATACTATTTATTCTATTATACTTGGACTTGAATACTTGATATTATGTAAAAGAATAAGAACATAGGATTAGTATAAAACTGAAAAAGACATTTTTATAAATTAAAATAAAACTAACTTCCTTAGATAATAATAACAATTTTCCCTACATGTGGCGACACTGAAATACAATTTTCCCCGCATGGAGCGTTGAGAGTTAATTTTTTTGAAGCATCAGTTCTTGAGTCACAATATTTGTCTTCGTTGTGCAACCTGTATATCTTTAATCGTGATAGGAACATATTATTTGAGGTTATATGGTGCGATAGATAGATAAGAATATAATCATAGATAATAGAAGTTTTTATTTATTATAATTTTTATTATGTTATTATTTATTAATTCTTTAAACCTTTTTAATTAAAAATATTTCAAAACACAAATTAAAAGCTTAATTATATTCAGATTTTTTTGTTTACTCATGTCTAAAATGAATTATTTTTGTAAGCTTTGTTCGTAAAGTTGTCTTGTCATTTAATTTCCTTACTTCGTGAAATAAACGTATTTTGTAGTAAATATCAGAAAGTAAATGGATTAATTTGTCTCTATGGCTGTCAAATTGATGCGTTTTATCAAATAAACAGTTGTCATAATTTACGCAAGTCATATTGTTAAATATGGAAAATTTACTGTATAAATTAATTTTTACTTTGTTTAAAACAAAAGATTTTGATTTTGTTTTATTCATAATAGCATAATTGTATTCCCTGAAAACTTTTTCAGTTACTATGCACACCGTCTGGACATCTAAGCTAGGTTTTATTAGTGAACCTCTATCTTTAACGGTCGCTAATTTGCTGTTCTGAGTTGTAGCCAATAGATGTGATAAACAAGATGTACAAGGTATTTTTTTATTTGCTTTCATAGTCACAAATCCAGCAATATAAACACAAACATCTTCAATGTAGGGATTTAAGTGTTCTACATTCTCGAAATAATCGTGGTGGAGCAAAGGCTTTTCAGTTTGCCAAGTAAAATTAAAATTTAATTCTTCTTCATTTTCATTAAGTGTTTTGTTATTACTCACAGCTTCTATGTTAGTGTTATCTAGGATTGAACAGTTGCCATATGCTGAACCCATTATACTATTGTGCACCAATAATCGCTTGTACGCTGCCTGAAATTGGCGACATGTTGGGTTATCATTATATCCTCCTTTGCTACGTACTGCACTAAAAAAAGTTTCCAGGTGGTCCTGACTTATCTTGTATGTTATGAAAAATTTCATATGATTTTTAGAAATTAATAATTTGAATAAGTCAAGAGCACTCTGTAAACCCATAGCAATTCCTTTGAAACCTGTCTTACGCTTAGAATCAATAACATTTGTTCCATCTTCAAATTTCAAATCATTTATATATTTTTGAAATTCCGTAGTAAAAAGTTGGTATTTTTCAAAATTATCATTATTAATTGCACTATTGTATGGCTTTTTTGAATATAACTTTCTGCTATTCAAAATGTCAAATGCGTTGTTGATTATTTTGCAGAATTCTACAGTTGCTTTACATCCTTCAAATTTAGCATCAACTGTCTGCATATAAAGCAATGCATCCCCGACACTATCACTAAGTAACTGTGAGGCTAATCTGACATTCATTTTTTCATTGTGAAAAAATATATGTCTAGATGTCAATTTTGTGGCAGCCCTCAAACCTTCTTCTTGCTCTTTTTCATATAACATAACAACATACTCCCATTTTATTAACTCACCTTTACCATTTTTTAGAACCTTTTTGTCTCCAAAAGCATTTCTGTTTAACTTGATCATATGGGCTGGATCGTAAAATCAATAAATATTTTCTTTGGTAACTGGATTAATTATATATGATTTTCCTGTACTAAATTGTGCACCCAATGATTCACACATAGATGTATTTACAGGAGCCCCATCAAATGTAATTGAATGTAAATGAGCACCAGTATCAGCTATTAGGTAAATGGCTTGTTTTAAAATATTTCCACGTTCAATTCCATTCAACCCATCTATTAAAAAGTATCCTATTGGTAACTTCCAGTATCCATTTAGGCCAACTATTAAAAAGACTAATGCATTTTTGGCAACAGGTATATCATCAGTTTCGTTATATTTGGCATCAGTTCCCATGTTAACATGACCATATATATTTTGCTGCGTGTCAATTTCAATATGTCGCTTTACACACATTTCATCAATTACAAGATTACAGTACAATGGACTTAAATTAACTTTTTTCTTTATCTGCTCAAAAGCTTCTGATGTAAAGCCTGGATTCCCATCTACGACCATATACCAGCGCCTTAATGTACGAGGATGGGGAAGAACATTAGAAAATACTTTCCTTACATACAGATAAGCTCGAGGGGAATAATATTGTAAAGTGACGGCAAATTCTTTTATTTCCTTACTGAATGGTTGTTTTTTTCCTGCTAAAGATTTCTTTACAATATGTTGTAATACATCTGAGCCCATAGCCTAATATATATATATAAAAAAAAGGTTAGGTTAATAATAATTAAAAAAAAATTATATTTTAATTTAATTTTTATTATGATAAATGTTGTTAAACATCAAACAAATAAAATTTGATATTTATAAAATATAATAAGACATTTATAAAAATAAAAACTAAGAACTAATAAACTTATACATTTAAACATCAACTTGAATAATTTTCTTAAATTTAAAATTAAATTTAAATTTAAACAAAACAAAACAAATTTCTTTTTTGTTATTATTAAATATGAAATATATGGTTATTAATAAAGAATTAAAATGAACTTACTACTTAGTAATAATTATAATAAACTTAACTAAAACTGTATTAAGTGTTGGGCAAGTCACTCAGTTTATTGTAACTGGTTACAAGTTACTCTAAAATTGTGTAACTACTAACTAGATACAAGTTACAAGTTAAATTAAACACGAGTAACTTGTTACAAGTTACAAAAGTAACGGAGTTACATAACTTAGTTAAAAGAAACTATGATAAGCTCAACCCTGACTGTATTATACATTCCAACCCTGACTGTATTATACATTCCAACCCTTCCTGAGGGCAACAACAAGACTTCTCCAATTAAGAGGACGTCCCACCCACATGTGTTGTTTCTGTCTTACAAACGTACAATATACCAAAAATCGGGCACCGGAGATGTCTTGTTGACCTAAAATATAATTATATTTGTTATATATTATAATATACCTCCAAATTTATAGCAGCATGCTCAGAAATTAGCAGTTTATTTTTTAATTAATTTATTATATCCAGTAGAGAAGATACTTTTTTTTTGAGACGTTGGTTTCTTTGACTCAATAATTTATTTTTTCGACGGATATTTTTAAAAGTTGTTTTTACTAAGCAAAGATTTTTTTTTCTTCTTTTGGGAGTTGAAAAATCTTCATCACTTAAATCCCCTAATCGGCTGGGATTCCAAATCCTTTTTTTTCTTGGTGGAGTTATCACTTCTACATCTGTGCAGAGATTAAACGTAAGTGGCCAGGAAGTTTTAACGTTTGCATTTTCATAACTGGAATTAATGTTTCATATTAGATATTGTTAATTAAAAAGCTGTTAAATATAAACCTTTTTGTCCTAGAAGTAGATGGTGAACTATCATACACATCAACAACGTTTGCATTTTCATAACTGGAATTAATGTTTCATATTAGATATTGTTAGTTAAAAAGCTGTTAAATATAAACCTTTTTGTCCTAGAAGTAGATGGTGAACTATCATACACATCAGAAATCATTAAATATGGACTACTTATTGATACATTATCAGCATAACTATGTTCCTCCATCAATTTAGAATATCTAAAAAGTAAAAAAACATTATAAGTCGAATTTTAATATGTTAATATTTTAAGGATCTAAACCTGGTTGGTACTGCAGTTGTTCGGAGAATATTACGATTGTTGCTAAATATAAAATCATTAGGGCTAAAATGTTCGCTACAAACTTTCTTCCAATTTGGTATTGATGTCAAATTAAGTGCATTAAGCCACACGGTTCTTTTAGATATATCTTTTGGAAATCTAAAAATAATGTATTGTAATTACTTATTATGTTCACTAAAAATAATATGTAGGTAGTTAGATATACTATATGCATACTTACACATGAAAAGAAACGTTTTTATTATTATTGCTGGTATTGCAGCACACACCACAAACGTGGACCATTGTTATATGTCACAATTCGCAATTTAAATAACAAAAATAAACTATACAAGAAATTAACTAATATACTATAATACTACTATATAGTTACAGCAAATTTCAAAAGTAATTTTCAGTTTCTTTTATTATCTAAGGGGATGTTATCTATTTTAATTTTTATATTTGAACATAACCTAACAAACTCGCACTATGTGGGAGTGAGAAACTGCCTTCTCTCTCATACTTAAAAGACCGCGACACCATGCGTTGTATGATTTAACATGGCCTATCCATTCTTATATTATCTATGATTGCTAACTAATTATCGTACGCTATGAAATCAGTGTTACCACCTAATTATTGTATAAGTTTATTGCTACGTATCACCAATAATGGCAATACTCAATAGTCGTGTTATTGCCACATTATTGCTACCAATTTACCTTTGTTGTGAGTGGGTAATGGGTATAGGTATTTTCACTATAATTATTGCTGACATGTTTCCAAGGGGCCACCATGTTTACTGCTATTATTGCTGAGAACTTATTCTAATTACTATTTGTGCTGATAGTAACTATTAAGAGTACTCAATTGAAATTTCAAACTCAGTGTTGAAGCTACTATTATAAATTATGAAACCTGTAAGTACTAACTGTGCAATTCAGTCTGTGTTAAATAATAATGCTACAGTTAAAAGGTAATTAGTAGATTATATAATATTGTATAATGTACTGTTATGGAAGTGCATTTTCCAAATCCGCCCAAGAGGCAATGCAATGGATTCGTTTCATTTTTTTTTTTTTTGTGTTGAAATGATCCCCAGTAGGCCTATAGAAAACAACACTTTTCACAAGTTATTCATTATGTTACTAGGTACCTATCTTAATTATTCATTTTATTTTATTTCATGTTAGACAGGTATATATTAAAAAAACATAATATATTTTGCTCTCCACTATATACACATCTTTTTATTGGTATTAATTAATTCACTATACCTATGATAGAGTTAAACTGGTTAGTGTGGGTACACCAGTATGTAATTATTGTTTAATAATTATAATGTATGGTTTTATTGTTGACTATTACTCACTTACCAATAGAAACTTAGTGTTTTAATGTATTCAAATTAAACTATTATTGTTAGGTACCTATCTGATATTACCAGTTACCACTAACCTATTTAAATACTTATTATTGGGCACTTACTTAATATTTGTATTTAAATACTCAAGACCATAATTATTAGTATATTTTGTTTTGTAATGATTGTTCATGTCTTCACTTTTATTTTATAGGTGTTTAATTAATGTTGTTCCTGGCACAAAAGACATTTAAAATCACTCTGTTCATAGTCTGCTGTTGTGTCTAATTTATCCTCATCAGGAATACAGCGAATCACCATCCATCGGTTGCAGTCCGTACACTCAACCCATTCAACATCTTTTTTATGACACATTGCTCTGTGAGAATAACTAGTCCTGCCACAATAAAAGCAGATGTCTCTCATGAAATCAGAATTTTCCAACAAATATGTCTTGAGATACTGCCTATATCCCATAGGTTCGAAAAACTGATCAAAACAATCTCTGTTCATCAATGTAATGGCATAATATAGTACGTATACTCCACAATTGTACGAATCTTTTTGTAGCGGAACGTTTTGTAGTTTATGGTTACTTAAGTTGAATTTCGGAAACCATTTATGTTCACCATATGAACAGTACAGTTTAAGTCCCTTAACCAATTTATTGAAACGCTCTTGTTCATTGATCTTATGCCCCATAGGATCCATTATGAAACATTCTTTTGTACAAAAATCTACAAATGCTATTATCCAATGTGAACCTCCTACATTCCAAGGCATAACGAGAAAACTATTTTCTTTAATGGTCACCTTCTCTTTATAATATTTGTGTTTTTCAACAATAGCAGAAACCAAATCCGAACTGAATATTTGGGTGTTTGACTTTTTGCTATATTTCACAGAATAACTAGCCAATATAATAGATATCACAAAATTTGAAAGCCACATTTTTGTGCAGTCAAAAGGACTCTCCGACCTATAATCGGATAATGTATCAAAATCCGAAAACAATATTTCCGAGTAACCTATAATGTTCTCTACGTGTTTATATATGCCTACAGTATACTCGATTTTATCTTTGTTATCGTTGTTTCTGATCATTTGTCTATAAAAATTGACGTCTTTTTTTTAGTCTGTTAGAGTAAGTATCATGTTTTTATGGTGTCTTATCAA
Organism: Schizaphis graminum; assembly: GCA_020882235.1. Lineage (NCBI taxonomy): Eukaryota > Metazoa > Arthropoda > Insecta > Hemiptera > Aphididae > Schizaphis > Schizaphis graminum. Next base: position 7,128,999 of record CM037035.1, on the reverse strand, counting down.
TAGGCGAACAGTAACTACCAGGTGTTAAAAATGTTTTTACAGTTTTTACTGCGTTTGGGGTGACCATATTATTTTCTGTCATTTGATTATCTTCATCACTAATCGTAGTTAAATCAACTGCTATCTCTGTTTTCTTGTGTATAGCTTGAATAGGTTTAAATTTTTTCATATTTGCCATTAAGCTGCCTTGCTTAAAATAACCTATTTTCTTATTTTTTCTAGCTCGCCACTGTTCAGCGTCTTCATCGTCACTCAGATCTGTTGCTGTATTGACTGATAAGACGCTTTTGTTTTTCCAAAGAATATCGCCATCGACATTTCGTTTTTTGGGAATAGCACAACGCTTGTTCGGTATGTCACACAGGACTTCCTTGACAACACTTTCTATCCTGCCTCTAGTAAGCCTTATGAAGCGACTACATTTCATACTTTTTGCTTGTAGGCTGTTCCCTTTGAGATAATGAAACCATAATTCTGCACCAGAATTATTTGGTCTATGGCACACTTCTATTTTGGAATATAACATAAGACAAGTCCACATTGGTATGACGGGTACAACTGATCCCAGCAAGTCACTGAAGTATTCTTCGTTGTGAAACTCGTTTGGAACGCCTTCATTATCTAATGTAAATGATGCTCTTATGTCTCTAGACATTTTCTCAAAATGACCATAAAACTTTGAAGCTTTATATTTTCCCTTTGATAATGGGTTTGTTTTCAGATCATCTACCTGCGTTCCATCAGAATTTAAGAACAAATTGGTTTCAAAATCTTTGTACTCCTTTGAATTCAACACCGTCATATCGCTGTTGTTAATGTCAATCAGGTAGTCAATGGATTTCTGAACATCGCCATTTTGGTATGGTGAAAGTATAACAGTGCAAAGTGCTTTAAACCATTTATCCAAATCATTTACCATTTTCAGATCAAATGCTGGTGTTACAAAACCTACAACGATACGTGCAAGATCTTTGTTTTTATTAGTTTTGCCAGCTGCGCCATAGTACTTGAACACGTCGTCTGAAATATTTTTTACCAAGTGACAGCAACACAAATTGAGTATGATTTTTGATTTCATTTCTTTGTGATTGTACAAGTAATCATAACATTTATCTAGGTAGTCAATGACATCCTTGCACCCGTTAAAAGCCTGTGCCAGCGATTTGATTATTGCCGTGGAGAAATCACTCGTCACATTCGCAATTAAATCTGATACGTCAAAACCGTGTTCTGTTGCAAACTGTTTAAATGCATATAACCAACTGAAAATAGCTGTTGTTGATTGATTGGTACTTATGAATTCCGCAACTGGCATCATGTGATCATTTGCTTTTATTACTGCTGCGTAGTACAACAAACGTTTTTCTTGTTTTTTTTTTAACGTAGTAGGTCTTATGACTGTACTCGTCGCGTCAACATGTAATGTGACCGGTTTTAGTTTATTCAAAACCATCAATTGCTCCTTACTGAATATGTAACATTCGAAGTTAGGACTTTCGGGGGATGACACGTATTTCACGAATTCTGAGTTTTCAGAAGCCATTTGTACCATATCTAATCTGTCATCGCTATTGAAATCAAACTTACTCAGAGTCTCGTGTGACACTCTGTTATACACATACACACTGGTTGATCTTATGTTTTGAAGGTTCCCTCGTTTAATCTTGCTAGGAGAAGATTTCATTACATGTTTTTGCCTCAAAGCCAACGGTTTTGTGTGGCTCGCCTCTTTTCGATAACTCATTCGTTCCGGTCCTCTTAGAAAATTTGTTAATTTTCCACCATGGCTATAGTTTATTTGATTGCTAAGAACATACACCTTAACGGCGCTTTCAGTTTTTTTTCAAAATCAAACTTAAAACTTTTACAAGTATTGTGTCTGCAATAACCATAAATACTAGTGAACTTACCGCGACTATTTTTATTAACATTTTTTATGGACAGAACACAAGAGTTATTGACGGTTACAAACTTATCTCTAATCAACATATTTCTAAGGTCCTTTGACATTCTATCATGTTCATTAGACAACTTTTCAAGTTTATTCCATTCACTAATGGATAACTCTTAAGTACCCTCTATAGTGTTTAGATACGAAAAATTATATCGCTTTTCTTTTTTATTTTCTAGGTCACCGCTTATTGTCAACGGAAATATGTTTTTGGAATTCCTGGGAAGCGCTTTTGCGTCCGCCTCGGGAGTGCTACAAGCCACAATAGTTCCTAACAATTTTATCGGAGTTACAGTATCAATCAACTCCGCCTGATTCGGTAGCATTACAGATTTCATAGGAGAAAAATCACTGTCAACATAACTTTTATGACATTCAAAATCAACTGCTTGCGATGAATGTGTAAATGTTTGTTGTCTAGAAATGTCTACTTCTAACCTAATTGGAGTAGAAGTAATAACATTAGAATAGTTGGCAGCCAAAGAGTTGTTTGTCTCTTCAATCGTTATAATTTCCTCGGATCTAAGGAAACTGTTGTTCAAAGTGTCTAACGTCCAATTAAGTTCAGAGACTCCACAGTCAATCTCTAAATGTTCATTTGTTTGTTTTATCGCTGTACACTTAGAAATCTCTGACTCTATGTCACAGTCGGCTTTAAAATCTAGTTTTCGCCTAACATCCCTCCTCAGTACTTCATTTGAGGGCGTTTCAAAATTTGTTTTTTTATTAGTACAGTTATTCAGTACTGTTATATTTTCAGTTTCATAGGGATTCTGACCGGAATTGTCAGCCCTCGAGTTTTCGACATTGTCATTGATTCCTAATTTGTTGGGCTTACAACTTGTATTTGACAATGAGTGTGGAGTGATATCCACTACTCTGTCACAGATATCTAAATTGTTCTCAACAATAGACTTACCGATTTGTACCGGTAATAGTGTGTCGAAACCTTCATCACCATTTACAGATAAAGAGATTTCCTTGATTATCATGCGAGGCCTTTGACTCTTACGGAGTAATCTTATTATATTTTTTTTACTTTTAGTGATTTTTTTTAATCTACAAATTTTATTTACAGCTGAATATGGGTGTAGGACCAATTCATTGTTAGGTATTAAATATTTTATGTTTGCAGGTATATTAGTTTCTGTAGTTTCTCTAACGAGTTTACACAGCGTTGAGTTGTTCGCCGACAATGCTTGAACTACATCATAACTAAGTTTTTTTATATTATTTGTTTTAAATACCTCTTTGCAAATATCTATTATTCTCGGGTCAGACATTTTAACAGTTTCATCTATTATAGATGGGTATTTTAATCTAATGCAATCGGCAACATCCTTAACTCTGTTCTTAAGACTTACTTTTTGAATACGTCCACATATTTTTTTTTTATCAAGGGATACTTCTATCTTATTATCACTCTCAACAAGTGTGGAGAGTTTTGACGTACCGTTTATTCCACTGCATTGCTCCGTGTCAATGCTATTGGACATTGTGATTTTTTTTGTTTAAATAATAAAAAAAAATAACTCGTTTTATTAATGTGTTAAAGAAAGATACTATGTATAGAAATAGTATAATTTATTAAAAGTTCATAAATTAGTATAGGTACACACACTGAACTAAAGGTGTTTGTATTAATAGTACACAGTATACTGAACTTAAAATCAAATATTTAATCAGGCAAATAGGTTTAGAGTTCTCAATACTTTCGTATACACTCTTGCCGTGGTATAACACCAGATTTAAATTGTATATTATATATAATTATAAATCAATGGTCCACGTAGTTAAGGATAAAGCGGAGTTCTCAATACTTTCGTATACACTCCAATGTGGTATATAACCAAAATTTATTCATATAATGGTTCCACTTAAAGGAAAAAAACAGTTTAGGATATCTATAGTAGTAGGTCGTTATTGGTCGTATAGATCGCACAAAAACTGCTACCGCTAAAAAAAAAAAAAAAAAAAAAAGTTATGTCATTAAAATTGGTTAATTAAATCGTAAAATACTTTTAAAGCCATTTACTTAACATTTTACTTTGAGAAAGTTTAAAATTTTTCAAAACGTAAAGTATAAAATCGATTAATAATAATTATTTATGACAAATAACTTTAAAAAATATTAATTTTTAGTTTTTACATTAGGTATGCATTTTAATATTTTCATTCATTGTTCTTAATTCTAAATAATTTAACCAATTTTTCAACAGGTAATATAATATGTAGGTATACTCACAAAGTCACGACGAATAATTCTTAATTTTATTTCATAATAATGTATATTGTATTAGACATTAAAAATTAGGTACCTATTTAAATATGAATGGAAAAATAATGCCATATACATAATTTCCAACATGTAGCACAATAATTTTTATCTATCCCTTACAACTCAGCATAGCAAATAAGTATTCGACAAGAGTTAATCTTAGTCTTGCAAACTATAATATGAATTGTGATTCAATTGATCTATTATCAAACTTTAAGTTAAGAACATTGTCTGTGTATTTTTTTGTGATGATTCAATTGTTAGGCCAGTTTTAAGTAAAACATAAGTTTAAAAATGGTCACATATTGTAGAAAAATTTAAACGCGTAAACAAACAGAATGTTCTTAACTTAAAGTTGTATATTAGGCCAATTAAATTAAGTGTAACATTAAACTACACTGATATCATCCTAAAAACTACTGAAAACAATAAATTATAATAACTCATTAACATAATAAAAGTTTTTTTTCAATAAATTTAATATAATAATATGTAATTATTTTCATAAGATTTTAGTTTACTACTCTTGCGATGATTTCAATTCTATACTAGCCAGTGTTGAAATCTTCAAATGTGATACCGTCTGCTTTTTCTAAAAAAAAAAAATTTAAAAAACATGGCCTTTTATATAAAAAAAATTATTCTTTATGATACCCAAATAATAGACATTATTTGAGAACTATTTACAAATGCACACCGAAAGAATAGTCATCAACAAGGAAGTTAGAAACTAAACCTCCAATACACGTTGAGTACCTTTACTAATTGTGAATAGCAGTTAATCTATAGTTTTTGTATTTAATTATATGGCTTATATTTCTATACGAAAAATAATTTACACTTAAGCTGAAGTTCATAAGTTATCAATACATACAAATTTGAAAAAAAAAGTTTCCTTATTACTACTATAGCAAGTTATACAGAACAGTATTTTTCTTTTTAAATTACTTGAATATTGTTTATCCATGAAATTTGCAACACCGCTTACAGCACATTCTGATCAACTAAATGTCACCCATCTACTCACCTGTGACACTGCAGGGCCTGTAGGAGACACACTTATTAATTTAACTGTTACCTTTGGGCTTAGACAAATTTCTATATCAAAAAAAATCTACGGAGGTTGTAACTCCCAAAATTTCCCCTCTTTTATGTACCACATACCTGTCACATCAATATTATTTATACATATACTGATTCTAAAAATTCATAAAACAAATACAACAATAAGTTCAAAATATTTTAAATTGTGTTGAAATTCCTAGATTTATGTTATTTCTTGGGACACGCATTTGTTATTCATGGGACACAGTATTTTAGGCCCTGTGTGACAGAAATATGGGATGACCATATTGTCATTGTATACACCCTTATATACAATGAACCTTTTAACAAATATAATTATAATATATAACAAAACATTTATTTCGGTATGTAAAAGTAACAATTTAACACATGTAATAAGCTTTGTGATTTTAGCTAATATTATTGCTTTTACATATTATTGAACTTAACGTTATCTGTATTAACAATATTTAATTTTTTTATCGAGTTATGCGCATTTCTTGATTTATATAATACTTTTACATAATATTAAAGCAAACAATTACTAAGAGGTACGCAAGGGTGAAAATATAACTCACCTACTATACATAGACCATTGGTTGATCCGCTATCATTTGATATGCAATTATAGATTGTCTTTCACCATTTCACCACATGTTTCATTCAATAGAATCTTAAAATACATTAACAATTCAATTGTTTACAATAGCAACAACAACAAAAATTAATAATTGTTGATTTTATTCTGTAAAGTCCAAGAGTTAAATAGGAAATAAGAGAATTACATTAGAATTATTCCATAATAATTTTAAGATCAAATCATCAAACAAAAGAATCAAAGCATTTGTAATATAAACGAATCTCTTACCATGTACAATCCTGTAACTATACCTAGATTAAAAAAATTAGTTCCCTAGTTAAAATTACGAATAATATTACTATAGCCACTATATGAATACAGCCTATTGAATTATACAATTAATAATTTTCAAAATAAATTTGGCTGAATATAAAAAATTGGCCGCTTTATTCAGTAGGTACGCTGCATCTGCGATTAAAGTCGGCGCACGCTTACGGTTACCTATACCTGTCTACCTGAACCATCCTTCAAAAACTGCTGCCGCTGCGAAGTGCGACCACATTCGACTTTACTGCTGTAGTGATCATGTGACCAGTATGAATAGTACAATGTCACGTTTGCTGTTCAGTATCCGCTCTCCAACAGCTATTGACTTGTGTCTTGTGAGTAATTACTAACCTGCGAGTTGGTGATCATAGGTGTATCTAACGTCAACGTGTATAATATTGTGTATAAGTCTGGCTGTGAAAGTCCGATATTGCATTAGTAGTTAGTACAGTAGTTAAGACTTTTATTGACTTATGGCGGTAAAAACTACAATTATATTGTCTTGACTCTTGGAATGGCCGCATAGAGCGTGCGGGGCTCCGGGGTAACAACCATAGTATCAGACTTCAGCCAGAAATTCTCATGAAAGAAACGCATAAATTGGAGCCAACCTACCATGAACCTATTAATAGAGGTCTATGGGCCAACTGAAAATGCAAGAGTACCAACAATGAAATAAAAAAATTCCCAAATGTTGAAATGTATGTATTTTAAAATTCAAATATTATTGTAGAATTCGTAAATTGAAAAATATTTCGTTAACGAACTGTTTTCCGGGAAAACCGTAAGAGATAGGGCGAAAGTCGTAAGACATAAAATTGATCCCCATAACTAGCTACATAAGTTGTATGCATTTGATTTTTCGAAAAACCGTTATTAAGGATTTTTGAACACCCAAAATTTGAAATAACGAGTTTTTGGAAAAAAGAAAAACTGATTCTGGTGTAGAATTACATGTTAAACATTTTAACCTCTGTGATAATTTGTCGTTGGACCACCAGGTGACCGAGAAAACTTGAATGAAAATTGAGAATTTTGTTAATAAGTTGTATTTGTTAACAGACATAGTAACCAAAAAAAAAGTAATAATTTTATAATGTTACTCAGTCAACTAACTGTCAATCTTTTTATTCATAGTAGAAACTATTAAAGTGACCATGCACACTTAAAAACTAAAACCTAAAAAAAAATATTATGTTGTGATCCTACTGTGAAATCTGTGAATCTGTGTACCTAACACAAAACTCATAATAATTTTGATCATGTCTAATATGACAAAAGATATATGTTTTTATACTCTTTTATATACCAATGGAATTACTGACCATATATTATATTAGCAATATTATACAACAAATGTTGAATATGGTGTAATGCTATGAATTTAATGTCCATCAACAATTATTCATAATATTTTTTTTTTTTTTAATTTTTTAATGCAGTTTCAAAAACTTACATACACATTAATATCAGTTGTAAGTTCAACAAAATTTTTAAACCATAAAAAAAATTAAAAATTTCATTTATTTGATTAAAATCTATATATATTTTATTTATAAGATAGGTACATAGTTATTAGTTACATAAAATATGCATAAATTATAAAACTGTTGTTATATATATCTATTAAAAATTATATGGCCGAAATATAAATATAAATATTTTTTATTTTTTTCTATGTTTGTCATTATATACAAGTAAAAAAAAAAAAAAATAGCAGATACAAGACATGTTTATTTTGGTGAATTCATTCAAGAATGCGCAATTAAATGAAATGGTTCACACTGTTTAGTGAATCATTTGATCATAAGAATCGTAAATCATAATTAAACTTATTCATTTGTAGCGATTGACAAGTTCATTTAATTGAATCAGTACTTGATTCTACAGTTAGTTTTATCGTATCGTAATTATACAAAATAAAATAAAATTTCTTAATTCTAATTTATATACTAAAAAATTGAATTCGTAAGTTTATAAAGTTTGTAAGATTTGAATATAAAATAGTTAGTTATAGGAATGTAAATATCCATTATACAAAAAAACACTATTTCCATTATTTTGTTTTTATGGATGAAAATTTGATTTTATATAGTGTAAAAATAATTAAAATTAAAATAATTAGTTTGTTGACATATTAAAAAAGACAATAAACAAAAATCTTCTGTACCTTATAAGGAGTTAAGTGAAAAGAATTAATATTAGTCACAATAATCTTCATATCAAATAAATCTTTTATTTTATTTTTTATTTATTTTAAACCTATGACAAACTATGTTTGGTAATCAAACATCAGATATTTATCAATACAGTAATATGGAAAACTTGCTGGATAGTAATGCGATATATTTTAATCATGTAAACATTTAAACGTTAATTCAAACATCCAATTTATCTGGAATCTCTTCTTTGTAGACTATAACAAAAAAACAAATATCATATAAATAAAAGCATAAGTATACATTTTGTGAATATAAATGTAAAATAACCATCACCAATGTACTATTATTTATTTATTAATTATAATAACGATGTTATAGAATATCTGTTTTTTTTAAATGTTTAAACTATTGTGATAAAAATGAAACATAGGTAAACAGTAACACAAACATAGCAGTTAGTTTTGAATACAATTCTGTTGTTGAGTAGGTACATCAAATTAAATGGATGTTGACAATGTATTATGTATATTGATTGACCATAAAAATGTATATTATTTCTGTACTCTATAATAGAGAGTAGAATATTGTAAACTGTAATGTATTATTTAAATCCCTAACTTTGCATATGTAACAATGCCTAAGAATGTTGTTTTGGGTTAAATTAAAACTTAAATAATTATGATTTATGAACATAACTAATAGCAGTATCAAATTGCATTGATCCCCTGTGTGGCTATGGCTGTAATATACAGACTAATAAAATATAGGTAGTATTGATAAAATAACTTTACATTGCACATAGAAATAATTACACTGTTATAAAAATATAAAATAAAATCTGTATAATATACAAACCGGTTGTATCCTATAACTATGAATACACAGTGGTCACCACAGTCGAGTCAATCGTCAATCAGTGAGTAAAGTGAAAAAAGTCATCATACAATGACACTATTTTAAAATTGTATAATTTATGGGGCCATAACAATGTTTCGGCCATATTCAAAAATTTATGAAAATATTAAAATGATACCAAACATGCGTACTCACTACTTTACTCACCTAAAGATGAGGACGCCTGTTGGTCAAATTATACGTTCGAATTTCAAGTCTATTAAGCATCATAATTCCACTAGATATTTGAAGTATTAATAAAATAGTCACTCATAATGCCTACAGTAAAATAAATGTCCAACGTTTTTTTAGGCGTTTGGTAATTTTTTTAAGATAATTTTGTATGAATGTAACTATTTTTTTTACAATAATTATTATTTTAATACAGTGTATTATAGTATTTATACATACATTTATAAAAAATATTTATCAATGACTAAAATAGCTCCATCTGTTGTAAAATAGACGATTGTAGTATTCAATTTTATTTATAGCCAACAATCAGAACATAGATGGCACAAGCTAATTAAAAATAATGTAAATTATTAATAATCCTAAACCAATAAATCCCGTTGTTAGTGCGTGTTCTATAATTTCTATAAGTTCAACATATTATTTTGTCACTCTAAACAGTCAGGCGACTGTCGAGTAAAAAAAAAGTACCTAAATACGAATCAAAAAGGTACGGAAGCGTTGAAGGGCCAATCTTATGTTTTTTTTTATCTAATTATTATATAGATTATCATAACTCATTATTATCAATTAAAACTCGTAATTATCACACAACGCAACTCAAAATTACGCACTGACCCAAGTCGTTATTATGGATTATCACAACTTATTATGAATTAGAAATTAGAATTCGTAAAATAGAAAAATTTTGGAAATGGGGTTTGTGGGTGCTTTTAAATTTTTATAATCGATTCAAATTGTCACTAATTATATTACTTACTTACTACTTTACCATGGACTTGAACAAAACTATTAAAAACTATTTTAATATGGGACAAAAAAAAAAAAAGTTTTATGGACATTTGAGATCTGTGTTTTGTTTATGTTTCAATAATATTAGGTATAGCCAGGCTGCCAGATCCTTTCTTTCATCAATAGAAGGGGTTTATATAGTCGAGTTCTAAACATTTTAATTATTATTTAAACATAAAATATTGGTCGGTCGGTTGATTCTTCTATTATTCTATCTCTATGATACGATTTATTTTATAAATTATTTTATCATACAGTACACCTCAAATAGTAAACGAATTATGTATTTTATTAATTTGGCATACAGATTTGAAGGTATTATGTATAGGCAAACCTACCGCACATTCAATATTTTCATGATTTTCTATTTTCCTCACAAAACATTGCATATATAAAAACTGCCGACTCATTTATAATTGTGTAAGTGTCCAAATTCTGATTTTTTTATGAATTTTTGTCCAAAAACTTAACTTATTATTACGTATTTTTATTATTAGTATTTCAAGTTGAATCTCAAAATCTATAGTTGAATATCATAATAACAACATATTATATCATGTGTTAAATAAAGAGTTGTAAAATGCAAAGTTTTAGAAAGTTATGTTATACAATATAAAACTTTTTTAAATATTTATTTTATTTACTTATTGCAAGTCTGCATAATATTCAACATTAGGTATTTAGGACAATTTCTTTAATGAATCTGGTTTCGAAGTAAATAATTATATTTTTCAGTTATAAAAGTTTAACATTACCCTAAACGGTATAATAATACTGAATCTTCTACATTTTAATTACCAAAAGCAACAAAAAAACTATGAAAAATTACGACTTGGTACAATTTGTAAGAAATATATTCGCAAATTGCAAACGCCAAAGTCATATAATATTCTATGTAAATAAAACAACTATACATTACTTATTATACGATTTATACGTACAAATTACAAAAGGTATACCTTTTCAAATGTGTAAATATTCTTAAAATTTCGTAGTGTGTTTCATCATTATCTATGAGTAGGTACTATTATTACTTATTAGTACTGTATATTTCCATTAAATTGTTAAATTTTAGGAAGGTATTCATACTTAGTAAAACACTAGGTATGATGTATAATATCAATATATTATCTTATTCATAATATGAACGTCAATACGTCATGTACAACTTACTAATAAATGATTAAGACTTTGGGTGATTAAAGCAGTTTTTTCTACGCATCGTTTAGACATTTTTGTCAAAAATCGAACGGTACCAAAACCAAAGGAATAGGACGTTTTGTTGGGAAGTTATGATTTTATTATAATATGTAAGCAATTTCGTTGTATATATGAGATACGACCATCATTTTTAAAATGTACGACGCAGTCAGTCGATCACTCGATCGTAAGCCATACAATTTTTAATAAGTCGTTTTACTCTAGCACTATATTTTGATCCTTAATTAAGTAAAGCTTTATTAACTATTTAGTATTGGACTCAATCAATAAATTAAATTCATTAACCAAAATTGCGTTGATATTTGGTTTTCATTCCTAAGAAGAACCGACTACCAAACAATTAAACAACCGTACAAGATCTGACCGGAACGGGATATATCAGTGTTAAATATCAACTAGGTACCTAGGTAGGTATCAACAATTGTTCATATAACCGATGAACTTTGAATTTCAATCATCAAAATTAATGATATATACTCTTAAAAAATGCTTATAATTAAATGTATATTGTTGTGAATGTATAATACTAATAAAGAAAATACACATAGCTTTGTACAGCGGTACCTCTATTTATAACTTTTAATAAACAATGTAATATGGATAATAATAAATTCCATTTAAATTATGGTCGCCGGGTGGTGGGTGACGGGTCGGTTTGTTGTATAGTGTAATGGTTCATTGTATATTTGTGTAACTGTGTGTTAAATCATATTAGTGTGAGTGAGCATATTATATCTCACTGATATACATTTAAAAGTAACAATTAATTATAAAATTATTTTTACGCGAGTACAGAATTTTCGATTGCTGACTGACGACTGCACACTGCTGATCGAGTACAATTGTACAAACGCTACATATTGCAAACTGTAGTCCTTAATCCTTATTAAGACTTATAATAGTGCGTCATTCCTTATATTTGGCATTTGCAATGTTTACGTTTATAATTTTTGTTTAAAAATTCAAACTTTTAAATAATGAGTTCTAAAAAGCCAAAAGGTAGAGCTGCCAAAGAACGTGAAAAAAAATATTAAATTACAAATTGCAGCCTGTATCTCTTTGAATAATCAGTGATTAAGTGTGAGACCCACACTATATTATAAATAATAGATGTATTTTATTCAACTTTTTTCACACACTGATACATATTGTAATAATAATTTATTAATGCAGGTATAGTTGTATAGATAACATTTACAATGAAAATTTCTTCAAACAAACATTGAATATTTCGAATCAATAAATAAAAATTTAACAGATGTCGAATATTTTTCAAAAACAAAAAGAAAATTAGACTTTGCTTTATAATAATTATTGTTGGTTTATTAATATTCAATAGTCTTTTCGATGGTAATAATTATAATATAATAATAGAATTATTGTACAATATAATAATGGCCGAATGCTCCCCTCCATAATAATTACTCTGGATCCGCCCCTGATATTCACAAAATGTATTAATAATTAAAAGTATTCTTAATTAATAATTGTCGTAGTTTTATTTATTACGATAAAATATAAACTAAGTACAATCGATGATTTCTGATTTCATCAAAAGTCACATTTACAAAAAAACAATCATAAATGTTATTTTTGGTAATAAGATTTTGAAGCTTTGAAGTTTTTTTAACAAAAACTTCCGCAGACAATTTGACAGACTTTTTTTAAAGTACCATTATACCACACTCTCCTACCTAAGTAACCTACCAACCATCGTACTATTAAGCATGTAAAAAGCAAAAAACACATTTTGAAGAAAAAAATTTACAAAAATCACTTTTGAGTTGAACTGCATTCGTTCCAATATTTTATATTATTTTCATCCATTATTTATCTACTTATCTCTTAAACCTCCAATAAACACATACAAGTAGTATAAGTATAGGTAAAACAAAATTTAATTATATTTATTTTTTTATAATATACAGCGTTTAATTGTTTCATTTTCTTTGTTAAAGAAAATTATTGTACAATTTGTACATGTTATCTAAACTCAAGTACCTATATTACAGTGAATTTACATATTATCAAAATTTTAGGTAAGAACATTATCTTTGTTCTCGCGTTAGTTTTTTATGATAATTAACTTAAAAATTAAAATATCGTAACTAAACGCTTGAGGCGTGAAAACGACATCGACAACACGATAATTAGTTATTATTACAATTATTATTATCGATAACGTTGTTGGCTGGGAGTGAGTGGAGTGGTGGCTGCATCTTCGACTGCTACAGTCGGTAATTACTGGGTTTTTGCAGTCTAAAAATATTTTCAATATTTTCATACATTTGCGTGTTGCGACACCGTCAGCAAATACTACTACACCACTCTGCCCGCCAAGACAATATTATCATAACAAAACGAAATTATTTGTCCGTACTCTACACGAGAATGATGTAATAATATAATGAAATATAAATTATAAAAGTGATTTAATTCAGTTTAAAATGATTTTTTTTCAAACTAAATTTGTCCGGCGAGTACGGCCGATGCGATATATATTGTTTTGAATAAATGTTACTGTATGAGATTAAAATGTAGCTGAGCGGAGCGAATTGGGCGATGTCAAAAATATTTGTTATTAGCTTATTACGTTGATATAAATGAATTAATAATTATAGCATATTGAATTCAAGAATGTATTTTTTTGTTTTGAGGGCTAAGCCCTATGCACGATACGTCGATACGACTGTGTATAAATTAATTCTGTTAATAATAAAATATGTAAAATCAGGAACATTAATTTGATATTATAATATATTTTTTGTTTTTAATTGTCAAATTGTTCATTTAATTTGTTCGCGATTATGTACTACAAAGTAGTACAGATGTGAGAGTTCGGTAAACATAAGGTAAATTCCATTATTCGAATAATTCAAATTGAAACTGTGACGCAGATTACCAAAGTTAATATATTTTAGATGTTTGAAATGGTATTTTTCTAAAATATGTCGTAAAAAAAACTATATTTCCGGATTAAAAAAATAATACAACGTAAAATATTTTAAATTTCCGTGATATAACTTATTATGATTATTACAGCTAGATATTATTGACTACAAAAGTAAAATTAATAAATAAATATTGCAATTATCTTGAAAATAAATTATAGATCCAACTATCTAATGTAATATTATATTACTAGGTACTTTATACACCACTGGTTATTATGTGATATAATGTAAGTAATATTTATTCGTGCATTATAATTTACTAAAATATGTACATGTCTTGTTAAGAGAGGGCCCACATTAAGAAAAGGGCCCGAAAAATTGTAGGCACCCCCTGAAATTCAGGTCTGCCCACGCCTATGACTAGGAACTACGAGTTTGGTAACTGGTAAAATCACTAAAATGTTATTATTTTAAAATAAAAATTAATGATTTTATAGAATTTGTTATATTATATTCAGCCCATATTACACGCTGTATCTAAATAGGTAAATAATAAATATAACTCGTTTAGTTTAGGTAAAATACAAATTAATTTTTATACATTCCTAATTACATTCTACTATTGTATTATTTTTGTTTTATAAATATAATACATTAGAATATCATACGATTTATGTATGATGTATGGTGATTTTGACATAATATTATATTAATTATTTTAATAACAAAAACGCCAGGGGTGGATAGTAGCCAGTAGGCCCATAGGGAAAAAAATATTTTTCGTGTGGTCCACAGTCTGCGTATGTTGGGGCCCCACTAGGGTATACAGTATACACATTGGTTTTTTGCAGAATAAAATATTGACCAAATAGGAATAATTTAAATTTAAAACTATAAATTATTATTACTATTATTCTTAACAATATGATGATACAAAGAGAAGTCGACGATTTGCTTGAGGAACTTTAACATAATATTTTAAATTGTTATTGTTAATCGAAGAACTAAATATCCGTCCGCGAACACCGCCCGTTCTATCACGATACTAAATACAAATTTGTCGAAAATGATTGGGTATTTAATATTTTAATTAATAATAAAGAATCTAGTTAACAAGTAGTGAGCTAGACCTCCAACTTTGGGTGTAAAATTGTTATATTGCATTAAAATTTAAAAACTAATGTAGGTACTAAGTATATAGTATAATATGTGTAATTATTATATTATAATTATTATTGTATAATATATCGGCTGGTGTATTATTTTTTTCCGCGGACATGCAGTTGCATGTTTTATTTGGTGGTTTCCTGTAAAAACAGGCTAAAGTGAGGTTCAAATAAATCCATTTCATTATTGTTATGAAAAATGAATAATAAAAATATTATGCTTATTATAGCACATATCTTTCACAGTATATATTATAATATTATGCGTTTTACCCAGCACTACGAAAACAATGTTATTGGTGATATAATGTGGATACAATTGCCATGGGCAGACGAGTAGAGTGTGCGGTACGTTGGACATATTATTATAAATAATTATTAATAAATGTTCACTATGCATAGTACAACACGTCTCATCGTCTCATGGTTATCGCTGACAATATTATTGTTCGACTAGCTGTACTTGTAAACTTCGTTGCCCCTGCATCCGTATAAATTTGATTGCCTAATGCAAACATTAAGCGAGAGGATAAAAACTATTTTTGGTTTTCTGATTTATATTAAAATATAAATTATATTTCCGAATTCCGACATATCAACTTTACATTAATGTCCCGCCCAGCATTGCATTTTTTCAATCTATTAACCGATTATGTATCATACGTTAAAAATAATCTGTTATTAGAATAATCGATTAAATAATCGCACAGCCCTAAAATACTCCAAAATAATAAAGAGGTAATATATTGAGGTCATTAATGTGGATAAAAATTATGATATCATATCTATCAAAATCGGTTGAGTATTTCAAAAAAATTATATTTATTAAAAATGTTCTTTTTGAATCTAAGCTTTGAAAATGGAATACAAGATTTCCCTAAGTTATACTACATTTCACATAAAAAAAAACCTTACAGGAATGTAAAATTAAGTTTTTACGAGCGTTTGAAATTATCAATAGAAAAAAAGTTTAAAAAAGCGGGTAAGTGACCTCGGACTAAGGTAGGTTAAATTTGAATGCAATGATAGGTATCATTGTATACGAAAAACGATTCTGAACGGAGATGATTTGTCAGTCTAGGATATGTTAATATATTACAAATTCGATTTCTTCGAAAACTGGTTTTGCGTAAAAATTCCCGTTTTTCTGTCACTTTTTTTTTGTTTTTCTCGATTTTTTTGAAAACTGTTGGAAAATGTTTACTTTTCACCTCTATAATGCACCAAGGATATCCACTTTGCCACCGGAAACCACCCCCAAAGTTTGAAATTGAAGCATTATTTAAACTAGTTATGCTGTACACAGACACAAAAAAAAATAAAACACATCATTGTAAAATCAATACATTCATCACTCCGTTCAGAATCTAAAAACATTGGAAACTGAAAATGTCCGTAAGCAGCTCAAAACAAGTAAAAATATTTAGAACATTTTATGGGGTATAGGAAACGCTAATACAAACATTCAGTGCAAGTTTCATGCATCACTATATTGAGAATTTTAAAATATTCCTCCCGAATGCACCAACTAGATTCACTTTCCCATCGAACAAGATACTGTTGAAGAAAATCCTGTTTTGATTTTACTGCCCACCCCCAAACGGCGATGACAGACACAAAAATATAATACTTCATAATACTATTATATTATAATATTATCGATTAATATAATATTTAAAATCACTCGAGCTGATAAGATAATACCTATTTATGCATTATATTTATTATATTTTTATGTTTTTTCGTATACTATATATTTTTAATTTCTAAAATATTATCAGGCCATTTAGTACATTATTGTAACAGGCCACCGGGATTTGTCCCGGTGTCCCGCCAGGCAAGTCCGCCCCTGGCCATAGCCCATAGTCCCCCCCACAAATAAGATATAATTATAATAATAATAATAATAATAATTTATTACAATATAGTATTTACTCATACATTTTTACAAACATAATTATAATGTTATACATTTTTTTTTTATCTCCACAAGCTACAGACTTCTTGTACCTATTATTTTCATTTACATTTTAAGCTGATAAGAATTAATTATTTTATTTTTTTGAAATATTATAATATGTTTCTTGTATTTATTTTATATGATAAAAGTAGTACTCTAAAAAAAAAAAATAAGTTTCATAAAAATCAGAGGCCCTCTAATAACGGAGGCCATAGGCACTATATATATTATCCTGCCTAATGGTAAATAATATGGTCCAGGGTGTGTGGAGACATCAATATAATTGTTGACTGCAATGATTAACATTTTAGATACGTCGATATGGTCATAATGGTTTTTTCTTCGGAAATGGTATCCCTGACCATTGACAAAATATGGACAATTATAAATATACATTACAATAAATTATTATAACCGAGTTTTATGCTAAAAAAACGATAGTGGGGACGAGTTTTTATTTTGCTTCGCGCTCAGCAATCAATCGTCACTCTTCAGCTAGTCTTCGAAACGCAACATTGCAAGTGCAACAAGGCTAACTAATAATAATTTTTATAATTATTTTGTGTTCTATAAGTTGTAAGTATAGTACTTTCAAAATTGTATTTCCTAATTGTTTTAAATTAATAATTGTTTGTATGGATATTATACGTTGCTACGGGTTTTAGATTTTAACTTTTATTTTTTTTATGTATGTATAATTTATTGACGTTAGCAATGCATGTATAATATAACATTTTTTATTTTTATTTTTCAATACGGTAAATAAAAATTCTTAAATCTTATTTAATTATTTTTGAAAAATTCTAAAGAGCCAATTTGTAAATCTGATTTCTAGAAAACTTGATTATAAAAAACATTTATCTAAGCGAAGTGGTTTATTTTTTAATTGTTTATTGTCAAAATTTTTTGAAGTTGCTCATTAATTTTAATGATAAGTATAAATTTAAGTAATTCAGATTTTAATAACAACCTACTTAAAAATGCTCATAAGAGTTTCCAAAAAGTTACAATAGCTTTTTTATTTTATTATTTTTATAATTGTATTTAAGTGTGCGTTTGTCATCACATTTTGTGGCAGCAAAAATGCTTCGATTTTCTTTAACTTTAACAGTATCTTGTTCGATGAGAAAACAAAAAAATTAAAGAAAAAACGGGAATTAGGTATTACGTAAAATCAGTTTTTAACAAAATCGACAAAAAAACGATATAATAAATCTCACCAAGTCTGCAATATGCAATATCATCAATATCGATAAAAAATCCCTTGAAAAATATGCTGCCTCTTAAAAATTGCCGCTGTAGGCAAGTGCTTATTGTGCCTGCATATAAATACGCCACTGTAAACACCGCCATAAAATTTTCAAAATATTTTGACTTATTTTAAGCTATTTACGGATATATTCAGTTTCCAATTTTTTTTAGGTTTTTTTATCTATAGATGTCAATAAAATTGTATTCGTTGGGTAAAATAGCTTGAAAAACTTTAATATATTATTATAATGGCAGTTGAAAAATATTAAAAATACATAGGCACAATTTTTTTTTATTATTATTTAAAGTTTGCATTTTGACAAAATGTATCAAATTTAAAAATTTAAAAACAATTCTGTATTTAAAAATGTATAAAATGTTCAACTTGTATAGCTGAGGATTGAAAATTTAAAGCAATATTCAATGTAAATTGTTAATTCTGTAACCGAAAGATCTAAAAATATACATAAACACAGTTTTTTTAAATACTTATTTTATCAGTGGCGGCGCGTTTCATTGTCTACCCAAAAATATCAAATAATTTAATTTTAAGAATTAGTTGTTCATTATATGCTACTAGCTACTATACTATATTGTGTACAGTAATATGTGTGAGCAACGAATGTGATTCATACATTATTACTTATTATGTAAAATGTTATTTATATCTTATCTATACTGTAATCGCTGTTCCGTCGTCGCCGTCGAGGCGTCGAGGCGTCGAATCAGTCGAGACATGTTGAATTGTCTCATTAGTCATTACTCAATTATTTTAATACATTTTGGGTTTTTAGCTAATACAATTTTTTTCGAATTTTCTGTAACTTTATATTAAGGAGTACCCATATTAATTGATGGATGGTTTTCAAAACTTAATGTGAAAATTTAAAAATAATAACGATAGTTTTCCTTTATGTAGTGTGAAAAATTAAGTAAATATAGTTACTATAATATATTATAATCTCACTGTCGGTACTTTCACATGGGAGTATATTTAAAATGCTAAATATGAATAAACTGAATATTTAAATATACTTGTTTAACATTAAACAGTTTAATTATTCTCAAAATGTCATCACAATTTATAAGTACATGAATAGTAATAATTTAAAATAACAATGATATATACATTATTTAATACATTTTTAAAATTCTAGCCTTATTTAATTGATTATATTATAATAAAATAATTTTTAAAATTAAAGAAACATGGTACAACCACAAAAACAACAACAGCAGCAGCAGCAGCAGCAGTCGCCGCAACAACAGCAGCAGCAGCAGCCGCCGCAACAACAACAGCAGCAGCAGCGTCCGCCGTCGACGTCGACGTCTCATAATTGGGACGACGACGACTTGTCACCATCACCATCCCCATCCCCCGACCGCTCCCAAAACCCGTCCGAAAAGGGAGGTAGATCCGGTAGAGGACGCAGCGAATCCCCCGACCGCTCCCAAAACCCCTCTGAAAGGGGTCGAGGTAGAGGAAGGGGGAAAAATAAGCCAGGTCGTGGTGGTGGCCGCACCACCGCTCATATTGGGGAGGATGCAAACATGGTGTTGGTAAGTTTATTTTATTCCAATATAGAGATCAGCATTGCTCATTGCGCCCAGGCCCAGTCAGTACATCCCGACCAGGCCTTTCCCATATTAATTTTATAAAGTGTGCTGATCTCTATTATTTAATACTATGTATGACTAATACAATTTTACTGTATGTTTTTACAATTAAATAAATTCATCAATATGTTTTCAGCTCCTCCAATATCTGCGAATGGTGCGACCGAGGAAGCCACGACCCGGCAAACATAAAAGGGAGATGAAGAAGCGAGGTGGTGGTGGTGGCAGAGGAGGCAGAGGCGGCGGCGCTGGTGCTGTTGCATAATATTATATGAATTTATAATTATAAATTATATTATATTATAAATTTATAACACAAATTATTTACACAATATTATCGTTTTGCATTAGTATTATATATCCAGTGCTTGAATTGTGGGAAGGAGGATAGAATACTCATTCTTAAAATTATTTAAGTATACTAATCCCTTTTATAATTATATACTAACCGTTAAGAAATTCAAATATTCTAGTACACAATTTTTTATATTTCTGCATCCCCCTTTTGTTTTGTTCAATTTAAGCACTGAACACATCCTTCCTATACTAACTAGGTTTA
The DNA here is from genome assembly GCA_020882235.1 of Schizaphis graminum. NCBI lineage: Eukaryota > Metazoa > Arthropoda > Insecta > Hemiptera > Aphididae > Schizaphis > Schizaphis graminum. The sequence continues at coordinate 7,108,090 of CM037035.1, read as the reverse complement.
TGTTGCTAGGTCAGAGATTAGACACTAAATGTTTCTACTGACCCATAGCCAATGAACTTTTATGTCGGCAAACTATGATTTTTTTTCTCTCTTTTGCATCTGGTTCATACATCTAGTGATAAAAAAAAGTAAAGAATTATTAAGTAAAAACTAATAATATAATTTTAAAATAATAACTCATAAATAATATAAATAATAAATAAAATAAATAATAAATAAAAAAATGTTAACTTCTGAGAGCAGATGCTCTGCAGGTCAATTCAAGTACACTGCATGATATTTCTATTGAAGTCAACCTGTCGACTATACCTAAGTATTACGGAAGGTTGATTACATTTTTGATGGAAATCAATTAATATTATTATATTAATAGTATATTAGTATTACGTTTATAGGAATGTATTATTGCTATAAACTTTTATACAAATACCAACTGGGCACCTTACTGTAGAACAGTGTGAATAGGTTTATGGTATAGCTTAAAATTAATGTAAATATTTGAAAATGTGATTTGCAAAATTACTAAATATAATAAATATTTATTATTTGTAAGTGGGTGATAACCAGCTAGTTCAATGAATTTCTTAGTAATAATATGATCAAAATTGTGCATCTGTACCATCTAAGCAGTTAGTAGATAAAAATTGACAACTACCGTCTAATATAGATTTATTCAATAATTTTTTTATAAGCCAACTGATTGTTGATATAATATAAAATGTTTAATTCATGCATACACATAAGATCTTGCTTTATTGTTTCCAAAATCACAGAATCAGTTTTTTTTTAATTAAAGATTAAATAAAAATTTATAAAAATAAAATAATTTGTTCATCTAACCTGTTATTTCCAGTGAGGATTATGTCAAATCACTTCACACACTTTTTACAGTCATGAGTAGAATTCCAAGTTTGAGTTGGATGATCATCAGTCAAATTGTTCAAGAATACAACTGAAGCATCCTAAATAATCTTCAGTTTCTTCATTGTAAAATGCACAACGAGTTATATTTTCATGATCACCAAAAGCACTTTAAAAATAATTACATGATTATTTATATATTGAAATAAAAAAGTTAAATGACTAGGTATTGATATAAAAACATTAAAAATCTTCAAAAAAAAAAAAAAATTAAAAACCAAGTAAGTAATATATTTTACAGAAGTTTGCCTAATTCAGTAACTAAATCTATATAAGTTTGTGCATACATTCAATAAATAATATTATAAAACATAAAATTAAATTAAATAGGCACCTCACTTTAAGATATTATTGGATTCTGTGTTGATGTAGGCAAACAAATGGAATAAATTAAATGACTTACAGCAATAAAAATGTTCTCAAATTTTAACCACACTAGTAATCAAAATAAATTTTCATTTAATTGTAAATGTTGGTTAATAAAAAAAAAAACATTGTATGAATTCCAGTGGTTATGTAATAATGTTAAAAAAGTATCACCAACAAAAGATGATAGAATCACAAATACTGTTCAAATTATAAATATTATAGTTATTTCATAAATCTAGGATAATCATTAGCTACATATAAATTTGAAATCATAAAACACAGTTGACAGACACTGAGACACAGCGAACACAACTTGTACAGGTACGAGACTGGTGAGAGAATGAACAAAACTGAATGACATTGAAACTTCAAAGGTAGGAGGGAGACGGAGAATGGTAGCCTGCATGAATGTTGTACCTATCGTCTGGCGCAATAGGGCATAATAAGTACATGAAATAATAAAACCTATAAATATAGCAGGCACAATGAGACACCTGGAATTTCTAGTTTAATTCAAAAATATTGGTAATACACGTTAAAATGTGTTTGTGTTGGTGCAAAAACCCAGCCTACAACGCACGTGTAGGTAATTATCTAAAATTAAATAAATTATATCACTAAATCATCCACAACAAATTGCATGACAAGCAAAAGCTAATTACGTAATCGTTAAACTTTATAGTCTATTTTCCCCATACAAATACTCCCTACAAATGTTACTAAAAACTAGTACATAATAACCATGGATGAGGTATAAACAATATTCCATTTAACCTTTAGTGGACACATCTGCCCTTTCCATTCGTGTAGGTTTAAAAGCGTGAGCTCTGCCGGAACACGTTTAAATATTTTTTCCAAAATACGTGGTTTAACGGACGACCGTCTACCGGGCATACCGTCGCGCGCGCGGTACTTACTCAATTTCGAAAATTCATATCTCGAAACTGGCCAAAGTGTTCCCTTAGATATTTTAACACTTTGTTAAACATCACCTGCCCTTTCCGTTCGTGTAGGTTTAAAAGCGTGAGCTCTGCCGGAACACGTTCAAATATTTTTTCCAAAATACGCGGTTTAACGGACGACCGTCTACCGGGCATACCGTCGCGCGCGTGGTACTTACTCAATTTCGAAAATTCATATCTCGAAACTGGCCAAAGTGTTCCCTTAGATATTTTAACACTTTGTTAAACATCACCTGCCCTTTCCGTTCGTGTAGGTTTAAAAGCGTGAGCTCTGCCGGAACACGTTCAAATATTTTTTCCAAAATACGCGGTTTAACGGACGACCGTCTACCGGGCATACCGTCGCGCGCGCGGTACTTACTCAATTTCGAAAATTCATATCTCGAAACTGGCCAAAGTGTTCCCTTAGATATTTTAACACTTTGTTAAACATCACCTGCCCTTTCCGTTCGTGTAGGTTTAAAAGCGTGAGCTCTGCCGGAACACGTTCAAATATTTTTTCCAAAATACGCGGTTTAACGGACGACCGTCTACCGGGCATACCGTCGCGCGCGCGGTACTTACTCAATTTCGAAAATTCATATCTCGAAACTGGCCAAAGTGTTCCCTTAGATATTTTAACACTTTGTTAAACATCACCTGCCCTTTCCGTTCGTGTAGGTTTAAAAGCGTGAGCTCTGCCGGAACACGTTCAAATATTTTTTCCAAAATACGCGGTTTAACGGACGACCGTCTACCGGGCATACCGTCGCGCGCGTGGTACTTACTCAATTTCGAAAATTCATATCTCGAAACTGGCCAAAGTGTTCCCTTAGATATTTTAACACTTTGTTAAACATCACCTGCCCTTTCCGTTCGTGTAGGTTTAAAAGCGTGAGCTCTGCCGGAACACGTTCAAATATTTTTTCCAAAATACGCGGTTTAACGGACGACCGTCTACCGGGCATACCGTCGCGCGCGCGGTACTTACTCAATTTCGAAAATTCATATCTCGAAACTGGCCAAAGTGTTCCCTTAGATATTTTAACACTTTGTTAAACATCACCTGCCCTTTCCGTTCGTGTAGGTTTAAAAGCGTGAGCTCTGCCGGAACACGTTCAAATATTTTTTCCAAAATACGCGGTTTAACGGACGACCGTCTACCGGGCATACCGTCGCGCGCGCGGTACTTACTCAATTTCGAAAATTCATATCTCGAAACTGGCCAAAGTGTTCCCTTAGATATTTTAACACTTTGTTAAACATCACCTGCCCTTTCCGTTCGTGTAGGTTTAAAAGCGTTTCGTATTTTTTTCATTTTTTCGTTTTCACCTATGAGCTGTCTACCGAGTGTATGATTGGATGGTACTTAATTTTGAAGTGTATATAGGCACCTGTAGTCTAAGTGTCACATAAATAAGGGTGGATCTAGCAAATACTAACGGTCGGGGCACTTTATAGGAAAAGTTATATAATATAGATAGTGTCCCTCACCAAAATAAAAACAATATTATATTATATTATATTTAATTATATAATAATATAATATATTATATTTAATTATAAAATAATATAATATATTATATTTAATTATAAAATAATATAATATATTATATTTAATTATAAAATAATATAATGTATTAAATTATATTATACTAAATTATATTATATTATGTTTTATAATATTAATTTTAGTATATTTTATATTGTATGGTACAATAACTCTATGTTTTATAATGTTTGATGAATTTAAATTAATTAATTAATTAATTAATTATTTAATTAAAACAATAACTTAGCGTTGAATGTTTTGCTAATTTCGTTTTCGACTCGCTTTTGTGGTAGCACTGAATCGGATAGCAATTATTGTATACAATTATTTTATTATGGTATTTTTGAATTCGTAAATGTTAAGGGTTTGGGATACACTGGGCCTCTTATCTATTGCTATTGGATTATTGCTAATGTAATCCTCGCATAATAGTAGTAATCAGTCACGATGACATCAAATTAGAATAAAAATCTTTGATAAATAATATTAATAATAACAATAAATAAGTTTGAATTTGACTTTAATGTATTGCCTGAAGTATTTATATTAATAATGTAGACTATTTAAGTATAGTTTTAGACGATTTAAATTTCTGAATAAATTTGGTTAATCCAAAAATTATATTATTATATTATTAAATTAATATTACAAATGAATGTAATGCACGTAAAAAATTACAATATGTCAAAAGATATTGTTCGCAAATGCATGTAAAAGACAATTAATAAAAATATCCAACTCTCATTACGTACGAAATATATTAATTACACAAGAAAAATAGTGCTTAACGCAAAATTCGTTGCGGATCGGAAACGGTTTAAATGCTCGAGATTTGATAGGAATTAATAACTCAAACAGTAGTCGATAGGTTTGGGCGTTAGGTCCCCTTGAATAGAATAGGCAGGTATAGCAAGATCGAACCCCGCCCCGGCAGAATTAGCGGCGGCGCATTCCTTAACATGGCCGCCCGGATTTTTTGCATTTTTTTCTCGATTTTTTCAGAAATATTTTGTTTTATATTTATTATGAATAAATACACGATTAAATTTACTTCCGTATTTACAGTTTCTTTTTCTGTAAATTAATAGAATAAATTACAAATTGTAACTCCCGTGTTATGAATGTTGTTAATATTGTATATTCAATACAATTTCAACTATCCGCCCACATTGTCCGCGATTCGGCGCAATCGGATTGCTTACTTGATTACTTTAGTTGTGTATCATAATTGATTTTCCCCGTTGATTGCTGACTACTAAAATTCAACACGCGATTTACCTCTGACTTTTTTACGAGCATATCAACACCCGACTATCGACTTCCGAGGGAACATGGAAAAAAGGTATAAAATATATTTGTACATAACATATTTCGAAATGAGAATTAATGAATAGTTCTTATTATTTCACCAATTCCGCCCACAAAGTCCGCGATCCGACGAAGTCGGATTGCCTATCTGGTAGGTTTATTTGCGTGTAAACTGATTTTTACCATAGATAACTGATAAAGTATTTAACATTCAAAAACTCACTTTCACTTAAAATATTTTACCAACAAAACAGCATCCGCCTAACGATTAAAAGGCAATAACATTGCTTTAAAAAACTTTTACGTTGCACAATTTATTTATTTTAAATACATACAAATACAATTAATTAATGGATAAGATTTACTTCCATATAAACAGTTTGCTTTACTGTGAATTACTGATTAATTAATAATATCATTGTCATAGTGCATGCGTTGTACACTCAATAGTCAATTGATTTAATATTTGATCCATGTGCCGACATAGTCTGCGATCCGATAGTTGCATTGAATTTATTTTCACAAGTGATTACCGATTATTCAACGCTCAAACGACAACATTCGACTTAAACATTTTTTCCTACTTTTGAAGGCAGGTTAGACAATCCGCCGTAGGTGGATTTACCAACCAGGAATCTATTTATACCGGTTGAGGGCTGATAGCTAGACACTCAAAATTCTACGTCTCACCTTTCAAAAATTGTTCACTTTCGAAAGAAGACCGCCAAACAAGCGAACGTCTTATCAATTCTCGACAACACCCGCCTTATCATCCCGATAGAAGACTCGCAGTACCACCAAATCTTCCTTTTTTAAAAACCTTCTGCTCTCAAGCTCTTCCATCCGTCCTAGGGTTTTCACTTACACCGAGTTTCACCCAAAGCGAGTTTCACGGGCCGCTAGTCTTATATAATAAAACGTGAAGCAGTTCGCCCGTTGTCCGCCCCGGCGCTACCAGTACTTTAGCAGAAAGCCAATCGAAAATTAGAATTTTTTTCCCGACCCGTTATCACCTTTTTGCGTTATCGCCGTCGGCTTCAGTTAGTTCTGTTTGTCACTGCCGACCGCCTTACGAATTTTGAAGCCGTTTTTCGTTTTGTGGACACGTTATATTATCACCGCCGCCGACCGTTATCGCGCTCCCTCGACGTTATTATTACTATATATTACTATACGTTATGTTTATGTATCGCTTTTTCGAAAATTTCTATTGCTCTCAATAATATTTTTTAAGCCCGTTTATGCCGACCTGAAGGCGTTTTTCGACCCCGCGGTCGTGTTTTTCGCCTACGTCGCGTCTTTTTACGGCCGGTAGTGTGCCCGTTGTTTACGTGTTTGTTTTTTTTCGCGTTCACTCAGACGACCGACGTATGAGGTCTGTACTCGGTATATATATTAAATTTTTTTTCGATTAATCGTGCGGTTTAATTCGATGTGTATTTTATTTCTCTGTACGTGTTTGCAGTCCTCCCGTTCCGGATACAAAAAGTCATTTCGTAGACGTCGTTGCAGACTGTCGACGTCGGAGATTGTTTTTTTCAACGCATCAAAGGCTGTCAAGGTGTGTATTTATTTAAATATATCTCACTAATGTTTGTGTATATACTACATTAGTCTGTTATCATATGTGTTGCAGGTTTATGTGCAATCGTCGTAAGAGCAGAGACATTCATTCCGCCGCGCATCGTTGATTTACCTACTACATAATATAGACGCGCGTTACACTGGCCCCCCCACTTCTAAAAATAATCATTATTTTACTATGTATAATTAGTACGTAATTAGTATGAATTTGTACCACCATTTTTGAAATTTGTACGCAACTCGTTCTACGAGAAAAATCCATTTTTGTGTGGGGGGGCTGGGGTAACGTTATTCCAGCCCCTCGCAACCGCTTAAACACTGTTCATAAAAACCCTAAGTATACCAATAATTAGTACGTAATTAGTATGAATTTGTACCACCATTTTTGAAATTTGTACGCAACTCGTTCTACGAGAAAAATCCATTTTTGTGTGGGGGGGCTGGGGTAACGTTATTCCAGCCCCTCGCAACCGCTTAAACACTGTTCATAAAAACCCTAAGTATACCAATAATTAGTACGTAATTAGTATGAATTTGTACCACCATTTTTGAAATTTGTACGCAACTCGTTCTACGAGAAAAATCCATTTTAGCGTCTAACTAAATAGTAAAAATACATTTTTATATAGTTTTATAATATTTTGGTTTATTTTGGTATTGTTTCTGCCCGACCCGGTCCTCCAAAAGCTCGGCTCATCTGATACTGGACCGGGTAGGCCTTAAAAAAAATAAAGAGGGCTGGATCGGGCTTTTTTGGTATAAATTTGTTGAATAGGGCTTTTTAATAATTGTTTACATATCGCCTGGGCATTTTTTGGTTTTTTTTTTTTGTAAGACATGTAATTATTATTTAAAACCAAAATGATAAGTTAAGAAATTTTGGAATAATCACGAATAACGAATATTTTAATATATTTTAAATAAATATATACTGTATAAATAAATACTAATATAAATATATTTTATACTACATATACTGGATCAACCGGGCTTTAAAAAAAAATTGTAAATTTTACAATTTGACTGATTGACTGGGCTGAGCCGTACATTGCACATTGGTACATCTATATAATACTCGTATATGATAATCTAGATATTCACTATTTTTGTTTTTAGATATTTATAATAATTAGTTATAATATGATTTTTTTTAACATTTGTTTTTATTGTATATTTAATAATTTGTAATATTCATATTTTTATTTTAAAATGAAACCGTACATCTTGCGTAAATTATTGTATTATTATTATATATTTAAATCCTACAGTTAATTATAATTATTAATATTATACTCATAATGATATTAATATTTATTTTGTAAACATAATATACATCGATAGGTATACTTGTACAATTCACTATGTGTTGCAAGAGTCCTGGATTTTAATTTGTTTTGGATTTTTGTTCTAATTTTAAACGTTTATTACGATATTTAGCTGACAGGCATGCGTTTTTCGATTATGATTAGTGGGTATAATAATGTGTAGATGTAATAGTTCTGTATACATTTGCTATTTATATAAATTATAATTTGTTATTTCGTTTACATTATTGTTAACAATTTTACCATTTTATTCGGAAGAACCACGTATTGATGTTCCTGTGCCACATGTTATGAGTGAATCTGTTATTGAATATTTAACCATTACCAGTGCTTATATAAACGAACACCTTATAATAAGAACTTGTAATTAATTTTTTATTTTTGAGTAATTATATTAATCCTAAATGGCTGGTCGAAAACCAGCTCTTCCAGCATCAGTCATTATTGATGCTGTTTTAAAATTTAAAGATAAAATAATATCTACTAATGCCGATGGAAAAAAAGGTAAGTACCTACTTTGTACCTATTTTTATTTTTCAAGTATAGATGTATAATATAAGTAGTAGATCTTTGGAAAACAGTTCTCAAGTAGAATAGTTTCAAGCTGATTTGAATTTAGTCCAACATACGAACAAATCGAAACATTTACGTTCGCCATAGAAAAAGTTTACTGTATCTGCTCAGATACTGTAAGTAGGTATCTATACTATCCTCATTATAATAAAAACGCTGGAAATAAACCTTTACAAATTTAATCAATTAGACAAATTACTAATTTGTGAATATCCAAAATACCATGAATAAATTTATTTTAGGTATAGCCGTATAAGTAAATTTTATATAAGTATAATGTTTTCATTATAATTTTATCATTAATTGCTTTTTTGGTAAATTGGTCCAATTTCCAAAATCCACTAAATCCAGCCCTGCTCATAAATGTATGTTAACATTGTGTACCTGTTTGTATTTTACTATTTAAATTGTTAGCATTTGCTAAAACTATTATAAATTATTCAATAATTTTTCATTTATTGAGAAGATTTATTACCTACTGATCATACTACCGTATGCGATCAACATTTAATATCTTATAATAGAATAAAAAGAAACTTTCTAACTTTTAAGTTTACAAATTGTTCATTATAATAATAGATATTTAAATTGGAAAGGTTTGTATTTTGTAGCAAAAAATGTTTTTAAATACCTTTCATACAAATAACATACCTAACTGGTATGCTAGGTAATTGAAATACTACTATATAATTAATATTTATATATTAGTTTATATAATTCAGAAAATTATGAAATAATTTGATTTAGAATTTATGCATTAGAAAAATATTTTTATACCATAATAATTAAATTCAAATTGTTTTTATTTTTAATTCTGAGTTTAGTGTGACATCTGTGACAAGTATTAACAAGAATTTTCCTATATAAAAAGGGGCTTAATAACTTAATAAGCATTACAATTTCAAATGTTTACAAAATATGTCAAAATTGCGAACAACTGCAAGGATTTTTGAAGTTGAAAATTCATAAAATTTTTGTGATTTATATCTAAGGTTTTCACCCAACATAAGGTTCTCTATAACTTTTTCTTCAAATGACAGTGAAAAAAAAAACTCCAACGTCAATAAAGAAAACATTTTATGAGATTGATAATTTAAGAAATTTATTATTTTACGAAATCGAATAAAATAACGAAATAGGTACTACAATTTAAATATCGTATACCTAACTATATTATAATATATATTAATATATCCTACTAATTATCCTAAACTGACAAATCATCTCCATTCAAAATTGTTTTTTTATACGGGGTAATTCTTTTAGCATAAAACACTCATTATTTAAAAAAGTATTCATGTTTTTAAAAATATTTTTTTACATAGTTTCAAGTTTAAAAAAACAATGTTTTTATTAAAAAACCATATTTTTAAATATTTTTTATCCTTATAATTTTTTATTGTTCTTACTTTTTTGAATGGTACGGGATTAACCCTCAAAATATTTATCCACTACTCTGCTTGTCTAAACTTTAAATACGTATAACTCATAAATTACTCGCCCTAAATTCGAATTTTATGTATCAAAATACTCAGAAAATTATTCTGCTTTGGAATATGACAACAATACGACAACATTTGGAGCAGTAATAATGATCCGATTTTTGACTTCAGCCCCTCTTTGAATAGGGAATTGAATCTAGTTGGTACTTTAGGGGGGTCAAAATTAAAATTTTCTAATAGTTTTCAAAAAAATCGAGAAAAACAAAAAAAAAATGACAGAAAAATGGACATTTTACGGAAAAACCACTTTTCGACAAAATCGATTTTTTGATTTTGCTGTAACTCAAAAACGAATTATTGTAAATACTTGAAATTTTCACCAAATGTTTATATTATGGTTATCTCTTTACAGATAAATTTTCAAAATATTTTGACCATTTTTAAGCTACTAATAGACAATTGAAATTTTCGACTTTTCTAAGTTTTTTTTTTCTTCAAATGCCGATAAAAATTTTTTAGGTGGCCAGAAAATCTTGAAAATTTAATACAAGGTTTCTTATAAGTTGTTCTTAAAGCGATAAAAAAAAATCCGAAATCGTTAGTCACAATTTTTTTTTATAAGCGTTTAAAGTTCGAATTTATACGAAATATGTCAAAATTTAAATTAAATTTCATACGCTCATAATGCGAATGTTGGCCATAGTAACCATAGTAACATAATATAAAAACTATACTATTTGTTTCAAAATAGAATATTTGACAATATTTAAATATAATATATCCTAAACTGACAAATCATCTTCGTTCAGAATCGTTTTTCGTATACAATGATACCTATCATTGCATTCAAATTTAACCTTCCATAGTCTGAGGTTCACCCCACCCCCTAATATACAGCAGAGCGATACTCACTTACCAAATTTTTTATTAATAAACAGATACCAGTGGCGTAGTTACGGGGGGGGTGTAAGGGGTTTCCACCCCCCCCCCCCCCCATCATTAAAACAAAATGTTTTTTTTTATATTGGTTATAATTTTAAATAATAGTTATACTAAATAATACTAGTATAAATTAACATGTATATTATTATTACTATTTATAAAAATATAGTTGTAGAAATTATCCGAGTGTTTACACTTCTATTTTAAGAAAACCAATTAGGTATAAAATCGACGAAAACAGCGATAACGGCCTCCAACGTTCAGCACGCCGACGCTGGTCGATATTATCTACGATATTACGATCTGTCGACCGACATAATATTTCATTTGATTGTTAGAGTTTGAAACTTTGAAACATTAGTTTTTTTAAATTCAAAATTTTTTAAAATTACACTACACGATACGCATATCAACTATGGATAAATTTGTTATAAAGGTAAGCATATTAAACAATATTGCATTATTTTTATACAATGTTAATAGTTTAATACATTAATACAATAAATTGCGCATAGCTTAAACTTTGAAAACATTATTATTTTATTTATTCTAATAAAATAATAATTCAATTGTTGCGTAATTAACAGTTTTAGTATTTATTATTTATTTTTGTTGATATTACTGTTTAGTATTTAATGTTTATTTTATACTACATAGTATAAAATACTAGCTTCTATTAAAGTATATTTGAATATTTAAAAATTTTATAATATTACTTAACGAATACAAATAATCGATCAAAATATTAATTTTGTATTTTAGAAATCGAAACCTAAAGATTCTACCATAGAAAATTCTTTAGAACCTAAAAATGATCTAAATATTAAGACTCCTGAAACCTGTATACCTTCTTCATCTTTTACTTCAGTTAATATAAGAATTAATGACATAATATATTTTGTTAACCGTGTGTTATCTGATAGTGAAATTTATACAGTTATAAATAATATATGGACACCAGATATAACGTTTAATTTTCCCATACATAAAAACTTCGATAAAAATAAAAAAGGGCAAACGAGCAAATTTCAATTTAATTGGTTATTAAGATGGCGATGGTTAGCATACTCTGAAAAAGAAGACGGTGCATTTTGTAAACTTTGTGTTGCTTTTTCCAAATCTGAAGGTGGGATAAATGGCCAGAAACTTGGTGCTTTGGTTATAAATAAATTTGATAATTGGAAACACGCTATAGAAACGTTTACTAAACATGATAAACTAAATTATCATATTAAAAGTGTAATAGATACCGATAATTTTTTAAAAACGAGGAATAATCCAAGCATATCCATTGAAAATCAATTAGATACAGCACGTAGTAAACAAGTAAATGAAAACAGAATAAATATTTTACCTATAATTGAAGTTATTATTTTATGTGGTCGTCAAGAGCTTGCAATACGAGGACATAGAGATTTTGGTAAAATTAGTGTAGATACAATACAAACTTCAAATGAAGGAAACTTTAGGGAACTATTGCGGTATAGAGCTCGTGGTGATCTAAAGCTTAAAACATTTCTTGAAGGTCCGGGCGAACGAAATAAATATATTAGTCCTACTAGCCAAAATGCTATTATTGATTGTTGCAACACGGTAATACTTAATAAAATTGTAGCTAAAATAAATAAAGCAAAATGTTTCACTGTCCTCGCTGATGAAACTGCCGATATATCTGGTATAGAGCAAGTGTCTTTATGTGCTAAATATGTTGATGTAGATGAAAAAGTTGTCAGAGAAGATTTTTTGCAATTTGTTCCCACAAACGATTTAACTGGCAAAGGCTTAGCAACCCTAATTATTGAAAATTTGAAGGCGTTCGGGATAGAACTTGAGTATTTACGTGGACAGGGGTACGATGGGGCTGCAGCTATGTCTGGACAATTTAATGGTGTTAGATCACATATTTCTCAATTATATCCGATGGCAACTTATGTACACTGTACAGCACACACCTTAAACCTAGCAGTATCTAAATCCTGTACAATACAACCAATTAGAAACTGCTTGGGTACGATTGGAAAAACACGAGATTTTTTTGTATACCCTAAACGAAAAAATATACTTTCACAAGCGATCGAAGAATTTAATGGAACAATTAATGCAAAAACATTAAAACGCAACTGTGCTACAAGATGGATCGAACGTTTTCATTCAGTTCATGATTTTATCGAACTTTTAGAATGTGTCATTGATTCCTTAGACACTATTAGTAGTTGGGCCGATGGTGATACCTCAAGTCAAGCAAATAATTTAAAAAATTCAATCTTACAAGGAGAGTTTATCATATCACTTTTGGTTTTATCTAAAATATTTGCCATTGGATTGCCACTGTCTAAACAATTCCAAAGCGTTGCTATTGATTTAAGAGAAGCTATGGTTTTAGCTAATGCGACACTGTCTGAATTAAAAACAATTCGAAGTAACGTTGATGAATATTTTCATGATATCTACACAAAAGCATTTGCTCTAGCTCAGGAGTTGTGTTTTTCAATAACATTACCTCGAATTGCACGTAAACAAAAAAACAGAGATAACTATTCAGTGAATACACCTGAAGAATATTTTAAAATAACAATATTCATACCCTATTTAGACTTATTTATTAACGAAATTGAATCAAGATTTATTGAACATCAGAAAATATTAAAAGGATTTCAAAACTTATTTCCAAAAACGTTAGAAATGTCAACACTTGAAAAAGATGAATTTATTAGTTTGATAGATTTTTATAATGATGATTTGGTAGATAACAATAAAGATATTTTGATATCTGAGTTAAAACTTTGGCAACGTAAAATACTTGCATTAGATAAACAACCTAAAAATGCTATGGATGCTTTAATTATTTGCAATGACATGTATCCAAATATATACAAATTGCTACAAATATTAGCAACACTACCTGTTTCAACAGCTTCATCCGAAAGGTCTTTTTCATCATTGAAGAGAATTAAAACGTACCTAAGGAATACAATGTCAGAGGTATTTATATAACATATTATATTATAGGAACTGTATTTAATTAAATAAAAATATGAATGATATTTTAAATTTTTAGAAAAGATTAAATGGATTGGCAATGCTGTCCATTCATCGTTCAATATCAGTGGATGCAAAGGAAGTGTTGGACGAATTATCTACAAACAAACGACGGGTGGACTTTATTTTATGAATTTCTTATTATAATAAACTAATATAACACTGTTAAAACTATTTATAACTAAAACCAATTTGAAACAAAATAAAAATGACGTTTAGTTTAACTAATAACTTGTAAATTTGATCATAATTTTATTCCGTTAATAAAATATTATTATTATTATTATTATTATTATTATAAATATATTTTAAAACCCCCCCCAGAAAAAAATCGTATCTACGCCGCTGACAGATACTATAAAGTAACCATAGTAACATAATATAGTAACTATACTATTTGTTTCAAAATAGAATATATGACAATATTTAAATATAATATATCCTAGACTGACAAATCATCTTCGTTCAGAATCGTTTATCGTATGCAATGATACCTATCATTACATTCAAATTTAACCTACCATAGTCTGAGGTCCAACCCACCCCCTAATATACAGCAGAGCGATACCCACTTACCCGCTTTTTTATAATTGGATTTTTATTGCTTTTTTTGTTTCATTAGAAATTGTTGTTGCATCAAATGAAATTTGGCATGATATTAGTGTTTATCTAAATGGCGTCGTTAGTAAGAATGCTATACATGTGTTCGTGCATCGCGATCGTCATAATGTGAAAGCAGCTTTAGGTTTTCAAAAAGAGCAAACACTTGACTTTCACAGTATTTCGAAAAATGTCAATTTGGAAAGCTTCAATGAACGGGGTGATTCAAACTTAATAGGTAAGCGTTTTCAATTTAAATTATATCACCTATTTTAAAATTAATGTTATTGCAGATGAATCTAGTGATTATAGCAGTGATGATACACTAAATAAATTACCAACTAAATGTTTTACATTTACTTTTTCAACCGATGAATGGAAACAGATACAGCCCCAGGAAGTAGTTTACAAGATGAATGATCGTATGAAACAAAAAAATGGTACTCGATCCTATTTTATTCTACCAAAAGGATCATGGACATCCTTATTAGCAGAATTTTTTTGGGAACATACGAAATTACCCTGTTGTATAGCGTTCAAAAGAGCAAAAGTATATGAATTTGGAAATTATTATATAACTGTAGATGGTAGATGTTCCGTATGTAGATCAATTTTTAAAGGAATTGTTTCAGACAAACCATCTGAAAATTCAAGGTAGTTTTATTATTTTAAATATTTCTATTGAACAATTACTTATTTCATAAAAGACATTTTCATCTTATTAAGGGTTATTATGCAATGTACATTTTCTGGAAACTTTGAACTAGAACACAGGAAGTTAAAAAAACGTCGATTAATAGGCCCTGCTATAGATAAAGCATTGATGTCAATAGTTGACAATAAAATTTCCTGTGAAACATACAGAGAGAATGAAGCAGTGCGCCTGATGAATATAGGTAATTATTGTAATTTCATTTTTTGTACCTTCACATTTTATTTAAAAAATTATTTTTGAAGCACTGTACCCTTCTTCTATTATCTTAAAATAAATACAAGTGTTCAATATTTTTTTTATGATATAAATACCAATTGAATATAAAAAAAAATTTTAATTAAAAAATCGACTGATATAACATAGCTTTATAATTGCATCACAAATATTTGTAAATATTATATATAGATATATTATTGTAGAGTATAACAGAAAGATCTGAAATATGAAATATATTTTGTTATAATCAATTTTTTTTAATATTTATAATTTGTAGAATGTAGACGCTCGTGCTTCGTGTATATTATATTATTTTTTATTTAAACTTTTCAATTCTGAAATTAATTTAAAATTTTCGAAGCCAATTTTTCTGATTTTTAAATCAAAGCAATTACAGTTATGAGTAGTTATAATAGATATGAATATATATATTTTTTTTTATGAATGTGAATGAAATCTGTAAGAAAAAACCATACCTAACGTGCAACTCAATAATTTTCCATTTTAAGGAAAATCTATGAATCATAAAAAAGGGAGATGATGTTTACAAAGTGGCCATAGCGGGTAAAATGGTTGTCTTATTATTCTGTCGTAAAAAAATAAAACTAATATACAACTGCTGTTCTCACGTGGATTAATTCCTTGTTATCATATTTATTAACTGATAAACATCTATTGATAAAAACATTTACCGTTTTCATTTAAAACTAAAATTAAATGTTTTGATATTTTTGATGTAAGGTAAATGCTCTGATACCTAAATGAGGATATCTTATAAACATAGTAATTAATATACCCATATTATTTTTTTTTTAAATCTACATTTGTTTTTATATGTTATAGAATTGACTTGAATTTAATTAGTTAATATAATTAATATTTTTTTGAATAGTAAACTTGAAATTATTTAATTATTTAAATTAAACTTTAAATTATTTTAATTAATCGATTAATTGATTTATCGATTGATTTTTACTCATTTAAAAAAAATCGATTAATCGAATGATAATTAATCGGTTAATCAATGGTCGATTTAATCGGTTATTCAATTGTCGATTTACCTAATCAAAAAAAAGTTATTGTTTTTTATAAGTATTGAAATTTAAAATTGTTGATGAAATTCGTTAAAAAAAATGGATTAGTCACATCTTACATCTATTGAAAAATAATTAAAAGTATAAAACTATTTTTACTATTTTACGTGGACATTGACTAACCACTTTATACACCTACAGGTGGGTAAAGTGAACAATTTTGTACTTTTTTAAAAAACAAAAATAACTTTTTATTTATTTACTTAAAATTGTTTCTGATTAAAAATTATGATTCCTAACATGTTTAACTAAACAATCTTGAAGGTTTCATAAAAAAAAAATTCCTAAAGTGTGACATTGTGTTGAACCTTAAGGTGGTCACTTTGGACACATTTCCCCTATATTTTGATAATAAGTAACCATGACAACGGAAACCTTTCGAAAAATCAGGCAGACACCAAAAACATCTGGCCAGTCCAAAATCATATTTATGTTAAAATTGGTTTAAAAAAAAAAAACATTATTGTAGTTATCCGCTCGGAAATTAAAATAAAAACGTACATTGTTAATGATATTTCATACTACTTGATATTCTGGTTTTTGTACAACGAGTATTTCAATACCGTCTATATATATTTTTGTTATCGTTAGGAGATCCAGATCCACCAATTATACCTTCTGGAAATACATTACGAGCATTAAAATCAAGAAAAATTGCTTCTACAAAACGACATAATGATACAATTACATCTTTAGTTATAATGAAATCAGAAAATGATTATAAAAACATCTTACATGACATGGGGAGTCATCCGTTTTTTATTCACTATCATAGCGGAGAACAAATTCACATGTATAGGAAATATTGTAGTAGTAATCCCTATCCAAAACTAATAGTAGATGCTACAGGTTCTATTATAAAAAATTTTTATAAATTCAATTTAGAAAAGACCCGATCAATTTTCTTATATGAAGCTATAATATATGATGAAGTAAACGAACAAAGTACGACGTTAACAAATATGTTAACTGAAAGGCATACCACTATATCCATCTTCAATTGGTTAGCGAAATGGTTAAGTTGTAATATCCCACAACCTCGACAAACGGTATGCGATCAGTCTTTAGCATTACTTTCGGCTATTACTCAATGTTTTACGCAATATTCGTCATTGCAAAACTATATTCAAGTATGTGGGGATTTATTAACAGATCAAATTCCTAATAACTCCCACTGGGTACCTAAATGTTTCATTAGGATTGACGTAGCCCATTTTATCAGATTAGCAAGTAAATGGCCACCACTAAAATTAGCACCTCCTAGAATAAGAGAGCTAATATTACGAACAATTGGACTCATAGTGAAGAGCCAAACATTAGAGGACGTACACACCCTCCTATTGTCACTTTTTGTGGTTTTAATAAATGAAACAAATGGCATTGACAAAGAAACTGGGCTTGAAACCTCTTGTGAAAAACATTATAATGTCCTAATATCAGCTACGACAACTGGATTTTTAACATTTAAAGATAAATTTGATGAAATCATGGCTTTTATTGAGTCTGAAAATGATGCTCGTGAAGTGTTGGAAGAAGAATATGAGCGTCAAATTGAAGGTTTAAGTGAAGAAAATCCATTTAAATCTTGGGCAGAAAAAATACATGAAAAAAGTAAGTCCCTGGTTCAAGAAGGATTAGGAATCAACCCTATGTATTTACCTTCTTTAATACCATACATAGTAAAATGTACAAAATTACTGCCACTGTGGTCAGCAATTATGGTTCCCATATTCGGTTTTGGCGAAGAAACTTCAAGCTCTGCAGCAGTTGAATCGAGTTTCCAGAAACTCAAAAATGTTACCTTAAATCACATAGATTTTCCAATGAGTATAGAGTCTTTTCTTGAACATCACATAAAATCACTTCGCGGATCATCACTTCTAAAAGCTGGACAAAAATGTAGATCCATAAGTGAAAACTTAGATAATCTATTCATAAATGAGCAGGATAATATCATTCCTGATAACAATGACATAGAAGAAGACGTTTACAAGTGTCCTTTATGTTCCACTGGATCTTTGCCATCAATTAATGGTGCTCATAAATGCACAATATGTAAGACACCGGTTCATGCTATTCCAAGTTGTTCTTCACATATCGAAGGAGATGAAACTTTACGGATATGTAAAAATCGTTCAGAAGTTAGGAATGTCGATCTAAATGAAAATAATGCAATGGAGACATGGAATAAGAAAACAAAAAAAAAGCTTAAGAGTAATTCTTATCTTCTTCCTAACCCACATTTACGCCATCTTGATATGAATGCTAGAAAAAATATAAAAACGCTCCCTTTACTCAAAAATGGATCTCGTGCGGATGAATTAAAAAGCCTTAAAATTATTAATATTGATGGCGCAATTATTTTAAGCAATACGTGTGCATTCGATGCTGTAGTATCATTGATTATGGTGGCATTTTGTGATAGCACGATTTTTTCTAATGAATTACTACAGAAAAATACAGTATTTATAGAATTTATATCAAAAATTTTGAAAAATGGAATTTCTTCAAGCACTTATACACAAAGAGCTGAATTGATAGCTGATCGATTAAACCCAAAATTGGAGATCCTACAAAATGATGTTACACTTCTCATCTGCGATACAACAGCCATGGAAGTTATAAAAGCAATGTTGGTTGAGTTTCCTTCAATTATTGAGACAGTCAATTGTTCAAACAAGGAATGTGAAAAACATCATCCATACCAACGATCAGTAAGCTATATAACATTCCAAACAAAAAATGGTCAATTGCAGGAACTACAAGAGTTTCTAATTGATCGCATCCGTACGGAAAAAGTGGTATGTGTACAATCTAAAACCGCGGAATTAACACGCTGCAATGGATATCAAACTATAGAGCCTACAATATCGCCAGTGCACATTCTCATTGAAATAATCTTTTGGAAAGGTATGATTATCATTTAAAATATTTGAATACATATTAATATATTAATACAATTTTTCTGACACTTATTTAGGTGAAAATATTGAACACAGCAATGATGCAGGGTGTACAATGGATTTAAAGCTGTGTGATATCCCTCAAGTTTTAAATGTGAACTCCATTTCATATGAACTACGAGGAGTGATACATTTTCGTAGAGGTAGAAGTTTACTTCGGAATACAGTAGGACATTACACAGCTTACGTAAAAAGATCCGGAAAAAATTGGGAATTATTTGATGACCTTAAAAAAAAGCCAATACCGGTAAAAGAAACAACAAAAGTATCGTGTGAATTATTGTTATACACTATTTAATCCAAAACATTAAAGCAATAATAATGTAATACACAGACATTGAATTTAATTTATATTTGATATTAAAAAATTGACTACTATAAATATTATCTAGTAAGCCTATAATTACAATAAAGAGAGTAAATAATAAATACATTTGTTACATAATTATTTTTGTCATATTACTGTCCTTTCCATATTAAAAATGTGGTGTTTTCTTTGAGATATTCATTTCCCTTTTATACTGTAATATCGAAGAAGTATAGAACATTAGTACCTACTTATCCAATTGCATATTATATAATAAATAATATACAGTGATTTTTTTATCGAAGAACACTCATTATTTTTGAAAGTATTCATGTTTTTGAAAATATATTTTTAAATATTTTTTATCATTATATTTTTTTAAGTTTTTTACTTTTTTGAATGACACCATATAGTTTCAATTTCATATTCCAAAGCAGTATAATTTTCTGAATATTTTGATACATAAAAATCGAATTTAGGGCCAGTAGTTAATGAGTTATAAGTATTTAAAGTTTTAACAAGCGGAGTAGTAGACAAACATTTTGCGGGGTAACCCCGTACCACTCACTCCGGGCAAACACTTATAACTCATAAACTACTGGCCCTAAATTCAATTTTTATGTATCAAAATATTCAGAAAATTATACTGCTTTGGAATATGAAATTGAAACTATATGGTGTCATTCAAAAAAGTAAAAAACTTAAAAAATATAAATGTAAAAAATATTTAAAAATATAATTTTTTAATAAAAATGTTGTTTTTTAAACAACTTGAAACTATGTATAAACCCCCCCCCCACACACAAAAATGGATTTTTCTCGTAGAACGAATTGCGTACAAATTTCAAAAATGGTGGTACAAATTCATACTAATTACGTACTAATTATTGGTATACTTAGGGTTTTTATGAACAGTGTTTAAGCGGTTGCGAGGGGCTGGAATAACGTTACCCCAGCCCCCCCACACAAAAATGGATTTTTCTCGTAGAACGAGTTGCGTACAAATTTCAAAAATGGTGGTACAAATTCATACTAATTACGTACTAATTATACATAGTAAAATAATGATTATTTTTAGAAGTGGGGGGGCCGGTGTAATGCACGTATAATATAGTTAAATTACTGTTTTTTTGATTCAATAAATTGCATTTTATCATTTTATTTACATTGTCTTATCCTTTGTAACTCAACCCTAACACCATTAGATTCATTTTTTACCTCAGGTTGTGCTCGGTGGCACAGAAGTGTTTGTGGACGATGGAGGCCGATTCGCATAGCATATTATTTATGATGTATATAATATGTGATTTAAAACTACAAAGGTTTTTTTTTGAGGTAGTACCTATATTTACATTCATGCAGCTCCAGATTAATACATTAGATACATACATTGACTGTATAAACATTTACTACAGGTTAGCTAATAGTTTTTAGGTGATTTGTTGAGTTAAAGTAGTTTTATAAAGAGTAATATATACCACACAGTACTACACAATATGTATACGGTAATAACATAATAAATAATTAATAGTCTCAGTGTTAAAACATTAAAATGAATATAATTAACTATACTTTTATATTGTTATCTTTCTAATAAAATAAAAACTTATACTAATGTATCATGAATATATTATTATTATATACATTTTCCTAACAATTTGTATATTATATTTTTTTTAGTAAAAAATGTACAATACTAAACATCATAGAACAGTATTAATCAGCAACTTTAAATTCAATTTTTTAGATTATAAAAAAATACTTAATCAAATATAATATATTAATAATACCTATAATAATAAAAAATAAGTTGTTGTTACATATCTAATTAAACATATTACATGTATTTGTAATTGAGAGAGCATTAAAAAGCATTTATTTTGTTAAATGTATTTTGATAATAATATGGGATTATTATTAAAGAGATGAGGTCATTAATATTGAATTCTTTCAAAATAAATTTGGTATCTACACCTATATTGTATTATAAATATGACAATAATGACAATACAAACAAATATTCTGGACAAACACAATTCATATGAATAAATCCGAGCCTCATTCCACACGAAATATACGAATTGCATAGGAAAAACGGTGCTTGACGCAAAATTCGTCGCGGGTCGAAAACGGTTTAAATGCTCGAGATTTTAATGACTTTTTCAACTCGAACTGTAGTCGATAGGATTAGGCGTTAGGTCCCAATGTATATGTTAGGCAGGGGTACCAAGAACGAATCTCGCTCCGGCCGATTCGGCGGCGGCATGTGCTGATCGTGGCCGCCCGGTTTTTTTGCATTTTTTTTACGTAATCTTTTATTTAAAATTATTATTTTATATTGAATCATAGCTGGACATTATAACAATGATTTTTTTTTTTCATAAATTATTGAACTATAATTCTCATCTCACACATCGCGTTGCATTTCACATTACATTATGATTATTATACAATACCATTTGCGCTGTAAACTTAATAAATAAAAATATATACCTTTATTATTATTATTATTATTGTTTATTATTATTTATTATTATTTATTTAAAAATCTAAAATGCATGGATCATCGTACGCTTTGAAAAAAAAAAAAGTAATAAAGTTGATTTCGATTTTATTTTACGTACGTATTTATTTCAGTCATCGCAAGTCCAATAATTTGTCGACAGCGGTGTCAAAAAGATTAAAAGATTATCTTATCGTCGACAAATTATCGATGTAACATATTGTAAATCTATTTATTGTTTATTCATTGGTAAATTTGCTGTGACTATATATATACAACACGTATTTAATTTTTTTTGTACATTATTCAAGTCTGTTACATATAAAACCAATGTAGGAAACACCATATAACATATCGAAAATATTAAGGGCAAAATATAGTCAAACACGATTGATGTATTAATATAATATATTATAAATATATGCAATATTGGGCAATGGGCATTGTACAAAATTTATATATAATGATATATAATAATAAAAATATGCAATAAGTACGAGGCAATGTTATTTTAAGAGACTTAACAAACATAGATACAATAATAAAATATTTAAAAACACGTGATATGTACACAACACAAAATATTTAAATACAAAAACGTTTTTAAAAAGAAAGTGATTTTATCAGATTATTTTTGGGAATTATTATTATACATAATGTAAAACAAAACAGTGTATAATAACATTTAACAAAATAGGTTTAATAGTCTACATATAATTTATTAATTTAATATACAGGGTGATTCTTTTATCAAACAACACTCATTAATTCAAAAAGTATTAACTTTTTTCAATTTTTTTTTTTTCAAAATTTTTAGTTTTATGCTTTTCTAAAACTATGTAAAATTTTTATTTTTTTCACTTTAATATTTAATAGTGAAATCACTATCAACTTTTGATTTTCAAATGGCAACCTATACTTAAAATGTTATAAAATAGTAGGGATATTTTTTTTATGAATTCTAACGTTTAAATTATTATTTTTTATTTAACCGTTCGCGAGTTATAGCTGCTCAAAGTTGGGCGGTTTTCGGTTTTAATTTCTGAAGACCAGTAGTCAGTACATGGGTAATAAATAATAATAATAGGTACATATTTTCACATATCACATGTAATAAACTCGTTATCGACTATCGTTCAACACAGTAATGACAATGAACTTCGTACCTGTAGGTTACAAATTAATTGTTATGACTAATTTAGATAATAATTAATAACCTGATTAAAGTTTTGATAAGAAAATAAATGAGTTGGGGACAGTGAGTCGTCCGAAGGTCTACCACTGTTAACATTTTTCGGACAAGTGCTTATCACTCAAAAAAAAATATAATTATCATTTAAAAAATTTTATGTTGGTGATAGATTTTACACGACTATTTTAGATTCTGAACAGAGTGATGAATGTATTGATTTTACAATGATGTGTGTTTTTTTTTTTTTTTTTGTGTATGACGACAACATTTGGAGCAGTAATATTGCTTCGATTTTCTCAAACAGTATCGTTTATGAAGCAAAAGTGAATCTAGTTGGTACTTTGGGGGGTCAAAAGTTAAAAAATTTCAATATTTTTCAAATGCGTCGGAAAAAACCCTAAAAAAGTAACGGAAAAACGGGATTTTTTACGCAAAATCAGTTTTCGACAAAATCGATTTTTTTATTTTGCTATAACTCAAAAACTAATTGATGTAAATACTTGAAATTTTCAACAAATATTTTGACTTTTTTTGAGCTATTTATAGACAATTTAAATTTTCAATTTTTTTTTTAAATAACGATAAAAATTTTTGGCTGGCCAGAAAATCTTGAAAATTTAATACAAGGTTTCTTATAAGTTGTTCTTAAAGTGAAAATTGCGACTAACGATTTTGGATTTTTTTTTTTATAAGTGCTTAAAGTTCGAATTTATACGAAATATGTTAAAATTGCGAAAATTTGCAAGTAATTTTGTGGTTGAAAAATCGTAAACATTTATTTCTTTTATAATTAAGTTTTGAAAATTTGGTACAAGGATCTCCATAAATTTGTCTTTAAATATCTGTAAATAAAACTCTACCGGACTAAGACAAAAAAATTTAAGGAGTGTTTGAAATTTAAATTTTTACAAAACCGCATTAAATAACGGTTTAGCCTCAAACGATTTTTGATATTTGTTTTTATCCAAAAAGTATAAGTTGTAGAAACTTGAAAATTTCATCAGTTGTTTATAGGGTTCTAAACTTGAAATATTTCAATGAAATATTGAAAAATATTTTTTCTTCTTTTAAACATGATCGGTTATAGTTGATAAGAAATAATATATTGATTAAACACTGCAGAAAATATTCATGATAAATATACAAAAATATGCACTATAAATTTTTGATATTTTTTAATTTATCACTTGTATTATTAATTGGATCCTTATTGGTTATTTTTATTATTATTTCTTATACATATTTTCTTTGTTTTACACATTAAACCAACTTTTGAAAATTTTCATTTGCAAGTTGACGTGATTATAAACTTTAAGATATAATAATTTATATTTTATTTTTCATTGCAATGAAATATTTCATGAAGATTTCATGAAATTTTAAAACCCTAGTTGTTTATAATAGCTTTTCTTTATATAATTTTATTTTCAAATATTCACTCATTTTTATTCAATTTATAGGCATTTGAAATAATAAATTTTTTTAGATTCTGAACGGAGTGATGAATGTATTGTGATTTTACAATGATTTGTGTTTTTTTTTTTTTTTTGTGTTTGTGTACAGCATAACTAGTCGAAATAGGTAATGCTTCAATTTAAAACTTTGGGGGTGGTTTCCGATGGCAGAGTGAATATCATTGGTGCATTATACAGGGCAAAAGTAAACATTTTCCAACAATTTTCAAATAAATAAAAAAAAACAAAAAAGTGACAGAAAAACGGGAATCTTTAAAAATAAAAATTAAATTAAAATAAAAAATATATTTTTTATATGGTTGTAATTCAAAAACTAATCACTGTAAATACTTGAAATTTTCACCAAATGTTTATGTTAGTGTTATCTATATACAGTTAAATTTGAAAAAAAAAACATTTTGCCTTTTTTTGAGTTATTTATAGACCACTGAAATATACGATTTTTATGAGAATTTATTTTTGAAGTGTAGATAAAAAAATTGTGGATTACCAAAAAAACTTGAAAATTTAATACAAGGTTCCTTATGAGTTGTTCTTATTGTAGTTAAAAAAAAATTAAAAATCGTTAGTAACAATTTTGTTTTATAAGCGTTTATAGTTAAACATTTTACAAAATATGTCAAAATCGTGATAATTTGCAAATAATTTTGAAGTTTAATAATCATAAAATTGTTTGTGTTTATATCTAAGTATAAAAAATTCAACACTAAGTTTTCCATAAGTTTTCCTTCAAGTAGCTATAGAGAAAACTCGAAGCAGCATTATAGGAAAAATTTTAAGTGTGTTAGAATTTTAAATTTTTACCAAATAGCGTAACAACAATGATTTACCCTCAAACGATTTTAAAATATATTTGTTGTTTTTAAAATAGTATAAGTCGTAAAACTTGAAAATTATTTAAATTGACATTTTCTTCACATGATTTGATTTTCAAAATATTTTGACTTTTTTTGAGCTATTTATAGACAACTGAAATTTTCCTAGGAATTTTTTTTTGTAGTGTCGATAAAATTTTTTTGGAGGAGTCAAAATATTTGAAAAATTAATACAAAGTCCCTCATAAAATATTCTTATGGCGATAAAAAATTATAAGAAACATAGGCACAATTTTTTTTTTATTAGCATTTGAAATTCAAATATTGACAAAAATTCGTCAAAATTATGATTATTTTTAATTATTTTGTAGTTAAAAATTTATAAATATTTTACTATCAAAAGCTAAGAATTGATAATTTAATACTATGCTGTCCATAAGTTAAGCTCAGAATCGTAAACACAAGAAATTTTCACTAAATGTTTATACTAGCTTTTTCTATAGGTACATTAAAATTTGTTCAAAATATTTTGATTTGTTATAATATTAAAAATCCAGTCATTTTTTTTATAAGCATTTCAATTTAAAATATTAACAAAATACGTAAAAATGAAAAAAATTTGCAAATTATTTTGAGCTATAGATTCTTAAAAAATGCAATACAAGATTTCTCATAAGTTTGTGGACCTTTATCAAAAAAAAAAATGTTTAAATTTTATGTATTTTTAATATTTTCATATCATATTATTACAAAATTGGATATTTATTATTTACTTGCCATTTCATAATAGCAATTAAGCATATCCGTTTTTTTTTTTGATTTGAATAAGACATAATGTATTTATGTCAGTTGAAGGCACTTGACTGTTTATTTATACAGAAAACAAATTTAAAATTAATAGTTCAATATTTTTGTCTGACAAAAATTTTAAGATGTATGATTTATATTCATACCATGAATTGATACTATTTGAAATTCCCTTTAAGGTAAGTATAGAAAAAAAAATTAATTTCACAATAATTTATTGAATAAATTAAAATTATACATACGTCATACATGTACATTGTACACATAATTAAGTAATTATAATTTGCATACAAATATTAATATAATAAGTATAAGTATAATATAAATCAATTTTCATTAAAATTATAAAAAAAAATTGATTAAATGATAAAAATACAAGTTACCTTATATTGTTTAGCAATTAGCATATTTTGCATTATACAGTTAATTTTAGAAAAAGACATATTTATAAATTTAATTATTAGGCAATTCACGACGAGTCAAGTATACATAAAATTGTTATTTTTTAAACATCATAATTTAAGTCATTAGGGCCCGATTTTTAACATAATGTAGGTTTTTACACTTAAAATAATTTTGATTAAATATTGATCAACATTTCCTAATTTCTAAATTCTATTTCTATAGTTAGTATTATCTTAATGCATATCTAAATAAAATATAACATTGTAATGATAATTATAATACCTATTGGGTGTTTGATACAAGTCTAATACGTTCAAATATTATAAAATTAAGTAAAATAATTTTAACTTAGCTCAGTTATACATATATAAATTTATAATTCTCTTTATTAATGACATTTCAATTTTTTCATAGTAAATAAATTTTTAAATACTTTATATATTTTTTTAAATATTTATACACATTAATATAATATTCACAAAAAATATATATTATATTGTTAATGCATAAATATGTTCATATTCTTAAATTAATTGTTTACATTAAAAACCGGGCCCTAGTAACAATAAATCCCTAATTAATTTTATTTTATATTATTAGTAACCACTATAAAATGTCAATATCATTTTAAAGTCCAGGATTATGAAAAATCTATTCCAAATTTGATGACACAGATTAATCAAAATTTTCGTTAAGCAGTTATGCAAAATATGAGTAATGATAAACATGTGTTCAAGAAATTCAGAACAAATTCTCCATTAACCCCAGACCTAAAACAATAGTAGCATTTAAAAGTGGCACCAATAATATATCAACTTAGATATGTAAATTTAATAGTAATAATTAATAACTTAATAATTAGCAATAAATAGGCAACAACATTAACCATTTACAATTGTTAAAACAATGTTTATTTTGTATATTACTAACTACTATGTAATACCTAAATATAATTTTAAAAATATATTTAATTTAATATTTAAATTGTCAATTGAGTAATGAGTATACACATATATAAACAAGTATATACTTAGTGATAATCATAATATACATATGTGATAGTTTTTTTTTTTTTAAAACATTAATCATTTAATTTACTCTATTTATACATATTAATATATTATAATTATTTTTATTTTTATTAAACATAAGTTTTAATGATTAATGTTGCTGCCCCATATTTAATTTAACTGCATAATATGAAGTATTAAAATTTAGTATACTAGCATTTACAATATTTTTTTATCATTCACAATTTTCTTTACATATTATTTATTGATAGGTTACAGTTTTCCTTAGGATGTAATCGGGCAGACTTGATTATTTTACGCTTCTTTGAAATTAACTAGATTATCTACAAAAAAGATAATAAAAACTTAATAACTTCCTCTTAAAATTGAATAATGTTACAAATAAAAAATATTTATACATACCTATGATCGATGTTGTTATATGTTGGAATATTAAAATCCAATATAGTATTTTTAACAGTTGTATAGTATTATTTTAGTTTTCACATTGTTCTCAATTTTTCTAAGTACAATTGTAGTATAATATGTATATTCTTCAAGTCATATGTCCAAGAATATTCTTATTAGTACATGCTTGTAATTATCTTAGAATTTTTGTATGCAACAAACATTCTAGATTAATTAAAGCCAATAGTTGTACAGTTACAATGCAACTTGATTTTAAAACAAGCTATGTATTATCAACTTATAAATAGGTAATACATAATAGATCTATAATATTGTCTATCGATACACATTTGAATAAAAATTGTATAGAACTGATAAAACTGAAATTAAAATTTTTTAAATACATTATTATTATTTACTATAATTTTTAAAGCTTTTTACAAAATTATTAAAACTTACCAATAAATTATTCCAAGTTCCTGATAGGTCGTCAAGTAGTATAATATTCACATGTGTAATAGCAATTTAAATGAAACTTAGGTTTAAATAAATAGTTAAACAAAATACGTCATAAAAAAACTACTTAGATTACCCATCATATTTAATATAATTTTTATTTATTTAACAACATTATATTAGAGAATAAATGTTTCAATATTTAATTATATTATGAATGTTGGCGTATGACGTGTTTACTCTTTACGTTAGCAATGAAAGTAATAAAATAATAAAATTGAATTTTCAATCACAGAAAAGACGATTTAAATTAAACTTATTAAACTAAATGTCACATGAATTTTATATTTTTTTGTTTAAAAGTTAAAAACCATTATTTGGCATATTATTAATATAGGCCATAGCAGTATAGCACTGAAAACTGAAAAGTAAACAATTGTATTATCTATTTTTATTGGGAATACCCAACGGTTTGGTTCGATGAGAGTTTATCTGTGATTAAAGTATTATCATTTGTCATGTGTAGTGGTCACGATTAAAGATAACTTTAATCATGGTAGTGGTTTAGGAAGTATTTTCATATTATGATATTGTTATCATAATAAAAATTTAAAATGATAAGATCTGTTTCATCTGATTTATTATTAATCATAATTTTTGATATTACGGATACAGTGCCATAGTCGGATAGTCCACGATAGTCCATAGTTCGTATAGTTCGTGTAGGTAGTAGGAGGTACAAATTAAACTACAACGATATTAGTACCTTTGGTCGAACGATAACATTTTATAATTTGAACTACTGGTCTTTATAATTATAATCTAATAATTGTGTTCTAATCAATGTCTCACAGCCGTAATAACCTTTGGGACTAACACCTAAAAACCTCAAACCGCCCAACTTTGAGCAGCTATAACTCGCTAACGGTTAAATGAAAAATAGTAATTTAAACGTTAGAATTCATAAAAAAAATATCCCTACTATTTTATAACATTTTAAGTATAGGTTGCCATTTGAAAATCAAAAGTTGATAGTGATTTCACTATTAAATATTAAAGTGAAAAAAATAAAAATTTTACATAGTTTTAGAAAAGCATAAAACTAAAAATTTTGAAAAAAAAAAAATTGAAAAAAGTTAATACTTTTTGAAATAATGAGTGTTGTTTGATAAAAGAATCACCCTGTATAATATGTCCACAATATATAAGTGGGAATTTGTATAAATATTTATTATATAATATTTGTGAGTGTGTGTGTGTGTGTGTATAAAAAATTTAAAATTTAAATATATATATAAAATAATTTTAAGTAAAAATAATAGGTACCTAAGTTAATAAAAAAAATTTTAAATTTGGAATTATTATTATACATAATGTAAAACATAACAGTGTATAATAACATTTAACAATATATAGGTTTAATAGTTTATTAATTTAATATATAATATGTCCACAATATATAAGTGGGAAATTGTATAAATATTTATTATATGTAATGTGTGTGTGTGTGTGTGTGTGTGTGTGTGTGTATAAAAAAATATTTTCAATTTAAAATTTAAAAAATTTATAAAATAATAGTAGGTAGTCAAATATAAAAAAAAATTTTAATTTATTGTTTTTGCTGTAAAAAAAAAAATTAAATATATTTATTACACTAATAGAAAAATAATTTTAAGCACAAATAATATTACTTACATTTTTTTTAGAGTCCGCCGCTGCCTCCGACGAACTTGCGGCTTCGGACGTACCCGGGGCCTCGGACGTACTCGGGGCCTCGGACGTACCCGGGGTCTCCGCCGCACCCGGGGTCTCCGCCGCACCCGGGGTCTCCGCCGCACCAGGAGTCTGCGCCGCACCCGGGGCCGCTCGCTCCGGCTTATTGTTTTTTACGGCATTTTTTGCCGGCTTCTTTGATTTTTTGCCTGTAACACGAATATACAATTGAATATTATCCTGCTTACGAAAAGCACATGGCAAGTGAAATGTAATATAAATATATAAAACACTCACACTTTCGGGCAATGTGGCCGTAGCCGTTGCAGTTGAAGCAACCTGAAATAGAAAAGTTATGGAAAAAAATTCTAATTAACATTTTTACACGAGTTCTACAGTTATAACTTTCGATAAACTTCCCAATCGGAAAATAAAGAGTTACGCCAACACTCACAAAAGGCGCAGTACTGCGACTGTACTGGCAGCCAACAGTGGACTGGCCCTTATGGGTGCAGTACTGGCCATATGGTTATCCAGTACTAAACCAGTACTGGAAAACCAGCACTGGTAGATTAGTCCTGATCTAGTACTGGCATATTACGGGCCACGATTAATATGCGCTAGCAAAGGCCAGCTAGTGTTTCTTGTAGATGTGCCAACATTGGTGGAGTACTGGCATTTTACGGCCATTGTTTTAATTTCAAGTAAGGGCCAGCCAGTGTTTGTCGTAGTTGTGCCAACGTTGATGGAATACGGGCATATTACAGACATCAGTTCATATGCTAGCAAAGGCTAGCTACTGTTCGTCGTAGATGTGCCAACGTTGGCGGAGTACTGGCATTTTACGGACTATGTTTCAATTTCAAGCAAAGGCAAACCAGTGTTTGTCGTAGTTGTACCTACATTATCGCGATACTGCCATATTAAAGTGTATTGTGTGTACCCTCTGCACACGGTTTTTTTTTTATGTTTACCAATAGGCAACCCGCGGCTTCGGCCGATTGGCTAAAAATAGCTACGCGTTAGGTACTCCAGTAATCAGTAAGCGCTTAGGAGTAGGAGTAATAAGGCTCTGTGCAAATAATATAAATTATAATTATAATATAATATTATTCTGTTTTCTGTTATAATTATAAATATATACATCTGTTGTTGTTGATCAGCCAATTTTCGGGGAAAACCATATAACGACCATGTGCCCCCGCCGTACGCCGCACTGCCTATGTATTATCGTTCGATCATGGCACGGCGTTCGCCGGTCACACACACACACTTACACGACATACACCATACACACGTCACACATACGAACAGACTAGTGACTATATTAATAAGTTGTACAGTTAAAGTCTCGTTTATTTTTAATAGTAATTATTACTTATACTTAAAATTACTATTGTTAACGTACATAGTTATTTTCTTTATCCATCTACGACGCATGTGTTATTGTGTTAACGTACATCAGACATCAGTTCAACAATCAACATTTAAGTATTGCACAGGTGCATTTTCGGTAAGTACCTAACTACTCTTCTAATTATTATTTTGCTCATTATTGTTATTAATATTAAAAATTGTAACTTCGAACTAAAACTCACTGTACACGAATCAGAACAGTGGCGTGTCCAGAACTTTTTTTGTGGATGGGCCACAAAAGTTAAGTTTAGAATGGTTTTACTTCCTCCTCATATTATAATTTGATCTATTTAAGTTTTAGTATTTTTATTCTAAATGACTAATTTTAATATTTTTATAATAAATGGTAGCTTACCTTGTATTAATACATAAACTCTTATTTAAATATTTAAATCTTTCATATTTATTGAAATACCTAATCTAATCAAAACCAATTTTTTTTCTAACTAACCATTGAGCATCGAACTTATACTAGTCTAGTACTTATATAAAAATGTGGGTGGGCACTTGCCTACCAGGCCCACCCCCTAAACACGCCACTGATCAGAACCACGGATTAATATATTAATCCGTGATCAGAATTAATAGAACAATTTATAAATAATAGGTAGTAATAATAATATAATATAAATCAAACGTTAGTACAACTTGTAAATGTAAATGTAGGTATCTAGGTATAGTATAGCCGTATAGGTAAGTAGTATAAGTATAGTCTTGTAAAATTGAATTAATTTAAATCAATAATATATTAATAAATGTACAACTGAAACAAGTATCTTGATAACTTATAAATATATAATATACCTACATTATTGAAGTATGTACATTTATAAGTAAGTAATATTATGCAGAGGAGGAAGTGACAGACCAGCGTTCTATTAAATTTGTATTAAATAAAAAGTTGTGAAAATTATTTATTATTTAATTTTATAAAAAATGTAGATATTTGGTTGAATTATCTATACTGCTTTCTTTAAAAAAATTATATATTATATGTTCAAAAATCATAGTTAGTTAGTTGTGAATTATAATACCTGACTTATTGTACAATAATTTTTTTTTCAAATAATATTTATTAATCATTAATAAGTGGGTAGTAAATGTGTATAAAGTTCTATATTATAAGGTTATATTGTATTATTGCATCAAGTTTTTAACCATTAGTAGGTTATACCTACATTTTATTTAAGAGGACGCTACACCTATATGTTGTGTTGTCTCCGTCTTACTAACAATTTTTGTTGATTAAACAAGTGATGTATAATATATTTTTCTTAATTTACTTTTATCAAGAATAGATCTTCAGTTTCTAAATATGTAAAATTAACATAATTAACAAACTACATAATTGTATTAACTTTTCTATACCTATGCTTATTTCATTTTAATTGTGAGTCAATATACAGCTAAAAATATTTTATGAAATTAACAATTTTAACTGGAAGTTAACTAACAATTTGTATTAAGAGGCAGGTACACCCACATGTGTTGTCTCTGTCTTACTAACCATACAATATTGCAAAATTGTGTTCAGTATAAACTGAAGCCAGAACTTACCATATTTAAATTGTAATATGTTGAACTTTTATTTCTTACTTTAAAATTAAAATATAAAAAAAAAAAATTTTGACAGATACCTAATAAATATTATTAACTTTAAATTTGATAGTAGAAACCTAATTTACTGTAGGTAATATTAAAACTTACAATTCTAAACAGTTTATGTTGAACGCAAATTTAACACCAGTCTCTTAATACAAACTATTTGTTAACTTCCAGTGGAAATTGTTAATTTTATAAAATATTTTTGGCTGTATATTGATAAGCATATACCTAGAATAGTTAATACAATTATATAGTTAGTAAATTATTTTACATATTTAGAAACTTAAAATCTATTTTTAATAAAAGTAAATTAAGAAAAATATATACTTCACTTGTTTAATCAATTATTGTCTATGGTATTAAGATTTGGTGTTGTGCTTATGATAAACATATTTAAGCAAACTAAAAGTAACTGTAAATAAAATTTAAATAGTTAAATTCATATTAAAGTTACCAAGCTATACAATGTCTTATATAATTTATAAGAAGCTAAATGTGTTTAACTTTGATACGTTATTTATTAAGAAAATTCTTATTATTACTTGCACAATGTCTAGTATGTACAGTGGCGTAGTTACGGGGGGGGTGTAAGGGGTTTCCACCCCCCCCCCCCATCATTAAAACAAAATGTTTTTTTTTATATTGGTTATAATTTTAAATAATAGTTATACTAAATAATACTAGTATAAATTAACATGTATATTATTATTACTATTTATAAAAATATAGTTGTAGAAATTATCCGAGTGTTTACACTTCTATTTTAAGAAAACCAATTAGGTATAAAATCGACGAAAACAGCGATAACGGCCTCCAACGTTCAGCACGCCGACGCTGGTCGATATTATCTACGATATTACGATCTGTCGACCGACATAATATTTCATTTGATTGTTAGAGTTTGAAACTTTGAAACATTAGTTTTTTTAAATTCAAAATTTTTTAAAATTACACTACACGATACGCATATCAACTATGGATAAATTTGTTATAAAGGTAAGCATATTAAACAATATTGCATTATTTTTATACAATGTTAATAGTTTAATACATTAATACAATAAATTGCGCATAGCTTAAACTTTGAAAACATTATTATTTTATTTATTCTAATAAAATAATAATTCAATTGTTGCGTAATTAACAGTTTTAGTATTTATTATTTATTTTTGTTGATATTACTGTTTAGTATTTAATGTTTATTTTATACTACATAGTATAAAATACTAGCTTCTATTAAAGTATATTTGAATATTTAAAAATTTTATAATATTACTTAACGAATACAAATAATCGATCAAAATATTAATTTTGTATTTTAGAAATCGAAACCTAAAGATTCTACCATAGAAAATTCTTTAGAACCTAAAAATGATCTAAATATTAAGACTCCTGAAACCTGTATACCTTCTTCATCTTTTACTTCAGTTAATATAAGAATTAATGACATAATATATTTTGTTAACCGTGTGTTATCTGATAGTGAAATTTATACAGTTATAAATAATATATGGACACCAGATATAACGTTTAATTTTCCCATACATAAAAACTTCGATAAAAATAAAAAAGGGCAAACGAGCAAATTTCAATTTAATTGGTTATTAAGATGGCGATGGTTAGCATACTCTGAAAAAGAAGACGGTGCATTTTGTAAACTTTGTGTTGCTTTTTCCAAATCTGAAGGTGGGATAAATGGCCAGAAACTTGGTGCTTTGGTTATAAATAAATTTGATAATTGGAAACACGCTATAGAAACGTTTACTAAACATGATAAACTAAATTATCATATTAAAAGTGTAATAGATACCGATAATTTTTTAAAAACGAGGAATAATCCAAGCATATCCATTGAAAATCAATTAGATACAGCACGTAGTAAACAAGTAAATGAAAACAGAATAAATATTTTACCTATAATTGAAGTTATTATTTTATGTGGTCGTCAAGAGCTTGCAATACGAGGACATAGAGATTTTGGTAAAATTAGTGTAGATACAATACAAACTTCAAATGAAGGAAACTTTAGGGAACTATTGCGGTATAGAGCTCGTGGTGATCTAAAGCTTAAAACATTTCTTGAAGGTCCGGGCGAACGAAATAAATATATTAGTCCTACTAGCCAAAATGCTATTATTGATTGTTGCAACACGGTAATACTTAATAAAATTGTAGCTAAAATAAATAAAGCAAAATGTTTCACTGTCCTCGCTGATGAAACTGCCGATATATCTGGTATAGAGCAAGTGTCTTTATGTGCTAAATATGTTGATGTAGATGAAAAAGTTGTCAGAGAAGATTTTTTGCAATTTGTTCCCACAAACGATTTAACTGGCAAAGGCTTAGCAACCCTAATTATTGAAAATTTGAAGGCGTTCGGGATAGAACTTGAGTATTTACGTGGACAGGGGTACGATGGGGCTGCAGCTATGTCTGGACAATTTAATGGTGTTAGATCACATATTTCTCAATTATATCCGATGGCAACTTATGTACACTGTACAGCACACACCTTAAACCTAGCAGTATCTAAATCCTGTACAATACAACCAATTAGAAACTGCTTGGGTACGATTGGAAAAACACGAGATTTTTTTGTATACCCTAAACGAAAAAATATACTTTCACAAGCGATCGAAGAATTTAATGGAACAATTAATGCAAAAACATTAAAACGCAACTGTGCTACAAGATGGATCGAACGTTTTCATTCAGTTCATGATTTTATCGAACTTTTAGAATGTGTCATTGATTCCTTAGACACTATTAGTAGTTGGGCCGATGGTGATACCTCAAGTCAAGCAAATAATTTAAAAAATTCAATCTTACAAGGAGAGTTTATCATATCACTTTTGGTTTTATCTAAAATATTTGCCATTGGATTGCCACTGTCTAAACAATTCCAAAGCGTTGCTATTGATTTAAGAGAAGCTATGGTTTTAGCTAATGCGACACTGTCTGAATTAAAAA
Source organism: Schizaphis graminum (assembly GCA_020882235.1). Taxonomy (NCBI): domain Eukaryota; kingdom Metazoa; phylum Arthropoda; class Insecta; order Hemiptera; family Aphididae; genus Schizaphis; species Schizaphis graminum. The sequence goes on along the minus strand of CM037035.1, from coordinate 7,071,424 downwards.
CAATTCGAAGTAACGTTGATGAATATTTTCATGATATCTACACAAAAGCATTTGCTCTAGCTCAGGAGTTGTGTTTTTCAATAACATTACCTCGAATTGCACGTAAACAAAAAAACAGAGATAACTATTCAGTGAATACACCTGAAGAATATTTTAAAATAACAATATTCATACCCTATTTAGACTTATTTATTAACGAAATTGAATCAAGATTTATTGAACATCAGAAAATATTAAAAGGATTTCAAAACTTATTTCCAAAAACGTTAGAAATGTCAACACTTGAAAAAGATGAATTTATTAGTTTGATAGATTTTTATAATGATGATTTGGTAGATAACAATAAAGATATTTTGATATCTGAGTTAAAACTTTGGCAACGTAAAATACTTGCATTAGATAAACAACCTAAAAATGCTATGGATGCTTTAATTATTTGCAATGACATGTATCCAAATATATACAAATTGCTACAAATATTAGCAACACTACCTGTTTCAACAGCTTCATCCGAAAGGTCTTTTTCATCATTGAAGAGAATTAAAACGTACCTAAGGAATACAATGTCAGAGGTATTTATATAACATATTATATTATAGGAACTGTATTTAATTAAATAAAAATATGAATGATATTTTAAATTTTTAGAAAAGATTAAATGGATTGGCAATGCTGTCCATTCATCGTTCAATATCAGTGGATGCAAAGGAAGTGTTGGACGAATTATCTACAAACAAACGACGGGTGGACTTTATTTTATGAATTTCTTATTATAATAAACTAATATAACACTGTTAAAACTATTTATAACTAAAACCAATTTGAAACAAAATAAAAATGACGTTTAGTTTAACTAATAACTTGTAAATTTGATCATAATTTTATTCCGTTAATAAAATATTATTATTATTATTATTATTATTATTATAAATATATTTTAAAACCCCCCCCAGAAAAAAATCGTATCTACGCCGCTGAGTATGTAAGCATAATTTAAATACTAGATTTAAAATAAATATAAATATAACTATGCCTATATGGTATACCTACCTGAATATTTTGGTTTTAAAAGCTCATTAGTCGTTAAACACTGCTTTTATGTTATGTAAAGATTTTAAAAATACTATACAAACCACTTTAAAAATTATAAATATTTCAAGTATAAGTATAGCATTATAAAACTAATCTAGGTTCCAACGCTATTGAAATATTATATATTATCGTTGTAGTCAAATTATGATGAGCTATTATTACTATAAATATTGATTGTTCTTCAATTAGTGTATACAAAATTATATAATATTGTATAAGTCAATAGATTAATAAATTAAATGTGTAGATAATATAATTATATACATTATATATTATTATATTAATTAATTATGCTACTATTATTTTACCAATGGGGTTCAATTAAATTTATGGAAGACATAAGTAGTTTTTAATTACAATTACAAGAATATATTATTTTTTTAAGGTAATTCAATTTATATTTTGAAACACATCAAATACCAATAAAAAATGTCTACTGGGTATAATCGCCTGAAAAAATATCGCCAATTGAAAACATCTGTAGATGAATTTACAACATCAAGTGAAAGTTTAAATAATAATTCTCAGTTAGAATCTCAAAATGATGAATCTTCAATTAATGTACCTATGGAAATTGATGTAATTCATGATTACTCTAGTTCACATGAGTCTGCCAATCGTAACAATACTTGTACTAATTATGATTATGGTTCCAATAATGATGATAATTTGTCAGATCTGACTTATTCATCTCTTGAGGATGGTATCAGATCACCAGATGATAAATATCAGTCTTCTCACGAGTCATCAAGTTCAGATTGTTTCTCTGTTGAAGAAAGTGACTGTAATGATACTGTTATATTGCCAAGTTTGCGCCAAAAATTACAAGGTTGGGCTGTTAAATTTAGAAGCAATCTAACAGTTGAAACAATAGAAAATTTGTTAGAGATACTAAGGGATGAACAATTACCAGATTTACCTAAGTCAGCAGCCACTTTACTAGAGACCAAGTCAAATAGGAATGTAACAGTAATGGAAAGCTTAAAAAACACTAATGGATATTATGTGTATTTTAGTATTGAAGAATGTTTAAAATGGAGGATCACAGAAGAATACAATGACGATGTTATACGTTTATTATTCAACATTGATGGATTACTACTCTATAATAACTCAAGTCAACAGTTTTGGCCCATCTTAGCACTAATTCTACACAATGAATATGAATCTCAACCGTTTATTGTGGCTGTATATAGCGGTGATTCTAAACCAAAAAATGTTGAAGACTACTTGAAGGATTTGGTTATAGAATTAAAAATATTAATTTTAAATGGTATAACTATAGGAAACAGAAAATTTAGAATTGAACTAGTTGGGTTTTCTTGTGATACTCCAGCAAGATCATTTATTAAAAAATGCAAAGGTCATGGTGGTTTTTACGCATGTGAACGATGTGAGACTAGAGGAAAAACTAAGAATAAAAAGCGAGTGTATCCTAGTATTATATCCAGAAAACGTACAAAAAAAACATTTATAAAAAAAAAACAAATTGAGCATCATTTAGAAGGCAGTTCACCGTTGTTAAGTATACCAAATTTTGACCCGGTGAAATCTGTGTTTTTAGATTCGATGCATTTATTATACTTGGGAATCACAAAATGGTTATTGCAGCATTATATTGGAAATAAAAAGAGGGTCAATCCAATGTGTAGGCTTCCGAGACATGCCATTGAAAAGTTAAATTTAAATTTAAAGAAATCAGTTAAATTTATACCTAAAGAATTTCAAAGGAAAAAGATGGATTTAGCTATTGGAAAGCCACTCAGTTTAGATTTTTTCTACACTATTGTGGACCATTAGTGCTTTATAAGATTCTACCCAAACAAATGTACAGACATTTTCTACTCCTGTTCGTTGCATGTAGAATACTGTGTGACTCTGAGTTATACATTGATAATGTTAATTATGCTAGAGAGTTATTAGTAAAATTTTTTGAGCTTCTTCCATCTTTTTATGGTGTTGATTCTCAAGTCATGAATAGTCATAACCTGATTCATTTGGCAGATGATGTAGAATATACAAAAACATATTTATCTAACATTTCTGCATTTCCATTCGAAAACTGTTTAGGTAAAATAAAACGAATGATTACTGGGAGAAAAAATCCTTTGGCACAATTGATCAGAAGAGTATCCGAGCAAAATAAATGCCCAGAAATGATCAAAAAAAATTGTTTACATAGAAAAAAGATTGTAATCATTAACAATAATATGTCTAATGAATGTGATTTAAAAAGTATTGTTTGGCGGGGTGTTGAATTAAATACATCAAAACCAAATAATATTGTAAAAATAAATACTGGTGAGGTTCTTCTTATTACAAGAATAATCAGAAGTAAGGAACATAGTATTATTTTTCATGGTAATATTTTCAAAGATGTAACTGACGTCTTTACTTATCCCTGCCAATCAACTAAAATTGGAATTATGAAGCTAGGACGATTGTCAAAAACCAAAAAAGTGGTTCATTTAGAAAATATTCTGAAAAAATGTGTTCTTTTTGAAAACAACAATGTTTTTGCTTTCACATATCTTCATAATTAATGAACCATAATTTATATCTAAATTATTACAATAAAAGTAATAATAAGCTATAAATCTAGATAAATTATATAACTTTAATTTGTACTTTACTTACAGACTATAAATAACATAAGATGAATAACAAGAATAACAAAAAATCCACAACACACCTAGTCATTAAATTTAAAAAAGAAACAGTAAATGCAAAAGAATGTATCGACCTTGTTCCTATCACATGGACATATGCTGATGAAAATAAATTATATTGTAAATATCCTGAGAAAAATGAGTACTATATAATAGATAGGATGAGCAAAAAGTCTCTTAAACATAAAGCAACCTGGAGAAGCTTTGAAATTGAAATAGTAAAAGAAGCTTGTAAGTATGACTAATTAATCATTTTAATTTAGAAGTTAGTCTTATATAACTTGTTTTATTTTATTCTTTAGATAGTTATGAGCAAGGAGTAAGGCGAATGAGAAAAGCATTTTCCGATTCTGTGGTACATAGTAGTAATTTGGACGAACTACTTAGTTCTGAAGAAGAAGCAGATCCTATTGTTTTAAGTAAGACTAAACTTAAACATTGTTTAATGAATGTCAATGCCAAATTAAAAAATACAGATCATGGAAAAATATCTGGTAATTTCTCTAAATTATGTGTACTGTTATTAAATATTTTAATAATATGTATTGATGTTTTAATTTGAATTAATTTTCTACCCAACAGATAGTGAAAGTTTGCATTCTGAGGTGTCTGGTACACAAATAGATTATTTACAAAATTATGCCTCATCTTCTTCGTCATCATCACCTAATTTGAATAATTTATCAAATATGTTTGGTAAGTTAAATGATAAATAAAGCTAAATGTAAATTTAAGTGTAAAGATTTTGAGAAATACATATTTATCATCCAATTTGAATTTAAATTTTTATATTTCAACTTTAACATTAATTCAGTTTAATTTTCATAAATTATTGTGGATTAGAGCGTTCAAGAGAGAAAAACAATGATTCTTCTGTGGGTTCATCCCCAACATCGCTTAAAACTATGAACAAATTTACTGGGGAAAAAAATTAGGAAAAAGGTAAAACATTTTACTGTGGTTCATACTTTTATACAGTTAAAATTGTGAAACTGTCAGTTTTTCTACTTCTAAATAAATGTTTGTTTATCATTTTATTGATTAAATCTCAAAAACTTAATTTTCATAAGTCTCAAATTCCTATTTTTTTATATATATATTACAGCTGATACAGGAATTCAAAATACAGTAATACTTGAAAAAAATTACAAATATTGTCCAACGTGTGGCTCTGCAGGTTAGGGTATTATTTGATAAATATTGATATTTTTTAATACTTAGGTGAACTTTTTGAATAACTGTTTAATAAAAATATTCTACACAGCTAAAGATGCCCCTTTATCGAAATCCCATCTTGAGTCAATGCGAAGAAGTATTGATTACCGCATAAAAGAAGAGGCCAAAATAACAAGAGCGTTATTTACCGCAAGTAGTAGTTATGTTGATGTGGAAAAAATATTACAAGAACAAACTATAACTGATTTGCCAAAAATGGATCTATCAAGTTTTATACATTTTGATGATGGATTGAAAAATGACATTGAATTATTCAAAAAAATGGTAAATATAGATTCTTAATAATATGTAAAATTTTCTTTTATTCTATTCTATTTTTGTTTTTTGTAGAAATGTTTCATGGCATTAAACGTAAAAGGTACTATGAAATTATCTGAAAACCTAACAGCTGTAATCACGAAAATAATATCGAAGGCTGTGCAACTTCAATATAGTGCATTCGGCAGAGAATGCAACGGTGTCAAGAAATTAAACTTCTCGGAGACTCAAACATACAAATTGTTATTAGGTATAATAATCTTAAAGGCTACTCTTAGATTCATAATACACATATTTCTGTCTTATTTTATGAATAATATATTTTTTCATTTAGAAGTGCTTTATTCAAAGTTTCCTGATACCAACAACAAAGAGATATCAAGTGTAATTAGTCGTTGGTTTTCCGGTGCGAAAGACAGAGATGGTGGTAAAAAGGAGCGTAGTTTAAAAAAAATGAAGTTGAATGAAAAAGATGATGTTGTCCTTGATTAAGAATTTATATTGAAACAATAATTGTTTAATTTTTTTTCTTATTTTAATGCAGTTTGTAATTTTTAAGTTGAATACAGTTTGTCATTTTTAATTTTAAAATATTGTGACTATTTTTTTAAATTATTAAGTTTTTTATGAATGCAGTTAAATAATAAAGTGTTATTTAAAGACTTAAAGTAATCAGTATTCCTAAATTTTAACATTTTAAACATTATTATACTTATGAGTGGACAAAGATCCAACAAAAGGGGGGGGGGAGGGTTATGAGAAAAGATATTTTATAAAGTATAAAAAAAAAATGGTTTTATTATCGACTATTAGCTATTACAAAAGAACAGGTTTTTTTTATGAACAGTTGTGGTGATATGCAATTCCCTCCCCTTATATCTTGAGTACGGTATAAGCACTAATACCAGTATTGTAACAGCAATGTATGTTAGTACTGACAAGTACTAGAAATCCATTACAGAAAAGCGTTATCATTCCAGATATATGCCAGTACAGGCACCAATACTGGCTGCCAGTATTAGTTAGTACACATGGTACTGCGCTTTTACTGAATATCAGTACTGGCTCAGTACTAGAAATACAGTACAGAAAAGCGTTATCATCCCAGATATATGCCAGTACAGGCGCCAATACTGACTGCCAGTAATGCGCCGGTATTAGCCAGTACTGGGGCAGTGTTGCGCCCGTTGTGAATTTCCGATTGGGTTACGGCGTACGGCCTTCTTTTGCCTCGGGTTTGCAGGGATTACTTGAGGTTGTGAATTACCGTAGTAATTCACCTGCAAACCCGAGCAATTGTTAATGGACCCTATGTTTAAGTTCTCCATACTGAAATAAATTATAATTAATTAAGACATATTATCGTTCTCCCTAACGTAATTAAAACATTTACGTATTAAAAAAAATAAATAATAATAAGCATTGCAAATCTTCTTTTACTTGAAGCAAACACAGAACTATATCTACAGAAGAAACTAGAGAATATATTAGTATTTTGTATATTAGCATTATGTTTGAAAATTATTCAATTACATTACTTTGAATATATTATTTACGTATTAAAAAAAAAAATAAAAAATAATAAGCATTGCAAATCTTCTTTTACTTGAAGCAAACACAGAACTATCTACAGAAGAAACTAGAGAATACATTAGTATTTTGTATATTAGCATTATGTTTGAAAATTATTCAATTTCATTTTTATTCGAATATATTTTAATTATTTAGATAATAATATAATATTCATTAGCTCGAACCATAATAAAATAATATAAATGAAAAAAAAATTGTTAGTAAAAAAAAAAACTGCCTTATGAAAAACAGTACATGTGGTCACTATATCCTAACTTAACAATTAGCAAATATAATTAAATATCATGTACTCACGTCTTCGGTGTGTCGATTGAAAATGAACGGCTTTCCCAATTTCACTTTACGATGTCTGTTATTTCGTATATAGCCGCCTTATATTAGATAAAATGTTGGTTATGACTTTATGAGCGATACCGTGTTTGAATGTCGGTTAACGTGTTTACTGTATTATTGCAGGTCTTTGGATGGCGTGATGTACAACACGATGAGTGGGGAGGGAGGACGCGACAACGGTCGAGCCGTTGGCCGATTTCTGCAGGCTACGTTCAACATCCGTGCAATACAGTTGTCGTAGCATTTTTTTTTTGTTTTTGTTTGTTTTACTTGCACATTTATACTCATTAGTACATTTACTTATAATTTCTCCAGTTTTTATTACCTATTCGTTCACTTTTTTTTTTTCATAACTGGAACTTTGGAGACCGGTGAGTACAATTTTATTTTCCTTCTATAACTGTGCGTAAGCCATGCACGTGTATGTAAACAATTTGTTTATGTTATTGGTTTCAATAGTTTCATTACATCACGCACACGAGTACGATATAAAATACTTTCAAAACTTTCGACTATTATTATTAACGTTTTACGCGCAATGTATGTATGAATACATAATAATAACGAATAGCTCGACTTTCATAGGTTATGTCATTTTGTATCTGTGCATTACCCACGAGCATCGCAAATTAACGCATACACGGCGCCGGTGACATGCCTTTGCACCTGTTTGCGTACCTTTCGAAGATTATCTGCGCGCAGTTGTAGAGTATTTCCATGTTACGGTTAACGGAAATATTGCATTCTGTTAACGATTTTAGCATTTTACATAATTCTGTTGTGATGAGTCACATTTTTCCTATTATTTTGTATGAATTTGAATGCGTTTTTTAAATTATTCAAATAATATTAACGTATTTCCGATAATAACGCGCAATAACTGTTGTAGTAGGTATCATATCCATTGATAACAAACATTATTTTGATAGTGTTTGCAAATAATTTGTTTTTATTAATATTCAGTTTGCTCATGTTATTATGCTAATTACTAAATTGAACATGTTTTTAATATACTTTTTAGTTTTATTACAATGGTCAGACACTGCGTCATGTGTGGAAACGTTGATGGTGCTATTGGAGTTTCAGCACACAAGTATTCACATTTTCACTGCACTAAGCACATTTTTATGTATCGTTATTATATTGATACATTTTCCTCTTTAGATTTCCTGCGGACGCCGCACGTAGACGTCTGTGGGTGCAATTTGTTGAGACCAACGGTTTTGCCGTTCGTCCAAACTCCATGCTCTGTTCGAGGCATTTCATTCCACATGTTGACTTCTTCCCTGGGGCCAATCGACGCCGTTTAACCAGCACAGCCGACACGTCAATAGTAAGTTTATTATGCAATACAGTTTTAGTTTTAATTGTATAGTATTACAATACTACAATATCACACACCTCCAAAAACAATTGGTACTGATTTATTTTTTATGATTACAATATTTATACATATATAATATATATATAAGGAATAAAATAATACAATGTAGGTACAACAGACTATAATATAATTTTTAAGGAAACATTTCACATATATTCACTTATATGTTACATATTATCATTAATATGTGTATATAACATTTTCTGTTTACTAAATTATACTAAACTTATCTCATTGTCGATGTCAGTTCAATCATGAGTATGAGTATGAGTAAACATAAATTATGTACACATGTGTAACAAAATAACCATTTGAACATTGTTATGTGAATTTATTTAAATATAGTTTTTTATATCTACTTCTTCATTTTTATTCACTTCAACATAACTTAAATCTTATACTCATTATACTCACATTTCACTGCTATGTGACATTCATTGTATGTTTTACTTTATAAATGGTATCCATGTTAAATATTTCAAAGTACGTTGTGCAGTAACGAGTCATTTCTTAATTCACTATCTCAATAATATATAACTTTTATATATTACACTCATGGTTCCATTAACACTACATTTGACAAATGTATATAGAATACATAGATAGATATATTTTAATACACTAACCTTCCATTCCCAGTACACAATGACGTGCATTTATTTATTATGATATATTCTTGATAATTATATGTCATTTAATTGATAGTTATTCCATTCGAACATTTTTAATTCCATAATTTCTTTTAATATACTTTATTTGATTAACAAAATAGAGTAATATCTTTTTTTAAAACAAAAATTTTACTAAACATTACATAAACATTATTACTTGCATACACTTTTTTTTTACCCTATTAATCTTTAAATTAAAAATCATAATAAATAAAAGCATATCATTGTGTACAGGGAATCAAAGGTTTGTGTATTAAAATATATATATAGGTATATATCTATCTTTAAGTTCACTTATACCTATAGCTTAATTAATTTATTGTATTTAATTTGCATACAAATGGATATATTAAATATATTTGTATTTATGTCTGTATGTTTGTTTAAACATTGATGGTGCTCATTATGTTCTTTTATTTATGTGAAAATTAAAAATTTGAGATACATTTAATAAAATACAATACCAATTTAATAACTAACCCAGGGGCGGTATTTAAGGGAGAGGCACATGGGGCCCGTGCCTCCCCCCATTCATCGTATTTTATACTTATTTTTATTATATGAGAAATTTTACAACTCTAGGCTCCACGCAAATTAGAACTTTTTGTTTGTGCTCCCCCCCCTTAAGACATTCCTAAATACGCCCCTGAACTAACCTATCTTATTAACAATATTTATTAGTTACTAAATTATTTAAGTTTTACTTTTAATGTATTAGTTACAATTTTTTTATGATTTATATAATTTTTTTTCAACTTCTTTTTTAACCTATTAATCTTAATTTTCTTTTTTAGGTTCACTTATACCTATAGCTTAATTAATTTATTGTACTAAATTTATACACAAATATATCTAAATATTTGTATTTATATTATATGTTTAGCTGATGGGTGCTCATAATGTTCTTTTATTTATGGGAACATTAAACATTTGAGATACATTTAATAAAATACAATACCAATTCAATAACTAACCTATTTTATAGTCATTTTTATTCACTACGACATAACTTAAATCTTATTTATACACTCATTTCACTGCTATGTGGCATTCATTGTATGTTTTACTTTATGTATGTTAAATCTATATATCTATATTAAACATTTCAAAGTACATTGTGCAGTCACGAGTTAATTTTTTAATTCACTATCACAATAATATATAACTTTTATATATTACACTCATCAACACCACACTCGACCATTGTTAACAAATTTTTTTATAATGTATAGATAGATGTATTTTAAATACGCATACCTTCTATTCGCTGTAACAATAACATGCTTTTATTTGCTATGACATTAAATTATTATTCTATATAATAATTAAAAATAAAAAAATAAATATCTTTTTTTAAAACAATTAATACTCTACCACACCAAACATAAACATTTTTACTTGCATACACTTCTTTTTTGAGCCTATTAATCTTTCAATTCAAAATCATAATAGACAAAAGCATATCATTGTGTACAGGGAATTGTATTTATGTCTGTATGTTTAACTGATGGTACTCATTATGTTCTGTTATTTATGGGCAAATTAAAGAATTGAGATACTTAATACAATATTTATTAGTTACTAAATTGTTTAAGTTTTATTATCATTTTATATCACTATACTATTCATTTAAACTGATCATCTATGATTTTATAGGCAGTCGAACAGCAGCATGAGGCACCTGACGGTGAACAAGCAGTTCACGAAGAAATTGACAACGCCAATGAACAAGGCGGCGCAGAAATCATTGAGGTCCAAATGGATGTCAATGACATGGAAGTCGTCGAAGTCCATGTGGAAGATGACAATGTGGAAGTTGTCGAAGTCCATCTCGAAGATGACCATGTGGAAGTTGTCGAGGTCCAAATGGATGACGTCCTGATGGACGTACAAGTGGAAGTCGTTGATGTTTTGCCGGCCGACGCACAGGCAGAACTTGAATTCGCAGACATCTTCGACTATCTACCTCCAGACGTCGACGAAGAGGTCAGTGATTTCATATTCATAAAATAAAAATATATAAGAACCATAACTATTTTATTATTCACATTGCAGTTCAAGCCAATTCCACTGGGTGTTCCTGTGGCAGAACGTTTGCCAATGAGAGACCGTCCGGCAGGTGTTCAACATCCAGTCCCGGACCAACACAACATAGGTGCTTTGGACGTGGTTTGCAGAGAATGCAACGGCTGTCACTTTCATTGTGAGCGCGCATCTAGAGGTCACTTCTCCACGTGCTGTAACAACGGTCAAGTGACCGCCACAGGACAGCGCGCACTGCTGCGAGCACCTATGCGTTTAACTAATTTGTTGATTGATGATTCACAGGAAGGTACAAACTTTCGAAGGGAGACTCGCCGGTACAACAACTCACTGGCGTTCGCAGCGTTCTCCAGCGACCTCAACCCCAGGCGGTTGCCGGGTCGGGGACCAAGCGTGTACACTGTCCACGGACAAGTGTACCGCAGGGTCAACAATGACGTCGTTGGCAACGAACACAGGCCACCAAGGTACTGTGAGTTGTACTTTGTCAACTCAGCTGAGGCCAACCAGGCCCGAATGCGACAACAAGATGTCGCAGACCGTCTTTTGGCAGGTTTGCTTGCAGACCTGGACCAAATGCTTCGGGAGATCAACCCATACGCTCAGGCTTTTAGGTAAGATGAGCGATAAACTCATACACTTACACTTTAGTAGTTATTAAACGCTGTAGCTTTTTTTTTTATCTATACACACAGTTCTTAATACCTACTTAAAGGTAATTTTTTAATTTATTTTATACGATATACATTACACTAAACCGTGGTGCTACTACCGGATAAAGTAAATAACATAGACTACCGATTATTATACCGATACATTATATTTATTTATATTATCCCACTTATCTGGTCTTTTTACAATGTGTATATTAAAGTAAATATGTGTTTACAGGAACATGAGCAGGTTGTGGTTAGAGGAACAAGAAAGAGCCAATGCCAACCCTGAAGTGATGGGACCTACGTCAGTCAGTATGCATTTTGTTACAGATGCAGCCAGGGACCAGCGACGATACCAGCGACCGACCGCAAACGAAGTTGCGGCCGTGTTCGTTGGTGACGATGGACGACCACCGAGAGACCTCAATCTGGTAATTTTTGACAGGAATCCCGTTGACCCCCAACATCGAATGCAAACCATACCCGCGGGCTCATGTCACGCAGATCCCATGTTGTACCCTCTGTTCTTCCCGCACGGGGAGAGCGGTTGGCACTTCAATGTGATGCAAGAGGGTAACCGCAACAACCAAGTTCGCAGTCGGAACACTATCCGGGAGTTTGTGTGTTATCGTATGGCAATTCGATATACAGGAAACAACGATACTGATCACGAAGGCATAAGTTTAATACATGGTGGTGGTTTTTTATTGCAGCAGTACGTGTGTGACCAGTATGTTCGGATGGAATCGAACAATCTCAACTACGCCCGTAGAAATCAGCAAGCGCTTCTCGCTGACGCTTATCAAGGATTGGTGGACCATGTCAACAAACAGCACCACTTGGACGAGGCCAACCCGATGGCTGTCGGCCGTAGAGTCATTCTGCCGTCGACATTCGTCGGGAGTCCACGTTACATGAAAGGGTGTTATCACGACGCTATGGCTATTGTGCGTAAGTACGGAAAACCTGATCTGTTTATAACTTTTACGTGCAATCCTAGGTGGCCAGAAATTACACAGAACCTCGGGAGATGGTCTGCTCCAAACGACAGACCCGATCTCATAGCCCGGGTGTTCCACGCCAAACTCAAGGCCCTCATGCAGGACATAACAGTAAATCGTGTGTTTGGTAATGTAGACGCTTATGTATACACCAGTGGTTTTCAAACTGGGTGCCGCGGCACACCAGTGTGCCGCGAGTATCCACTAAGTGTGCCGCAGTTTTTCTATAAATTACCGATTGCATTGAATTGTGATATAAGAAAATGAGGGCATGTGTCAACTATTGGTCAAAGAATTAAAAATATTTGTCAGCCCATCAATCTAACATATCTTATTAAATTTATATATATTAATAATTAATTCAAAACAATTTTGTTCATATAAAAAAAAGGTTAGTGTGCCGTGAACATTTTTTGAAGTGAACGGTGTGCCATGTATAATAAAAGTTTGAAAACCACTGGTATACACTGTTGAGTTTCAGAAACGTGGATTGCCGCACGCACACATATTGGTCATCCTCGGTGAGGAAAGTAAGTTGCTCACCGCCGAGGATGTGGACAATGTTGTGTGCGCCTCCTTGCCGGACCCGGCGACCGACAGGCGCCTGTTTGACTGTGTGACATCACACATGATTCACGGGCCGTGTGGGCAACTAAACCCCAACAGCCCGTGCATGGTGGATAACAGTTGTTCAAAGAAGTATCCAAAAGAATACAGTGAAGAAACTGTCTACGCTTCCAACAACGGGTACCCGACGTACCGCCGACCAAACAATGGATCTGTTGCCTTGGTCAGACAACAAGAGGTAGGCAATGAATTTGTGGTCCCCCACAATCCATACCTACTGGCAAAATATGATGCACACATCAACGTTGAGGTGTGCTCTACGGTTAAGAGTGTCATGTATTTGTATAAATACGTGTACAAAGGCCATGATGCGGCCACTATGGAAGTTTGGGACGGCGATGAGATATCAAAGTAAGCAGATTCAAATTAATTATTTTCATATACCACTAAGTCTATGCTATTGTATAAATTAATAACACTTAACCCATTAGCGCCGTGCGTTGCCATATGGCAACATAGGTATACCTATTTTTAGAAGTTAATTTCTCAATGGGAATTTCACTAATAATTGTGGGAATAACATAATGTAATAGATTATTGTTCAAAGATAAGATATGGTTAAAATTGATTCCGTTTATTGTAATCATTTTTGTTATATCGTTGTTTGACTTTTTGCGTTGACGTCGTTCTACGAAAAATGGATATTTCTTTCGAGTAAGTAAATTTTGTAACACTTTTATTGTAAATTTTTTCTTTTTTCTGTATTAAACGTATTCAATAGAATATTATCTATATAGCCAAGTACAAAACAAAAAAATAATACAAAAATTTACGTATTTATATAATTCGAAAGTTCGATGTTGCCATTTGGCAACGCTGGGCGTTTATAGAATATTTTCAATAGAATTTTTATTTTTTTTCGATTAGACATGGGTTTTCACTCTCTGAAGCTTTAGACATACTTTTAAATGAAGATACGGAGGGAGACATTTTTATTGAACCTCCATATCCTCATGTTGATACAGATGTAGATTCTGCAGATGAGGATGGGAGTGGGTAAGTCCCTTATTTATTTTCTTTTTATTCATCATCTAATAAATATACCTATATAAAAAAAATTTCTACTTTTAGTTTGGTTGACAATCTCAGTTCTCGGCAATTATTAGCAAATGCTGAAATACGGCTACAAAACAATGAACGTTTAGGTGTTAATTATGAAAATTTAGACAATCAATATAATATTTCTCAAATTCATACTACACGTGAATCTTCTTCAATAGTTGAACCTTTTGAGTTATCTGATAAATATAAAAAGTGGATAAGCACTCGTATAAAATCAAAAAGTAAACCAAGTTGGATTAAAGGGGCCGACTTTGATATTGAAAAGACAAATGTATTTCCTGAACCCGACTATTCTATATATCAAAATATGTCTATAATCGATATTTTCGAAAAGTTTATTGATGACGAAATAATACAACATTTTGTAGTAGAAACCAAAAATTATGCATTATTTTTAAATTGTCCCGATCCCAATATTACTTCCAACGAAATTCGTTGTTTTTTGGCAATTTTATTTGTAAGTGGCTATAACGATTTACCATCTAAACGTCATTATTGGGATAATGGTGACGACATGAAAAATATTGCTGTATCCCAATCAATGCGTAGGGATAGATTTTTACAAATTTGTCGTTTTTTTCACTGTACTAATAACACTGAAATCAACCTTAATGATAAGGGTTGGAAAATTCGCCCTTTCATCGAAATGATGAAAAAAAGATGTGTCGAAAATTTTGTACCAGAAGAGCACTTGGCATACGACGAAAGTATGGTGAAATATTTTGGACGTCATAGCTGTAAGCAATTCATCAGAGGAAAACCGATTCGATTTGGGTATAAAATATGGTGTCTGAACTCAAAGGATGGTTATTTAGTGAATTTTGATCTTTATCAGGGAAAAAATCTCAAATCGAACTCCGACTATGAAAAATTATTTGGTAAAGCTGCTAGTCCACTTTTAGTATTATTAGATGAAATTCCAGATTATAAAAGAGAATTAAAATATAATATTTACATGGACAATCTATTTTCGAGTCCCGCATTATTTTCATTTTTAAGATTTCGTGGATATAGCGCCATCGGTACAATTCGTGAAAATAGAATTCCAAAAAATTGTCCGTTGACAAACAAAACAATATTTAAAAAAAAAAGTCGTGGATATTTTGAGACTGCTGTGGAAAGGAAAGATGGTCTATTGTATCTACGTTGGATGGATAATGCTGTCGTTACAATGATTTCATCATCATGTGGTTCTCAGAATGTTGGCCAAGTAAAACGATTTTCACAAAAAGAAAAGCGAAATGTATTAGTTCCAAGACCAAGGCTTATTGCAAAATATAATATGTATATGGGTGGTACGGATCAAATGGACCAGAATATCGCGTGTTACCGTGTTGGTATTAGAGGGAAAAAATGGTATTGGCCTTTGATTACATGGATGTTCGATGTAGCACTCCAAAATAGTTGGATTCTGTTCAACAAAACAAGGGGAACAAAAATTAATCAACTTGATTTCAAAAGAGAAATCGTAAATGTTTATCTACGAAGGTATCAAACTATGCCTAAAGCAATCGGAAGACCATCGACATCAACATTTTCAACAGACTGTCGAGTTTCAGACTCAATTAGATTTGATAAAATAGATCATATGGTAAAACTAACTGAAGACAAAAAAAAGAAAAGGTGTGCTGGAAAGAATTGTAAATCAATCATGAGAACAATGTGCTCGAAATGCAATGTAGGATTATGTGTTGATTGTTTTATTCCATTTCATTCGCGTTAATTATAAAATAAATATATTATACAAGTTGTAGCAATTTTTTTTTACCCTATATTTAGTATTATATTACAATAGTGTCTTATACAAAAAAAGTAGCAAAAATAGTTAAATATATTATACTTATGTAGTTATGTATGCTATAAAACGAAAAATAAATAAATAAAAAAATGATAAGATTAATCAACTGTATTTTCATAAAATGAGTTGTTATAAGCTCCTAGTGTTGCCATATGGCAACGTCTTGTAAGTCAAAAACTAATGAAAATGAATAATTTTTTTTTTTTTCAAAATTGAATTTGAGGTCTAATACATACGTTTTTAATAATATTTTGTTTAAAATTGTAAAAAAAAAAACTCCGGCGCTAATGGGTTAATGAACCATACACTACAATGTTTGTTGTAAGAACTGCATTAATTTGGTTCATTATAATGATTTTTGACTGTAGAAACTTTAGATACTAACAACACACTGCACATAAATTATATTAGACTCCAGCACTTTTGATTTTATTTTTCACTATACTTGGCCATAGTCTATCTCAATCAAATTGTTGTTGAAATAAAACATAAAAATCATTATGGCGTTGCACAAACCAACGAAATACTACTGTTTTAATTTATTTTAAACTCACAACTGTGTGGATGTTAGATTACTATGTATAATACTTGGCCATACATTACTATACATGTGTATACAAACTTCACTCTTTTGGTGTCAACTATGATTTTGTCTATATATATTATTGTTACTATCTAAAAACTTTTCAAGCTCCACCTTACAATTGACGATGACTTTAATTGAGTTGATTTAATTTAATTTATTCGAAAGCTCAGATATAGTTAACAGTTATTATTTGTTATAGTTATAACCTATAACTGAATTTTAATTGTTTACAACTGTTAATTTTATATTAAATTATAAAATAAAAATAAATAAAATTTACAATATAACAATATATTAATCACATACTTTAAACACTATATTAATATACTTTTCCACGTCGTAATATGGGTTTTATTAACTATATACTATATACTTTACTTTTTTTTTTTTAATGACTAATTTTATTTTACTCATGTCATTGATTAATATCACATGCAACGACACCACAAATAATTAATAATGAAATTAATAATGAAAAATAATAAATCTAAACATAAGACAAATCATTAATTATTTAAACGTTATGCTTGCCAAACCTCTTATACTTTATAGTAACATGTATTACATGTATTAATAAGATAACTCAATATCACATGATATATTATATTACATGTATACAATTAACTTAATATCACTTGATACATTATAGTATATATTATATGTAATTATGATTTATGACTGTGCAATTTTGTTACTATTATGGTTTATTATATGTTTGTTTTTTTTTTTATTTCAGTTTCATCAATTCACGATACGTAAGTCCGCCAGAAGGGATCTGGCGGTTGTTTTCGTATGAAATGCACAAGAGGAGTCACACGATTGTTAGACTTCCAGTGCACTTGGAAGACAGACAGACCGTCTACTTTGCTCCTGGGCAAGCCCAAGAGCGAGTACAGAACGATGCCCAACGTCGTACGAAATTGACAGAGTTCTTCACGTTGAACGCAAACGACGTGGAGGCAAGACAGTACCTGTATCACGAGATACCGGTGCACTACACGTGGCAACAGGCACAGAGAAGGTGGGTGCGGCGACAAAGACGGATGACCAACGAGACGTTGGCTCGGATGTATGTCGTCAACCCACTGGACCGTGACCGGTTCCACCTGCGACTGTTACTTTTGCACCGGAGAGGCTCACAGTCTTTCCGGGACATGAGAACAGTCGACGGCGTGGTGCACGAGAGCTACGGCGCTGCCGCCATCGCGTTGGGACTCTTGGAGTCCGACCGCGCATGGCTGGCATGCATGGAAGAGTCTGCGTCGTTAGACACTCCCCGACAGCTCCGGTATCTCTTCGTTACGATACTGGTGATGTGCCATCCGGCGGAACCGCTGGCCTTGTTCCAAGCGAACGAGGCCAGCATGATGGAGGACTTCAATCGGCGTTTCCAAGACTTGGACCGTGCCAGAGCGGCAAGTCTTGACGCCATTGGAGACCTACTTCGTGCACACGGAAAAACGCTCGGCGACTACGGGTTGCCCTACCCGGATGTCGGTCTATTGGAACCCGAACAGGACGACCAGTTGTTCGGGGCAATAGACGCGGCGGCGCGGTGGGCGCAACAAGTGGTTGACATGAACGACGAACAGCGTACGGTGTACGATCGGGTGATGGCGGCCGTCGACGACAACCGGGACATCCAAAAGGTGTTCTACGTCGACGGCCCCGGTGGCACTGGAAAGACGACGCTCTACGGATGCCTCATTTGGTCGCTTCGCAACCGAGGACGGTCGGTGTTGTGCGTGGCGTATACTGGGATCGCGGCGTCGCTCATGGACGGTGGTATGACAGTGCACTCGACGTTCGGGCTGCCGTTCGGTACCCTTACGGACGAGGACACGTCTACCATCACCATGCAGTCTGAACGCGCTCAGAGGATACGTGACGCGGCACTGATCGTCTGGGACGAAGCGCCCATGTCACCGGGACCGCAACTCACGGTGGTCGATCGCTTGCTCAAGGACGTTATGAGGTCGAAATCGCCGTTCGGCGGTAAACCGGTCCTGTTTGCGGGCGACTTCAGGCAGATACTGCCCGTTGTCCGCAGGGGAAACAGGAGTGCCGTCGTCATGTCGTCGATCAAACACAACTCCCTGTGGCAAAACTCGGAGAAGTTTGAACTGACGCGAAACATGCGCGCCGGCAACGACGCGGACTTCGCGGATTGGTTGCTCCGGCTCGGCAGCGGCCAACTGCCGACGGTCGACGGCGTTCCGGACACCGTCGAAATTCCGCGGGAAATGGTATGTGACGTTGCTGATTTAATTGATTTTGTTTACCCGCAGCACATGTCGTTGGCTAATGTCGACGATTTTGCTCGGAAAATCATTCTGTGTCGTAGGAACGAGGAATGCAGGCAAATCAATCGCACGGTGCTCCAACGCATCGAGGGCGCTGAAAGAACGTACACGGGCATAGACTCTGTGGTGATGGACGATCCCGACGAGGTAGCAAATTACCCGACCGAGTTCCTAAACTCACTAGAACTGAACGGCCTGCCGCCGTTCAGATTGACACTCAGGGTAGGTGCTATAGTCATGTTGCTAAGGAATCTCGATCCTAAGCGAAGACTGTGTAACGGTACAAGGTTAGTGGTCACCGAACTCCGGCGACACAACTTTAAGGCTAGGGTGTTGTCTGGTAATGTTGATGCACAGGAGGACATCGTCATACCTGCGATACCCTTGACTTCGGGTAGTGAGGACGACCTGCCTTTCGAAATGAGGCGGGTTCAATTCCCAGTTAGGTTATCGTTTGCTATGACAATCAACAAGTCACAGGGGCAGACGTTTGACCGAGTTGGATTGCTTCTGCCGGTGCCCGTGTTCACACACGGGCAACTGTATGTTGCATTTTCAAGAGTGAGGAACGCTCAATCTGTCAGAGTCGGCATGTACGATGATGGCAATGGGCGGTTTGTCACAAAGAACGTTGTGTACAGGGAAGTACTACCAACGGGGTAACAGGTATGTAGGCAACGGTGAAATTGTTCACAAAAAAATTATATCAGATTTACTATTTCTAATTACCATTAACTGTTAGCATTGTTTAATTTCAATAACAAATTTTCATCTGATATATTTTTTTTTTGAGACTTTCTAACTGGAGACTACAAAATAGTTTACATATATATATATATATACAACAATGTTGTATACCGATCATGGGTCTTATGATCCACCAGGCGTTGGCCATATCATGGATCTAATGATCCTCCGGGCGTTGGCCATATCATGGATCTTATGATCCACCGGGCGTTGGCCACTTGAAGTATCTAATCCTTAGGGATCCGCACATTCTTAGGTACTTCATGGACAATTGGGTTATTTCTACAGTCATGTAGCTGCTCCCGACTGTTCACTGAGGAGAGATAGTTCGACAACCTCCACGTGGTTCTCTCTGGATGCGAATCTGCTTCAATGCGGATTCGTAACTAATAGTCGAACACATTATCTAACATTTTTAAAGTGTATACCTATTTTTCTTTTTTTTTAACATATACTGTAAGATATCTGTAATATTGTAATTGTCAATTTGTTTGTAACACATAAAATTCAATTAATATGTGCAACACCAATTCAACTATTAATTAATTAATTTTGTACATTTTTTGTTTGTGTACATTTAACATAATGTCTGTCATTTAAACACCATGGAATTGTTTGTACTTTGTTTTTTTTTTTTTACATACACTGTGCATTGATTTATCTGTACAATACAAGGTGTTATTGGTTTCAATTTATTCAGAATGTACAAGTATATATTATAACAATATTTCTTATTTTTATTTGACTACCTATTTTATGCAAAGCTTTTACTTACTATAATGTATAACAATATTTGTATTTATTTTTTTTATCACAATAATTGTTCATTAACATTGTTGTGGTGGACTTAAGCGTTATAAACATAATATGTTATAAGTATATTATACATGTAAAATTCATACTCTCCTCTGTACACAAATTATGTAAGAAACATAAAATAATTAGATACTTATATTGTTTAAATTAATTATATTCCTAATGTTTTATATAATATCTACCTAATTATTAATTATGTTTCTAATGTTTAAAAAAATATCTACCTAATAAAATACATGTACCTAATTGAATGTATTATTAAATTTTTTTAACACAATAAATTGCAAATTTAGTCATGTATTTTGTTTGTGTGTTATATTTGATAATAATATATTATATTAATGAGTGTGTTGGCTAATGTTAGTATTTAAATTTTTACATACACATTAGGTGTATACTATTATGGCCACAATCAGATTGTCTACATAAGTGGCTTTATTACACGTAAACTGATTTATACCAGTGATGACTGATAACTAGACATTAAAAAGTCAATATTATAGATTTTAAAAATTTTTACTTAGCACAATTTTTTATTTTAAATACAATAAATGCATTGTTAAGATTTTCTTCCATATGTAAAGTTTGTATTAATGTGAATTACTCATTAATTAGTAATTAATTGGTATACCGTTGTCAGAGTGCAGGTATTGTGCACTCAATAGTCAATACATATACAATATACATACAATATTTCACCCATGCGCCAACATTGTCTGCGATCCGACGCAGTCGGATCGCCTACCTGGTAGGTATAGTTGCATATAAATTTATTATAACAAGAGATTGCTGATTATTCAATGCTCAAACGACAACATTCGACTTTAACATTTTTTCCTACTTTCGACGCCAGGAGGTTAGACAATCCGCCGTAGGCGGATTCCCCAGCAAGGTATCGATTTACACCGGTCGAGGGCTGATAGCTAGACACTTAAGGTCTACGTCTCAATCTCAACTTTCAAAAACTTTTCACATTCGAAAGGAGATCGCCAAACAATCGACGCCACGAACGTCTTATCAATTTTCGAAAACACCCGCCTTATCATCATCATCCCGATAGAATATTTGCAGTACTACCAATCAGTGGTACCAACACCACGGACTTATTACCGCCAAATCTTCATTTTTTGAAAACTTACCACTTTCAAGCTCTTCCATCCGTCCTAGGGTATTCACTTACACCGAGTTTCACCCAAAGCGAGTTTCACGGGCCGCTAGTCTTATATAATAAAACGTGAAGCAGTTCGCCCGTTGTCCGCCCGGGCGCTGCCAGTACTTTAGCAGAAAGCCAATCGAAAATTAGAATTTTTTTCCCGACCCGTTATCACCTTTTTGCGTTATGGCGTTATCTCGAAGTCGACGTTTTGTTATTACTGTGTATATCGTTTTTCGAAAATTTCTACAACTTTTCGACATTTGTAATTGTCTTTTTTGTAATTTTTTTTAGCGTTTTACGGCCTCGCCGTCGTGTTTTTCGAGTACTCCGTGTTTTTTTACGCCCGGTAGATTGCCCGTTTTCTACGTGTTTGTTTCGTTGCGTTCGCCGTCGCGTTAACCGAGACGTCCGCCGACCGACGTTCTCGCCGATTTTATTTCGATTTTTTCAGTTTTCGTCGTTCTGATTCACGCTTTCGACATTGTTATATGGTTTTTCGCGTACCCCGCGTCCTTTAAACGCCGTACGTTTACCGTTTGTACGTGAAATCTGTTACGGTGATTGGACATAACGATTAGAATCGCCGAACGACGTATGAGGTACCTATGTACGGTTTAACCTACTCGGTATTGTAGTGATCGCTGTGCAGGACACTGTGATCACGTTACAATTATTATTTAAACGACGTAGCACGTTCCGGGTTGGCTTGAGTTGGTGTTTGAGAAAAGTAGGTAGAATAATTATAATTTATAACACTTGATGTATTAATTGAAATAAAATATTATTATTTTATTACGTTAAACAACACAATACTAAATAAAAAAATAGAACAAAGTTACAAATAATAGCTTACTGCTATGTATAGTTCTAAGTACTGGGGAATGGACCGTAAACTCGCGCCGATGTGGCTGTGACGAAGTCCACGACGAGCAATAGTCTTACATTGGGAGTTAACTACCTTCTCTGAAGAATACTACCTTTCTGAATAATACTAGGTCCTCTACTCGTATTTATATGAGTTCTCAATGACATATAGGGAACTAGTATTATTAATAATTATAATCGGGCTTGATTCGGAATGGCGTGAGCCTATTACATAATCTACATATTTATGAAAATATAACACGTTGTTTCCACGAAAACAACGTATTTTTCTGGACTTTGGTCCGTGTAAATTTAGCATAGCGTAAAAACTACTATTCGGCGGAAAGCCATATCTTTCTGGCCTATGGCCTATTGCTTAAAATGTAGAAATAATAAGTAGGTAAAATAATTAATGTGTTTTCTACACTAAATAATAAGTTAACACAATACAAGCGTATTGGGTTTACTACAGTATTATTTTAATAATTTCGATTAAATTGCACGATTTAATGTGTTGTAGGCTTACTGTTCGTCGATTGGTTTCAAATACAAGTCGTTTTCGTGCCCTTCGTACACTTTAGTTCCAGACCGTTGACAGTGCTGAATCAGTACTGAAGATTATTTTTTTTGATATCAAACATCGTGACTGGGTGTATTTTTTAAATATCAAATGTGTGAGTACTGCATTAGTATCTATTATCATATGTGTTGCAGGTGTATGGTTAATCGTCGCGGAGCATTGACGTTCGTTTCTTCGCACAGTGTTGATTTACTCATATACTACATAATATAGTTAAATTACTGTTTTAAATCAATAAATTGCAATTTATCATTTTATTTACATTGTCTTATCCTTTATAACTCAGCCCTAACACCATTAGACCAATGTTTTACTTCAAGTAATGCTTTGTTGCACAGAAGTGTTTGTCGACGATGCAGGTTCATTTGCAAGGCACTGTCAGCATGTACTCCAGCAGAGCGAATTGAAGCTACACTATGGTTGAATAGTTTCTTTTACTCATATGTATACATATTAACAGCATAAATACATTAAAAACATACAGAAAATGTTAATAGTTCATAAGTGGGTTGTTGAATTAGAGTAGTTGATTAACTACGTACTGTGTGATTCTTATAAGCTGAATAAAAAATAAAGTAATCTACATATGATACTTAAATTATTATTGTTAACTCTACATATTATTTAGTATCATGTAATTAAGTAATTTTATGCTACACATAAACGCATGCATAAATTATAATAGTACCTACTACATGTTTTTGCATACATCTAAAATATGAAACATTTGGTAAGTTCAAAAGAATTAATTAACAACCATAAGTATTTTAAATTATTTTATTTAATTTGATAGCCATCATGTAAGTTTCAGATGAAAAGTAGTTAAATAGTTCTATAGTCTTATTGTAAATATTTTAAATTATACAATTCAGTATAGATATTTACAATCTATAAAATATTTAATTTTTTAAAATAATTTATATTTAGTTAAATTTAATGAATTTAACTTTTCTTGTATAATTATTATCTACCTAATAAATAATAAATCAAAAACAGATAATTAAATATTGATGTGTTTATATAAAAATTTTATTTTTGAATCGAGAAAACAATTAATAGATTGCAAACATTTAATTAGAATATAAACAATTTATAAATTTATTATATTAATAGTAATACATGACAAAAAATAAGTTTGACTATACTTTAAAGGCTTTTAAAAATATTGTATTGATCATTAGTTCATAATTTTATACAATTTAAAACATTGAATACCTCAATTATATTTTTTTATTTACATAATATCTAACACAATACAATATGTATTTATAATGAATAAATATATGTATAAAAAAAATACAAAGAAAAATAATAAATATAAATAATATAACTATACAAATATAAATGGTAATTATACCTATAGCAATATTTTAAATTGCATTTTTTTTTTTTTTTATAAATAAACACTTCGACCACATAGGTCATTGGCCTAGAAAAGAACAAAAGTAGTTACATAAATTTTATTTGTAACATGCATTTTGTATATAATATGGAATTATAGTGATCAGGTTCCTATAAGAATTTATAGGTACATTAAATTAGTGTATACACTATAGTATGATAAATATATTAAATATGTCATCACACACAACCAAGGTGTTGTGTATTGCTATATATTGCATGTTATGTACAATTTACATTTTGCCATTCGACTTTGTTATTATGTTTATGCATACAATATGCAGTAGGTAATATTATATTATAATAGTAGTAATCAGTCACGATGACATCAAATTAGAATAAAAATGTTTGATAAATAATATTAATAATAACAATAAATAAGTTTGGGTTTGACTTTAATGTATTGCCTGAAGTTTAATATATAAATAATGTAGATTATTTAAGAATAGTTTTAGAGGATTTAAATTTTTGAATACATTTGGTTAATCCAAAAACTGTATTCTTTACTATTGTATTATTATATTAATATTACAAATGAATGTAATACATGTGAAAAATTACAATATGTCAAAAGATATTGTACGCAAATGCATGTAAAAGACAATTAATAATCTCTCATGAGTTAATGACATACGAAATATATTAATTGCATAGAAAAAACAATGCTTGGAAGAAAATTCGTGCGGATCGCAAACGGCTTAAATGCTCAAGATTTAACAGTTATCTCCAACTCAAACTGTAGTCGATAGGTTTAGGCGTTAGGTCCCCATGTATAGGTTAGGCAGGAATACCAAGATCGAATCCCGCCCCGGCGTCATCGGCGGCGGCGCATGCTGTAACACGGCCGCCCGGAATTTTTGCAATTTTTTTCTCGATTTTTTCACGAAATATTTTGTTTATATTTATTTTGAATAATGTATATTATAAATACACGATTAAATTTACTTATGTGTTTACAGTTACTTTTTCTGTAAATTAATAGAATAAATTACAAATTGTAACTCCCGTGTTACGAATGTTGTTAATATTGTATATTCATTACAATACAATTTCACCTATGCGTCCACATTGTCCGCGATTCGACGCAATCGGATGCTTACTTGATTACTTTAGTTGTGTTTCATAATTGATTTTCCCCGATGATTGATGACTACTAAAATTCAACACGCGATTTACCTCTGACTTTTTTACTAGCATATCTACACCCGACTATCGACTTCCGAGGGAACATGACAAAATATATAAA
This sequence comes from Schizaphis graminum, assembly GCA_020882235.1. Lineage (NCBI taxonomy): Eukaryota > Metazoa > Arthropoda > Insecta > Hemiptera > Aphididae > Schizaphis > Schizaphis graminum. The sequence continues at coordinate 7,045,302 of CM037035.1, read as the reverse complement.
ATGTATTTGTACATAACATATTTCGAAATGAGAGTAAATGAAAAGTTCTTATTATTTCACCAATTCCGCCCACAAAGTCCGCGATCCGACGAAGTCGGATTGCCTATCTGGTAGGTTTATTTGCGTGTAAACTGATTTTTACCATAGACAACTGATAAAGTATTTAACATTCAAAAACTCGCTTTGACTTAAAATATTTTACGAACAAAAAAGCACCCGCCTAACGATTAAAAAGTCAATAACATTGCTTTCAAAAACTTTTATTTTGCAGAATTTTTTTATTTTAAATACATACAAATACAATAAATTAATGGATAAGATTTACTTCCATATAAACAATTTGTTTTACTCTGAATTACTGATTAATGAATAATACCATTGTCATAGTGCATGCGTTGTACACTCAATAGTCAATTCATATAATATTTGATCCATGCGCCGACATTGTCTGCGATCCGACGCAGTCGGATTGCCTACCTGGTAGGTATAGTTCCATTGAATTTATTTTTACAAGTGATTATCGGTTATTCAACGCTCAAACGACAACATTAGACTTAAACACTTTTTTCCTACTTTCGATGGCTGGAGGTTAAACAATCCGCCGTAGAGCGGATTCCCCAGCCAGGTATCGATTTACACCGGTCGAGGGCTGATAGCTAGACACTTAAAAGTCTACGTGTCAATCTCAACTTTCAAAAACTTTTCACATTCGAAAGGAGACCGCCAAACAATCGACGCCACGAACGTCTTATCAATTCTCGAAAACACCCGCCTGGATTCTGTGTTATCATCATCATCCCGATAGAATATTTGCAGTACTACCAATCAGTGGTACCAACACCACGGACTTATTACCGCCAAATCTTCATTTTTTGAAAACTTACCACTTTCAAGCTCTTCCATCCGTCCTAGGGTATTCACTTACACCGAGTTTCACCCAAAGCGAGTTTCACGGGCCGCTAGTCTTATATTATAAAACGCGTGAGGCTTCGCCCGTTTACCACCGGAAGCGCTTGCTGTACTCACCGCGGTTCCTAAAACGGAAAAAAGAATGCGCTCCGGTCGCCGCGGCCCGCCGTTATCGCGCCCGCCCGGTTATCACTTATCAAACCGACGACGTTGGACAACTATACGATTATTATTATTATTATTTATTATTAATTTTTCACTCTTCTACGGATTTTATAGCTTTTTTCGAGTTTTTCCGTATTCGCGTAGATACGTACCAAAATTGTGTCGTGTGATTACTACGAGCGTTTGGGTGTAAGACAAAAGTCGTTTAATACATATAATATATATGTATATAGTATATAATAATAATAAATATAAATTCAATAGACATAAAACGGATATTGATTAGTGATTACAAATATTTTCTAAAGAAAATCAACAAGAATGCCTGTGTGTGTGTGCTGTGAACTACGAATTTAACAGGTAAAACGATGTATAACGCAAATTCAGTGACGGTTCGGAAACGGTTTAAGTGCTCGAGATTTGACGATAGTTTTCAACTCAAACTGTAGTCGATAGGATTAGGCGTTAGGATGTTAGGATATGATAGGATTTAGACAGGTGTAGCCAGATCGAATCCCGTTCCGGCGGCGCTGTGACAAACGGTACGAATCATTTTTTGCATTTTTTTTCACTTTTTTTTCTCATGTTATTCTAATAATTTTTTCATATCATTATTTTATTATATTAAATACGAGGTTGACTTACCAAAATAATTTCACTAATAGGTGCATTGCCATTATTTATTTGATTTTAAATATTGTTCAATTTAGCACCGTTTTACAATTTATTTTAATTTTAATTTGCAAACATTATGTAGTAGGTTTTATTTTATTATAATAAATAAATATTTTAGAATATACCAAAACAGAACTTGACCTGAATGTAATGGGAAGCAAATTTTATATTTATTATATATTATGTGTAGGTATATTAAAATATTGTAATTATTTGTTTATTATTTAAAATAATTCAACAATTACAATAAATTCCACAGAAACGATTGGTATGTACCTATAGATATTTATAAGAGTTAATAGTGAATAGTTATTCCTTGCTCACTTATAGTTGTTATACATATACCTTGCTCACTTACTTATTGGTAGGTAATTAAAATTACATAGACAGTCATATGAGTACATTACACACACTTTTGTTTTATTATTAAAATGTATTATTATATTATACTGTACAGTGTATGCATATATATTGTTTTAATGCTAAACATTTACACTTAACATTGACATTACTTAGTGCGGGATGGCACAAATGTACTTTCAACATAAACGTCAGCAATAGTATTAAAATAAAATAAAATATAAGCTGTTTGAGTGCATAATACAGATTGGACAGACACAGTGACTTATGCATTTTACTTACACTGTTCAATAAAAGTGCAATGATGAATTTATATTTTTATAAATATTATGTTATGTTATTATTAATTATTATTATTATTTAAATAAATGGTGTACCTATGCTTAAATATGTTGTATTAATTGATTTTCTTATTGTCACTGTCATTGGCTTGCAGAAAAAAATTGACAATACCTATATTATATACTATGTGATAGCAGATAGGCTTATTGTTGAGTCAGTTAATAAAATTTAATATTTATTAATAACGGTCAATTGTACATAACTTTGAGAAACATATTAAATGTATTCTGACATTCTGTAGTTAGATTTTTATAATTTATATTAAATCAATTAAAACCTGTGCTTAATTAATGATAAATAAAATAATTTATTATTATATTATTTAATAAATACTATATAATTTATATATTACACATATGATTTCTGTGGTAGGACTTTTATATTACTCAGATTAATCACCTAACTGCTCCTATTGTGTAATAAATACTGGTTACTCAACTAATAAAAAACAATATTTCAATATTTATGTACTAATTTTCTTTTTGGAATCAAACACAATGTTAAATATATGTTTTGGTATCAGCTTTGATATTATGCTTTTTGTAATAGTACTTATAAACTTCCACTGAATATGTTATAGTTGCTTATGATCAAATAAAGATTAATAATTAGGTAATAAATGTTTAAAAAAATTTAATTATATTTCTAAATAATATATTATATTGTAAAAAAGATTGGTACCTACCTAATGACACACAATATGTGTATGTATGGAATACTTGGGTAATATTTTAAGAGACTATGCTATAATGTATTTATTAAAGTTATATAGATCAAGTATGCACATTAATATTTAACTCATTTAATAAATTTGGGATATTAAAATAGTGTATATTCTATACTAAGGACAATATATATATATATATAATATAATAAAAGCATGATATATTGTAGATAAATACATTAAAAAGACAATTAATACGAACATCCAAGCTTCATCAGGGTTTTATGCAAAATTACTAATAACTTTCAAATTTAAATTTTAAAGATAAAAAAATATAATACATTAACAACATGATGTAATAAATGTATTGTGGACTATTTCATTTCTTAAACTCACAATACGGACATTGTCCGCGATCTGACGCAGTCGGATTGCCTACCTAAGTGATTTAGTTGTGTATAAATCGATTTTCCCAAAATATAAGGCGTTATTTCGTTCGACTTAAACTTTTTCTCCTACAATACAACATCAGACTTACGACGTCAGGAGGTATAACAATCCGCCATAGGCGGATTGCCCAGAACAACTATCGATTCACACTGGTTGATGACTAATTGCTAGACCCTCAATTACCATTATTTTATTTATTTAGTTTATTCTCATGCAAAAAAGCACCGGGCAAACGATACCATATGTATCCAATCCATAATTGCTCAGCCAGGTATAATATATTATATTTGCCCAGGTTGAGGACTGATAGCTAGACGCTCAATTAATTTTTATATGTTATTTTTTTTTTACATACAAAAAAGAACCGGGCAGGCGACGGGAAGCGATATTACACCAAATGATGACTGATAGCTAGACACTCAATTACCTTTTTCGGTACACATTTATTCTTATTGATTTCAAACAAGCACCGGGCAAGCGTCAATAGTCAATACAAACTTTTACACCGAATGATAACTGATTACTGATATCTCACACTCAAAAGTAATCAACTCTATAATAATTTTAGTGACCGATTTCTAGACACCCGACTATCTTTTCCAACCAAATTTCCCTTGAAACGATTTTCACTCGACCCCATCGAAGGCGCCGGGGGCGGCTTCTACAAGCCTGGAATCGAGGCACACCAGCCGCTAGTCTAATATAATAAAACGTGAAGACTTTTCTTTTTGTCCGCCAGTCGCCGACGCAGCAAATAAGGAACGCCAATCAGAAAATTAGATTTTTTTCCCGACCCGTTATCACCTTTTTGCGTTATCGCCGACGGCTTCGGTTCGTCACAGCCGTCGCCCTTGCCGACAGCCTTACGTCTTTTGAAGCCCTTTTTCGTTTTGTGGACACGTTACAACTTACATTATCACGGCATATCACCGCCGTCGACCGTTATTATGTATCGCTTTTTCGAAAACGTCTACTACTACTCTCAATAATGCCGACCCGAAGGCGTTTTTCGCCTACTTCGCGTATTTTTACGGCCGGTAGTGTGCCCGTTGTTTACGTGTTTGTTGTTTTGACGTCGCGATCGCGTTTACTCAGACGGCCGCCGACCGACGTATGACTGTATGAGGTCTGTACTCGGTATATACAATATATTAAAATGTTTTTCGATTAAAACCGCACGATTCGATGTGTGTTTTATTTCTCTGTACGTGTTGCAGTCCTACCGTTCCGGATACAAGTCATTTCGTAGCCGTCGTTCCAGACCGTCGACGTCGTAGATTGTTTTTTTCCACGCGTCAAAAGGCTGTCAAGGTGTGTATTTATTTAAATATCTCACTAATGTTTGTGTATACTACATTAGTCTGTTATCATATGTGTTGCAGGTTTATGTGCAATCGTCGTAAGAGCAGAGACATTCATTTCGTCGCGCAGCGTTGATTTACTCATGTACTACACGATATGGTTAAATTACTGTTTTTGATTCAATAAATTGCATTAAATCATTTATTATTTACATTGTCTTATCCTTTGTAACTCAACCCTTAACACCATTAGATTAGTATTTAACCTCGGGTTGTGGTATGTGCCACAAAAGTGTTTGTCGACGACGGAGTACACCAAACATGTAATTCTATGGAGAGTGTATAATTATTTTCATATATATCAATAAATAAAAAAAATAAAACCACACAGGCGAATTTGGTTTTTTTTCTTTTTTGAGTTAGTCAAATAGTTACATTTATTATTTAAATGTGAATAGTTCACAGCCTCATAGGTGAGTATATTATTATTATTAAGTATTTACTCTTATCTACCAAATATATTTATGTATTGTTGTGTGTATCAGCATATATTATTTTTTTTAACCGAGCATTATTATTTTGCCATTTGATTTTGTTGATATTAAAAAATAGTATAATAGTATATTCAGTTTAGAATAGTATATAATAATTTATTATAACAAATAAGATTGAGTTTGAATTTTATTTGTGGCCTAAAGTGTTTATATTGAATATAATATCGTTTAAACATAATTTTACAGGCTTTAAGTTATTGAATAAATTATATTTTTATCATCCTATTGTTAAACACCTACATACCTACCTAAAATATAACATGATACATTTGTTTATACATGAATACATATCATATAGTTTTAAGTAAGTAATATTATATTATATTAATTGATATGTTAGCAAACAATAAGAATATATTCGAGTCTCATTACATACGTGCTATACGACTTCATGGTAAAACATTGCTAAACGCAGAATTCGTCGCGGCTCGGAAACGGTTTAAGTGCTCGAGATCTGGCATTGGTTTCCAACTCAAACTGTAGTCGATAGGTTAAGGCGTTAGGTCCCAATGAATAGGTTAGGCAGGTGTAGCAAGAACGAATCCCGCCTCGGCGGTTCGATTGGGCGGCGTATGCGTTACACGGCCGCCCAGATTTTTTTCATTTTTTTTTCGATTTTTTTTTACGCAATTTTTATATTAAAATTGTTTATTATTATTTTATTTTATATTGAATATATATATAATAGCTGAACCTTATAGCAACAAATTTTCCGCATTTTTTTTTTTAGATTATTGAATTATAATTTTCATTAAATTATAATATTATTCAATACACCGTATGCGCTGTAAACTTAATAAATAAAATATATACCTTTTTATTATTTAACCTCATTATTATTATTATTACAGTATATCATAACAGGCCAAGTCTAGAAATCCTAATTATAAGAGGGTACATTTAAAAATCTAAAATCTAAAATTCGCTTTGTTTTATATTAAAAAAAAAAATAATAAAGTTGATTACGATTTTATTTTACGCATGTATTTATTGCAATCGTCGCAAGTCCTGTAATTTGTCGACAGCGGTGTACCTACATTTAATCTCTAAAGTCTAATATAAAAGTGCTATAATATATCAAAAGACTATCTTATCTTCGACAAGTTATACCGATGTAACATATTGTACATCTATTTATTGTTTATTCGTTGGTAAATTTCCTATATGACTATATATATATATTACACGTATTTTATTTTTTTGTACATTATAGTAAGTTAAGTCTGTTGCAAATAAAACCAATATCACAATTATAATAAACGCCAAATAATATAATGAAAATATTAAGGACAAATAATCAAACAAGACTAATATAGTAACAAAACTGATGTATTATAATAACATATTAACATATTAATATGCAATGGGCATTGTGCATACTGCATACAACATTTATATACACTTAATTAATGATAAACAATAGTACAAATATGTAATATGTACGAGACAATGTTATTTTAAGAGATTTAACAAACATAAATTTATAACACATATAATCATAAAATATTTAAAAACACGTGATGTATACAATATACAAAATATATAAAAACATTTTTAAAAATAATGTTATTTTATCAGATATGTTTGGAATTATTATTAGAAGTACATACTTAATGTAAATTATAACAGTGTATAATAACATTCAACAAACTAGGTTTAATATTATGTCCACAATATATAAGTGGGAAATTGTATAAATATGTGTATATATTGTGGTCAGTATAAAAAAATTAAATAAAATTATTAAAAAAAAAAATTTAGGTCATAATATAATAAAATAATTAAAAAATTTATAGTTTTTGCTGTAAAAAAAAGAATTAAATACATTAATTACAATAATAGTAAAATAATTTTAAACATGAATAATATTGCTTACATTTTTTGTTTTGGCCGCCTCCGCCATCTTTTTCGGGCCCTCCGTCCCACACTGAGCCTCTGCAGCCGTGCCTGGGGCCTCTGCAGCCGTGCCTGGGGCCTCTGTAGACGTGCCTGGGGCCTCTCCAGGGGTCTCCGCCGCACCCGGTACCACCCGCTCCGGTTTATCTGAGCCCACCGCCGCTCCCCCAACGGGCTTTTTCGTTTTTTTTGATTTTTTGCCTGTAACACGTATATACAATTTAATATACTTAATACGAAAAGCACATGGAAAGTGAAATGTAATATAAATATATAATAAAACACTCACACTTGCGAGCAATGTGGCCGTAGCCGTTGCAGTTGAAGCAACCTGAAATAGAAAATTTATAGAATTTTTATTAACATTTTTACATGAGGTCAATTAACTTTCGATAAACTTACGGCGTACGGCCTGCTTCGTGGTTCTCGGGTTTGCAGGGACCGGTCGTGAATTACCGTAGTAATTCACCTGCAAACCCGAGCAATTGTTAATCGACCCAATATTAAGGTTGTCCATCCTAAAATAAATTATAATTAATTAAGACATATCATTACATTTTTATTCGAATAATTATAAAAAAAAAATCATATTTGAAAATTATTCGAATAATCATATTTGAAAATTATTTAAATAATTTTTATTCAAATATATTTTAATTATTTAGATAATATTTAGCCCAACTCTGATCTTAGTATGCATTAGCTCGAACCATAAAATTATAAATTAAAAGAAAATTGTTACTAAAAAAATTACTGTCTTATGAAAAACAGTACATGTGGTCACCATACCCTAACTTAACAATTAGCATATATAATTAAATATCATGTACTCACGTAGTCGATGTGTCGATTGGAAATGAACGGCTTTCCCAATTTCACTTGACGATGTCAGTTATTTCGTATATAGCCGCCTTATAATAATAATAGATATAAAATGATGGTTATGACTTTATCAGCGATACCGTGTTTGAATGTCGATTAACGTGTTTACTATATAATTGCAGGTCTTTGGATGGCGTGATTTACAACACGGTCGGGGTGGGGTGGAAGGACGCGTCAACGGTCGAGCCGTTTGCCGAATTCTGCAGGCTACGTTCAACATCCGTGCTATACAGTTGTCGTAGCATTTTTTTTTGTTTTTGTTTGTTTTTTACTGGCACATCTATATTCATTGCATTTACTTATTTCATTTTTACAAATTCTCCAGTTCTTATTACTTATTCGTAAACTTATTTTTATATAATTGGGACTTTGGAGACCGAGACCGGTGAGTACAATTTTATTTTTCTACCCCATAACACGTGTGTAAACAAACCATTTGTTTGTTATTGATGCTATTACATTACGCGCACGAGTGCGGTATAAAATATTTTCAACTATTATTATAAACGTTTTACGCGTCAATGTTCAACGAGTCAGTCGCGTCTTTATACACAGGGTATGATAAATTATAATTAATCGTTCCAAAATTCATAGATTATGTCTTTTTGTGTTTGAGCGTTACTTATGAGTCATAAGTTATGACCATCGTAAAGGGCGCATACACGATGCCGGTGACATACCTTAGCGCACCTGTTTGCGTGTTTTTACGAACTTTGTCGTCGCGCAGGCGCAGCCATAGTATGTTACAAAATACGTTTGTTTAAATACGGAATTTCATTGCAATCTTTTAACGGTTTTAGTCTTTGACGAAGTAATGAGTTCAGATTGTTCGTACTTACTGTTTTGTATGTACATATTATATGCATGTCGTATATTATTAACGTATTTCCAATAATAACACGTAATAACTGTTACAGTATCATTTATACTGATAACAATTATTCAGATACTGTTTGTATTTAAACAATATTTTTTTTATATTCAGTTTGTTTATATATTATTATTATACTTTTTGTGTTTTACAATAATTATTTTTTTTCTGTCACCTTTTAAAAATGTTTTTTTTTATAACTATGACAATCTTATAGATCACTATGGTCAAACGCTGTGTGATATGTGGAAACGTTGAAGACGGTCTTGGAGTTTCAGTGCACAAGTATTTATTATTTCACTACATGCATATCTTTACATACTATTATTATACCGCTATTATATTTTTCTTTAGCTTTCCATCGGATGCCGTGCGTCGAGATTTGTGGGTGCAATTTGTCGAGAATCAAGGGTTTCAAGTCAACCGAAACTCCAAGTTATGCTCAAGGCATTTCATACCTGGTGTTGACTTCACAGCAGGAAATCAACGCCGCCGTCTGACCAACACATCGGTGCCGTCAATAGTGAGTTTATTATGAAATATAATTGTACAGTACACACAACAGAAGAGTAATGGGTTTGAGTTTAATGTAGTTCCTTTGAATTGATTCATTCAAAATTGTACATAAACACTACTTAACAACCTACAAATGTGACATGGTCTTAAACAATACCACTGCATCACAAATATCTGTCTTGAACATTATTTTAAACTTGCCAGTACTTAATAAATACATTAGACAAAATGGATACTGAAATATTGCGTTATTCGTTAAAATACTATTGTTATATTGAGCTTAATTAATTTCACTTATGTACCTTAATGTTAATTATTAAATTTAAATTGTATGGATCTTAATATCAAATAACTTGCATGTTTTGCAAATGTTAACCAATTATATAATACATTTAATATTTATATATTATACACACCACTTAATTTTATACAGTATTTTGCAATAATGCTTATACTCCACAAACTCACATATAACCGCCATGTAACATTCATAGATGTACTTAATGCCTACATTACTATTTGTTTTTCACGGTGGTTATAAATGTTCACATAGGTTTGTTTAACACATGTATTACTTATCATATATTCACGGGATGACATTGAGTTATATCTTGATTTTAACCATTGTTAAATTATTATTTATACACCATACAAAGTATAGGTACCTACAAGTTGTTTTAGCCTATTAAACCTTCTTTTAAATTTTCACTTCATTTATACTTTTATTCACTGCTTTTAATGATGTACAATAACTGTTACATAACCAGCTTATATTATTGTCAATATCAATTCCATCACGAGTACAAGTAAAAACAAATGAGATATGCACATGTGTAACAAAATGAACATTTTGAACATTGTTTTATGAATTTATTTATGTATATATTTTTTGTTTTATATTCTTATTTATATATTCATACATCGCTGGTATATAACATTCATAGAAATGCTTAATAATTTTTACACATGAATAAACCACCAATTATAAATTCTCTGGACAACAGTTTGTTTGTTAAATTACATTTTTTAGCTTAGAACATTGTCATAATTTATTACTTCCAATATGTAAAAATGTATGTTTCACTTTTAATATGTAACAATTGTTTTTATTTAAGTACATAATGCAGCACAATAATTTAGTTCTTAAGTCACTGTGTTAATGATATTTAATTTTCATGGTCACATGGTTACATTAATTTTAAATATTACATTAACACTACACTTAACAATTTCAGTTACTAAACCATCATGTATATAAATAACAACAAATGAAACATGTGATTTTATTAATATTTTTTTTATTATTTTTATTTACTTAAAGATAACTTAAATTAATTCTCATTTATTTTTTCTCATGTTACTACTGTGCAACACTCATAGAGGTTCTTAATAATTTATACACATGACTATTTATGTGTAATGTGGTGAAATGTGATATTTTATTAGCACACCAAATTATCAAAAATTCCCAGGAGAATGGTGTGTTACGTTTTATTCTTCAGCTTGGAATATTGCTATACTTTATTACTTTCAATCTATAAAAATTTACAATGATTTATAATTTTTTTTTTTGCCTAATTACTGGTAAATGTTTAAACATTATAAAGTACAACAACGTATAAACAATTATGTTGTCGATTCAAAACAAGTACGCTATTCTAATAGTGTTCATATTTCAATTGTTTAATTATTCATTATTGATTTATTCTATAGGTCATTAGACAAATTGACAACGCCGATGAACAAGGCGGCGCAGAAATCATTGAGGTCCAAATGGATGTCAATGACATGGAAGTCGTCGAGGTCCAGGTGGAAGATGACAATGTGGAAGTTGTCGAAGTCCATCTGGAAGATGACAATGTGGAAGTTGTCGAGGTCCAGATGGATGACGTCCCGATGGACGTGGAAGTGGAAGTCGTTGATGTTTTGCCGGCCGACGCACGGGCAGAACTCGAATTCGCAGACATCTTCGACTATTTACCTCCGGACGTCGACGAAGAGGTCAGTGAATAAATATTTCATATTGATAAAATAAAAAAAACCATATAAGAACCATTACAGTTTTATTATTCATATTGCAGTTCGAGCCAATTCCACTGGGTGTTCCTGTGGCTCAACGTTTGCCAATGAGAGACCGTCCGGCAGGTGTTCAACACCCACTCCCGGACCAACACAACGTTGGTGCTTTGGATGCGGTTTGCAGAGAATGCAACGCCCGTCACTTCCATTGCGAACGCGCATCTAGAGGTCACTTTTCGACGTGCTGTAACAACGGTCAAGTGACCGCCACAGGACAGCGCGCACTGCTGCGAGCACCTATGCGTTTAACTAATTTGTTGATTGATGATTCACAGGAAGGTACCAACTTTCGAAGAGAGACTCGCCGGTACAACAACTCACTGGCGTTCGCAGCGTTCTCCAGCGACCTCAACCCCAGACGGTTGCCGGGTCGGGGACCAAGCGTGTACACTGTCCACGGACAAGTGTACCGCAGGGTCAACAATGACGTTGTTGGCAACGAACACAGGCCACCGAGGTACTGTGAGTTGTACTTTGTCAACTCAGCCGAGGCCAACCAGGCCCGAATGCGACAACAAGATGTCGCAGACCGTCTTTTGGCAGGTTTGCTTGCAGACCTGGACCAAATGCTTCGGGAGATCAACCCATACGCTCAGGCTTTTAGGTAAGATGATCAATAAACTCATACACATACACTTTAGTAGTTATAAAACGCTGTACTTAAGCTTTTTTTTTATCTATACACAGTTCTTAATACATAAAGGTATTATTTTAATTCATTTTATACGATATACATTACACTATATATTATATTATATAAAAAAAAAACCGTGGTTCTACCGGATAAACTAAATAACATAGACTACCGATTATACGCATTATATTTATTTTTATTATTATCCCACTTTCTGGTGTATTTAGAATTTGTATATTATAAGTATATATGTGTTTACAGGAACATGAGCAGGTTGTGGTTGGAGGAACAAGAAAGAGCCAATGCCAACCCTGAAGTGATGGGACCTAGGTCAGTGAGTATGCATTTTGTTACAGATGCAGCCAGGGACCAGCGACGATACCAGCGACCGACCGCAAACGAAGTTGCGGCCGTGTTCGTTGGTGACGATGGACGACCACCGAGAGACCTCAATCTGGTAATTTTTGACAGGAATCCCGTTGACCCCCAACATCGAATGCAAACCATACCCGCGGGCTCATGTCACGCAGATCCCATGTTGTACCCTCTGTTCTTCCCGCACGGGGAGAGCGGTTGGCACTTCAATGTGATGCAAGAGGGTAACCGCAACAACCAAGTTCGCAGTCGGAACACTATCCGGGAGTTTGTGTGTTATCGTATGGCAATTCGATATACAGGAAACAACGATACTGATCACGAAGGCATAAGTTTAATACATGGTGGTGGTTTTTTATTGCAGCAGTACGTGTGTGACCAGTATGTTCGGATGGAATCGAACAATCTCAACTACGCCCGTAGAAATCAGCAAGCGCTTCTCGCTGACGCTTATCAAGGATTGGTGGACCATGTCAACAAACAGCACCACTTGGACGAGGCCAACCCGATGGCTGTCGGCCGTAGAGTCATTCTGCCGTCGACATTCGTCGGGAGTCCACGTTACATGAAAGGGTGTTATCACGACGCTATGGCTATTGTGCGTAAGTACGGAAAACCTGATCTGTTTATAACTTTTACGTGCAATCCTAGGTGGCCAGAAATTACACAGAACCTCGGGAGATGGTCTGCTCCAAACGACAGACCCGATCTCATAGCCCGGGTGTTCCACGCCAAACTCAAGGCCCTCATGCAGGACATAACAGTAAATCGTGTGTTTGGTAATGTAGACGCTTATGTATACACCAGTGGTTTTCAAACTGGGTGCCGCGGCACACCAGTGTGCCGCGAGTATCCACTAAGTGTGCCGCAGTTTTTCTATAAATTACCGATTGCATTGAATTGTGATATAAGAAAATGAGGGCATGTGTCAACTATTGGTCAAAGAATTAAAAATATTTGTCAGCCCATCAATCTAACATATCTTATTAAATTTATATATATTAATAATTAATTCAAAACAATTTTGTTCATATAAAAAAAAGGTTAGTGTGCCGTGAACATTTTTTGAAGTGAACGGTGTGCCATGTATAATAAAAGTTTGAAAACCACTGGTATACACTGTTGAGTTTCAGAAACGTGGATTGCCGCACGCGCACATACTGGTCATCCTCCGGGAAGACAGTAAGTTGCACACGGCCGAAGACGTTGACAACGTTGTGTGCGCCTCCTTGCCGGACCCGGCAACCGACAGGCGCCTGTTTGACTGTGTGACATCACACATGATTCACGGGCCGTGTGGGCAACTAAACCCCAACAGCCCGTGCATGGTGGACAACAGTTGTTCAAAGAAGTATCCAAAAGAATACAGTGAAGAGACTGTCTACGCTTCCAACAACGGGTACCCCACGTACCGCCGACCAAACAATGGATCTGTTGCCTTGGTCAGACAACAAGAGGTGGGCAATGAATTTGTGGTCCCCCACAATCCATACCTACTGGCCAAATATGATGCACACATCAACGTTGAGGTGTGCTCTACGGTTAAGAGTGTCATGTATTTGTATAAATACGTGTACAAAGGCCATGATGCGGCCACTATGGAAGTTTGGGACGGTGATGAGATATCAAAGTAAGCAGATTCAAATTATTTATTTTAATATACTAAGTCTTTGCTTAATGCTTTTGTATAAATCAATAACACTTAAATGTTTGTTGTAAGAACTGCATTCATTTGGTTCATTATAATGCTTTTTGACTATAGAAAATTGAAATCATTTTTTACCAACAACACACTGTAAATAAATTATATTAGACTCCAGCAGTTTTAATAGTATTTTTCACTATACTTGGCCATGCTTTATCTCAAGCAAATTGTTGAAATAATACATAAAAATTATTAACTCCAATTAACAATAAATTGTTTAATAGTTTTATTTAAGCTACAACAATTTTATATATAATTATATTTATTCAAATGGCTCGGGTATAGTTAATAATTGTTAAATTCAAATTGGTGGTATGACGTTGCACAAACTAACGAAATATTAATAAATACAATAAACTTTTATGCACATTTTAAACACACGCATACTTAAAACATTTCTTTTTATTAACTTAGTATTACTACTGTTTTAATTTATTTTAAACTCATATCTGTGTGATGTTAAATTACTATATATAATAGGTACTTGGCCATACATTAGTATACATGTATATATAAACTTCACACCTATAACTGAATTTTAATTGTTTACAACTGTTAATTTTATATTAAATTATAAAATAAAAATAAATACAATTTACAATATATCAATCAAATACTTTAAACGCTACATTAATACACTTTTTTTATGTCATAATATATCATATGGTTTTTATTAACTATATACATATACTTTTTTCTTTTTTTTAATAACTAACTAACATTTAAACGTTATGCTCGCCAAACCTCTTATACTTTATATGTATTAATAATAAGATAACTTAATATCACTTGATATACTGTGTTATATATATATGCAATTAACTTAATATCACTTGATATATTATAGTATATATTATATGTAATTATGACTGTGCAACTTTGTTACTATTATGGTTTATTATATGTTTTTTTTTTTTTTTTTCAGTTTCATCAATTCACGATACGTAAGTCCACCAGAAGGGATCTGGCGGTTGTTTTCGTATGAAATGCACAAGAGGAGTCACACGATTGTTAGACTTCCAGTGCACTTGGAAGACAGACAGACCGTCTACTTTGCTCCTGGGCAAGCCCAAGAGCGAGTACAGAACGATGCCCAACGTCGTACGAAATTGACAGAGTTCTTCACGTTGAACGCAAACGACGTGGAGGCCAGACAGTACCTGTATCACGAGATACCGGTGCACTACACGTGGCAACAGGCACAGAGAAGGTGGGTGCGGCGACAAAGACAGATGAACAACGAGACGTTGGCTCGGATGTATGTCGTCAACCCACTGGACCGTGACCGGTTCCACCTGCGACTGTTACTTTTGCACCGGAGAGGCTCACAGTCTTTCCGGGACATGAGAACAGTCGACGGCGTGGTGCACGAGAGCTACGGCGCTGCCGCCATCGCGTTGGGACTCTTGGAGTCCGACCGCGCATGGCTGGCATGCATGGAAGAGTCTGCGTCGTTAGACACTCCCCGACAGCTCCGGTATCTCTTCGTTACGATACTGGTGATGTGCCATCCGGCGGAACCGCTGGCTTTGTTCCAAGCGAACGAGGCCAGCATGATGGAGGACTTCAATCGGCGTTTCCAAGACTTGGACCGTGCCAGAGCGGCAAGTCTTGACGCCATTGGAGACCTACTTCGTGCACACGGAAAAACGCTCGGCGATTACGGGTTGCCCTACCCGGATGTCGGTCTATTGGAACCCGAACAGGACGACCAGTTGTTCGGGGCTATAGACGCGGCGGCGCGGTGGGCGCAACAAGTGGTCGACATGAACGACGAACAGCGTACGGTGTACGATCGGGTGATGGCGGCCGTCGACGACAACCGGGACATCCAAAAGGTGTTCTACGTCGACGGCCCCGGTGGCACTGGAAAGACGACGCTCTACAGATGCCTCATTTGGTCGCTTCGCAACCGAGGACGGTCGGTGTTGTGCGTGGCGTATACTGGGATCGCGGCGTCGCTCATGGACGGTGGTATGACAGTGCACTCGACGTTCGGGCTGCCGTTCGGTACCCTTACGGACGAGGACACGTCTACTATCACCATGCAGTCTGAACGCGCTCAGAGGATACGTGACGCGGCACTGATCGTCTGGGACGAAGCGCCCATGTCACCGGGACCGCAACTCACGGTGGTCGATCGCTTGCTCAAGGACGTTATTAGGTCGAAATCGCCGTTCGGCGGTAAACCGGTCCTGTTTGCGGGCGACTTCAGGCAGATACTGCCCGTTGTCCGCAGGGGAAACAGGAGTGCCGTCGTCATGTCGTCGATCAAACATAACTCCCTGTGGCAAAACTCGGAGAAGTTTGAACTGACGCGAAACATGCGCGCCGGCAACGACGCGGACTTCGCGGATTGGTTGCTCCGGCTCGGCAGCGGCCAACTGCCGACGGTCGACGGTGTTCCGGACACCGTCGAAATCCCGCGGGAAATGGTATGTGACGTTGCTGATTTAATTGATTTTGTTTACCCGCAGCACATGTCGTTGGCTAATGTCGACGATTTTGCTCGGAAAATCATTCTGTGTCCTAGGAACGAGGAATGCAGGCAAATCAATCGCACGGTGCTCCAACGCATCGAGAGCGCTGAAAGAACGTACACGGGCATAGACTCTGTGGTGATGGACGATCCCGACGAGGTAGCAAATTACCCGACCGAGTTCCTAAACTCACTAGAACTGAACGGCCTGCCGCCGTTCAGATTGACACTCAGGGTAGGTGCTATAGTCATGTTGCTAAGGAATCTCGATCCTAAGCGAAGACTGTGTAACGGTACAAGGTTAGTGGTCACCGAACTCCGGCGACACAACTTTAAGGCTAGGATGTTGTCTGGTAATGTTGATGCACAGGAGGACATCGTCATACCAGCGATACCCATGACTTCTGGTAGTGAGGACGACCTGCCTTTCGAAATGAGGCGGGTTCAATTCCCAGTTAGGTTATCGTTTGCTATGACAATCAACAAGTCACAGGGGCAGACGTTTGACCGAGTTGGATTGCTTCTGCCGGTGCCCGTGTTCACACACGGGCAACTGTATGTTGCATTTTCAAGAGTGAGGAACGCTCAATCTGTCAGAGTCGGCATGTACGATGATGGCAATGGGCGGTTTGTCACAAAGAACGTTGTGTACAGGGAAGTACTACCAACGGGTTAACAGGTATGTAGGCAACGGTGAAATTGTTCACAAAAAAATTATATCAGATTTACTATTTCTAATTACCATTAACTGTTGGCATTGTTTAATTTCAATAACAAATTTTCATCTGATATATTTTTTTTTGAGACTTTCTAACCGGAGACTACAAAATAGTTTACATATATATATATACAACAATGTTGTATACCGATCATGGGTCTTATGATCCACCAGGCGTTGGCCATATCATGGATCTAATGATCCTCCGGGCGTTGGCCATATCATGGATCTTATGATCCACCGGGCGTTGGCCACTTGAAGTATCTAATCCTTAGGGATCCGCACATTCTTAGGTACTTCATGGACAATTGGGTTATTTCTACAGTCATGTAGCTGCTCCCGACTGTTCACTGAGGAGAGATAGTTCGACAACCTCCACGTGGTTCTCTCTGGATGCGAATCTGCTTCAATGCGGATTCGTAACTAATAGTCGAACACATTATCTAACATTTTTAAAGTGTATACCTATTTTTCTTTTTTTTTAACATATACTGTAAGATATCTGTAATATTGTAATTGTCAATTTGTTTGTAACACATAAAATTCAATTAATATGTGCAACACCAATTCAACTATTAATTAATTAATTTTGTACATTTTTTGTTTGTGTACATTTAACATAATGTCTGTCATTTAAACACCATGGAATTGTTTGTACTTTGTTTTTTTTTTTTTACATACACTGTGCATTGATTTATCTGTACAATACAAGGTGTTATTGGTTTCAATTTATTCAGAATGTACAAGTATATATTATAACAATATTTCTTATTTTTATTTGACTACCTATTTTATGCAAAGCTTTTACTTACTATAATGTATAACAATATTTGTATTTATTTTTTTTATCACAATAATTGTTCATTAACATTGTTGTGGTGGACTTAAGCGTTATAAACATAATATGTTATAAGTATATTATACATGTAAAATTCATACTCTCCTCTGTACACAAATTATGTAAGAAACATAAAATAATTAGATACTTATATTGTTTAAATTAATTATATTCCTAATGTTTTATATAATATCTACCTAATTATTAATTATGTTTCTAATGTTTAAAAAAATATCTACCTAATAAAATACATGTACCTAATTGAATGTATTATTAAATTTTTTTAACACAATAAATTGCAAATTTAGTCATGTATTTTGTTTGTGTGTTATATTTGATAATAATATATTATATTAATGAGTGTGTTGGCTAATGTTAGTATTTAAATTTTTACATACACATTAGGTGTATACTATTATGGCCACAATCAGATTGTCTACATAAGTGGCTTTATTACACGTAAACTGATTTATACCAGTGATGACTGATAACTAGACATTAAAAAGTCAATATTATAGATTTTAAAAATTTTTACTTAGCACAATTTTTTATTTTAAATACAATAAACGCATTGTTAAGATTTTCTTCCATATGTAAAGTTTGTATTAATGTGAATTACTCATTAATTAGTAATTAATTGGTATACCGTTGTCAGAGTGCAGGTATTGTACACTCAATAGTCAATACATATACAATGTACATACAATATTTCACCCATGCGCTAACATTGTCTGCGATCCGACGCAGTCGGATCGCCTACCTGGTAGGTATAGTTGCATATAAATTTATTATAACAAGAGATTGCTGATTATTCAATGCTCAAACGACAACATTCGACTTTAACATTTTTTCCTACTTTCGACGCCAGGAGGTTAGACAATCCGCCGTAGGCGGATTCCCCAGCCAGGTATCGATTTACACCGGTCGAGGGCTGATAGCTAGACACTTAAGAGTCTACGTCTCAATCTCAACTTTCAAAAACTTTTCACATTTGAAAGGAGACCGCCAAACAATCGACGCCACGAACGTCTTATCAATTCTCGACAACACCCGCCTTATCATCATCATCCCGATAGAATATTTGCAGTACTACCAATCAGTGGCACCAACACCACGGACTTATTACCGCCAAATCTTCATTTTTTGAAAACTTACCACTTTCAAGCTCTTCCATCCGTCCTAGGGTATTCACTTACACCGAGTTTCACCCAAAGCGAGTTTCACGGGCCGCTAGTCCTTATATAATAAAACGTTAGTACTAATCCGCTCGGCGCTAGCAGTACTTTAAGGGAGAACCGACACGATTAATTCCCCGGACCTTTACCGTGTGTTTCCGTGCCGTATTAGCGTTTACCATCCCTTTTTCTAATTTTCCACACCGTTTTCGTGATTTTCCGACGTCTAAAACCCCAAAACGGCTTTTCCGGGGGCGGACCCGTCGCGGCGGCGGCGGCGTAGGCTTATCGTTTTTCCGTTATCACTATCGTTTATAATTATTATTTATTTTTTTTTTGTCGTTTTTTTTTCGATTTCGATCGCTTTTTCACGGTTTTCCGGGTTTAAATCGTTAAACGAGTAAGTGTAAATCGTCCGTCGTGTCCAGACGAACGTTTACGCGTAACGTTTGCACGGGAAATTTTCGGAATTTAATTCTAATCCTCGATCGCGACGGCCCGCGGACCCGTCCGACGGTTAGCAGTTTTTTTGAGTTTTTTCGGTTTCGTCCACTTTTTCGACCCCGTTCGCACCGTTACGTCGCAGATCGTGTCTGTACGGATGTTTTGATACACGGAACGTGTCGGAAAATCGGCGGACAGAGTCTAAATCGCCATTTGAAGTGCCTCCGTTCGAGCCGTCGTGTCGGACCTACATACATGTATAACGATCTGTGGTAGGTTGTTTTTTCTTTCGAATTTGGCTTATTAAATATTAAATAATTAAATTATCGTTTGCACTGTGACCTTGACTATAACAGTACTTTACGTGTTTCAGATTTCGTGGTCTTTCGTTCGTTATCGTCGTCAGTTACCATATTTGTTTATGCGTGCACACCATAATAATAATAATATATACCTATTAAACTGTGTTTTTTATTTAATAAATCATAATAATTGTATATTGTACTTATTTTGTTTTGTTCTTGGTAGCTAACCATTTATCCTACAGGAACCTCAGGTTATATCCTTGGACGGCAGAGAATTTGTCTGTCGACAAATAATGATTATTTATGATTATTTATTATGTGTTCAACTATCTAGGTGAGTTGTAAGACCAGTTTATACCGTCATGTTTTAATGTACAAGCATTGACTAAATAGGTGTATTATTTATACATATTACTGTAAAATATAGTAAAATATTCAAAAAAAATTTTAGTACTATAATAATATATATTCTTTATAGCTGTGGTGATAATGAAATAATATTATGTAGCACACAAGTAATGTATTATATTTGTTGTACAGTGTATTATTAATAATATTATATTATATCTACTAAAATAAATACTTTTTGATTCAAAAAATAATAATTATTTAAAGTATAATACAGGTTAGGATATTGGTATTGATTTGTTTGAATAAATAACATAATGCTACAAGCATTGACTAAATAGATATACCTATTATAAACAAATTGTTGACAATACAATTCACAACACATTTCAATTAACTTCACGATTTAATACATACCTAATATATAAATTGGCTTACTATGCCAAAAATATAGGTACCTATATATTATAACTATATTTTAGCTACTAGATTATTATCAATATTACTAATATAAATTACAAATTTCAGCTATATTCTTAGCTCAAAAAATTCATATTGCTGTACTCAAATTAATTTCAATAGTATTTCATCAAATTTTATGAAAATTATTTAAAAAATCACAAAATATAGTTACTACTTTATCCATATCAATATATTATTTTTTTTTCACAAATAAACTGTAAATGTGCGTTTATGCTTTCATATATTCATTGCTACATCATTTATTTCATTAATTACGGTGGTATATAATCTATTTCAATAAAATTATTCAGTTTAAACAATAATAATTGGTTTCAATACCGTTCCGCTGATACGGTTTAAGAGATCGAGTTTTGACATCAGTTGGCAACTCAAACTGTAGTCGATAGGATTAGGCGTTACGATAGGATAGGATTTAGGCAGGTGAACCGAGTTCGAATCCCGCTCCGGTGGATGTTCGGCGGCGCTTTGATTTAACACTGCCAATCGTATTTTGCATTTTTTTTCACTTTGATTTGATTTTTAATATTGTTCAATTTGGCATCGTTTTACAGTATCCTTAAATTCAATTTGCAAATATTATGTAGTACATTTTATTTTATTATATTAAATATATATATTTTAGAATATATCAAAACAGAACTTGACCTGAATGTAATGGGAAGCAAATTCCCACGGACACGATTGTATGTATGCATATGGGATATGTATAAGAGTTTATAGTGAATAGTTATTCCTTGCTAACCTATAGTTGTTATTACATAATATACCTTGCTCACTTACTTATAGGTAGGTAGTTATTACACCTTACATTTACACATATTTATTAAATAAAGCAACTATCTACTCTCCACTGTAGTAGACAGTAGACAGTAGTACATTGCTAATTGCTATACAGCCGGGAAGCGTTTGATTATGTTTGATCGATTTTCACCCGATATCGATGATACTTAGGTATAACACAGTTGCTATGCTATATAATTTATAATTGCAGTACCTAGATATAAAACTATACAATGTACAATGAATTGATATTTGATATATTATCTGAAGAATAGTGATTCATTTATATAATACAGTTGGTCAAATACCCAAACAATTTTTTGAATTGAAAAACAAACTTTTTGAAAAAGACAGCGATTTTAAATTTAATTTACTTCAATGTATTTTTGTAGGTTGGACTTAAACCGAAAGGCAACTGCAATCAAATTCCACCTTGATGACTGATAACTAGACATTCAAACACAGATTCTGAATTTTTGGTTTAAAATCACATACAAGACCCGGACATGCACGCTTAAACTCAGATTTCGTTTGAACATGCGCTTCAACCTACGCCCGGGGCATCGTCCGCGATCCGACGTAGTCGGATTGCCTACCTGACTATGTAATTTGAACTTTTGCACACTTGACATAACCTGAAATGGTGACTGATTGCTAGACACTCAATTATCATTTTCGGTACACATTTAATCTTTTTGAATTCAAACAAGCTTCAATACAAACTTTTACACCGAATGATAACCGATTACTTATAACTCACATTCATGATAATAAACTTTATAACAATTTTAGTGACCGACGATTTCTAGACACCCGACTACCATTTCCAACCGTAATTCACTTGAAACGATTTTCACTCGACCCCCTCGAAGGCGCCGGAGGCGGCTTCTACAACTCTGGGATCTCGAAGGCTAGGTCTACGTCTCAGCTTTCAAACATTTTTCACTTTCGAAAGAAGACCGCCAAACAATCGAACGTCATATCAATTCTCGACAACATCCGCCTTATCATACCGATAGAAGACTCGCAGTACCACCAAATCTTCATTTTTTAAAAACTTTCTGCTTTCAAGCTCTTCCATCCGTCCTAGGGTTTTCGCTTACACCGAGTTTCACCCAAAGCGAGTTTCACGGGCCGCTAGTCTTATATTATACAACGCGAAGAGGTTGGCCCGTTTACCACCGGAAGCGCTTGCTGTACTCACCGCGGTTCCTAAAACGGAAAAAAGAATGCGCTCCGGTCGCCGCGGCCCGCCCGGTTATCAAACCGACGACGTTGGACAACTATACGATTATTATCATTATTATTATTTATTATTAATTTTTCACTTTTCTATGGATTTTATAGCTTTTTTCGAGTTTTTCCGTATTCGCGTAGTATACGTTATTATTATACGTACCAAAATTCTGTCGTGTGATCACAACGAGCGTTTGGGTGTTGGGTGTAAGACAAAAGTCGTTTAATACATATAATATATATATAATAAATATAAATACAATAGACATAAAACGGATATTGATTAATGATTAGTGATTACAAATATTTTCTAAGTGCAATGAAATACGAATTTAAACGACTAAATCGATGTATAACGTAAATTCAGTCATGGTTCGGAAACGGTTTAAGTGCTCGAGATTTGCCAGATGATTTAAACTCAAACTGTAGTCGATAGGATTAGGCGTTAGGATAGCATAGGATTTAGGCAAGTGTAACGAGTTCGAATCCCGCTCCGTCAGAATTACCGGCGGCGTTATGATTAACACGGCGATTCATTTTTTGCATTTTTTTTCCAATGTTATTCTAATTATTATTTCATATTATTATTATATGGTATGATATTATATTAAATAGGAGGTTGACTTGCCAAAATTAATTACACTAATGGGTACATTGCCATTATTGATTTGATATTAAATATTGTTCAATTTGGCACCGTTTTTCAATTTGCAAATATTATTTATAAATATTCTATATAATATATTATATATTTTAGAATATACCAAAACAGAATTTTACCAGAACTGGCAGAACTTGAAGCAAATTTATATTTATTAGGTATATATTAGGTATGTGTATATAAAAATATTGTAATTATGTATTTGTTTTAATATTTAAAATAATTCAACAATTAGAATAAATTCCACTCACACGATTGTATATATGGATATTGATAAGCATAAGCGTTTATAATGAATAGTTATTCCTTGCTCACTTACATATAGGTAGGTAGGTAATTGAAATTACAGACTAAGTACAATGTACTTACTATGTACTATGTTACATTACACACACTTTTGTTTTATTATTAAAATGTATTATTATATTATATCACACTGTGTGTGCATATATATTGTTTTATTGCTAAACATTTACATTTAACATTGACATTACTTAGTGTGTGATAGGTAGCACAAATGTACATCCAACATATAGTCAGCAGTACTATTAAAATAAAATAAAATATAAGCTGTTTGATTGCATAATTCAGATTGGACAG
This sequence comes from Schizaphis graminum, assembly GCA_020882235.1. NCBI lineage: Eukaryota > Metazoa > Arthropoda > Insecta > Hemiptera > Aphididae > Schizaphis > Schizaphis graminum. The sequence goes on along the minus strand of CM037035.1, from coordinate 7,020,857 downwards.
ACACAGTGACTTATGCATTTTACTTACACTGTTCAATAAAAGTGCAATAATGAATTTATATTTTTATATTTTATGTTATATTATTATTATTCACAAAAATGGTGTACCTATGCCTAAATAAATTGTATTGATTGATTTTCCTATTGTCACTGTCCTAAGCTTGCAGAAAAATTTGACAATACCTATACCTATTATAAACTATGTATGTGTTAGGGTTATTGTTGAATTGTTGAGTCAGTTAATAACATTTAATATTTATTACTAATGGTTAGGTAATGGTTTTGTAGTAGAAAACAACATTAGGCATCATGAAATTAATTCAAGTATTGAATGTTTTATTCATAATATTATTATAATTCAATATATATATAATTATTTCAGAGTACCAAATTAAACAAAAACATTTTTCTGTGGTAGGATTTTTATAATACTCAGATTAATTACCTAAGTCCTAAATGCTCCTATTGTATAATAGTTACTGGTTACTCAACAAGTAAAAAACAATTTTTCAATATCTATGTAGGTACTAATTTTTTTTTTCTAATCAAACACACGATATATTGCAAATTTTAAATATATGTTTTAGTATCAGCTTTGTTATTATGTTTTTTTGTAATAGTATTTATTAACTACCACTGAGTGTCTGACTATGTTAAATTTGCTTATGATCAAATAAATAATAATGATCAATAAGTTTTACAATATACTTTAATTTCAATTTGCAAATACCTATAATTATGTAGCGCATTTTATTTTATTATAAGATTATAATTTATATATATGTATTTTAGATTTAAAAAAGATATACTATTAATTATTATTATTGCTAACCAAAACAGAGCTTGACCTGAATGTAATGGGAAGCAAATTTTCTATTTATTAGATATATATTATTGTGTATTAAAATGTTGTAATTATTTGTTTTAATATTTAAAATAATTCATTCAACAATTAGAATATGGTGAATAGTTATTCCTTGCTCAATTATAGTTGTCATTACATATACAGTCTCATTGGTGTACATGAGAGTTCACACTGTTATGAGAATACACACACCATTGTTTTAATAATAAAATTATTATATTAAAGTGCAATAATGAATTTATGTTATATTATTATTATTACTTATTGTATTTGGTGTACCTAGTACCTACTACCTATGCTTAAGTATATTCTATTGTCACTGTCATTGGCTTGCAGAAAAAATTGACAATCTATTATTACTTTATTTTTTATACATTTTATATTGTGTTAAATGTTATCTAAATAAAATAAAATGTATCATTAATATCAATATAATTGAAATATTTAATTAATAAAAGCCACTCTATGAGTTAGGCACATGTTACCTGTTACTAAGTTTTTGTTTCTCATTTATTTTCATACAATGGCAATACAGTTATTGTAATATATCTTTAACTCATAGCTAAGAGCTGTTATACTATTTTTAATGATGTATAATATATGGTAATGCTGTTAGAAATATTATAAAAATAAGTAAACATAAAAATATTATACTATTCCCAAAAGTTAAATAATAAATATAGGTACTATCAATAACCTTACCTACAATAAATTAATTTGTTAAAACATACGTTGTCCTCAGTATTGTTCAAAAATACTAACCTATAACTTACATTAATTTTGATTGAACTTAAGCTTACTAATAACACATTATTAAATATTAAACATATTAATATAATATATATATACATATACATATATCATGATGTCATGTCTTATACTAGGACTAGGATAGGAAGACCCTTAAAGGCTTAAAGAAAAACACATATAAATAAATTTTTAAACTTTTATTGTTCATTCTGAAAAAATAGACATAATAACAAATTAGAAATTGCAGTGTATTTAAATTATATAAAAAAAATGTACAACAAATAATATATATTTAAATAATTTTTTTAAAAACATTACTTACGGTCATATGCATGGCGGCCATACGGCCCACCACCACGGTCGACGAGGAGCTCGAGCCACCCCGCTGTTGGCGTGGGGCCGAGTCCTGCTGCTGGCCCTCGGGTGGTGTAGGTGTTGTCGGGACCTCCTCCCGCTCGGGTGTTGGCGGCTCCTCCAGCTGACGCCACCGCTGACGTGTTGTTGCCGCTTCCCGGTGCTGCCGCCCCTGTAACAGGCTATAATTACCCCCAGTAATTTTTACCCCCTCCCGGTAAATATATCCTAGGTTATAATTACCGGGGGTAAAAATATACTAGGATATTTTGACATCCCATAGGGGGTAAATATATCCTAGGATATTTTTACTGTCGGTAATTATAACCTAGGATATATTTACCCTCCGGTAAAAATGTAGTTTAAGGGAGGTAAAAATATACTAGGATATAGTTACCCCCCAGGTAAAAATATATTAGGATATTATTACCACCCAGGTGAAAATATACTAGGATATAGTTACCTCCCGGGTAAAAATATACTAGGATATATTTACCCCCCCAGTAAAATGTAGTTTAAGGGGGGTAAAAATATACTAGGATATAGTTACCTCCCGGGTAAAAATATACTAGGATATATTTACCCCCCGGTAAAAATGTAGTTTAAGGGGGATAAAAATATACTAGGATATAATTACCTCCCTGTAAAAATGTAATTTAATGGGGGTTAAAGATACTAGTATATACAGTGGAACCTCGATAAGTCGAAATTCAAGGGAAATGCAATTTTTTCGACTTATCAAGGTTTTCGACTTACTAAGGTTTTCGAGTTATCAAGGTTTTAGAAAAAAAAATCGACTTAAAAAGTTTTAAAAATGTATGTATTAAAGTTTTTAATTATTATGTACTTGGTATATATGTATATACAATGTAAAAAAAAGTGATTATACAGATTATTAAAATAAAAAAATTATTACAAAAAAATATAATAAAACATGTGTTGCAACTTTATAAAAGATAATTTATTATTTTACTTTGACTTAAAATTTGAGATTTGCTATTATCAATTGTATTTTCTATTACATTTAAAGCAGAGTACACTTTATCATCCACATTACTCAATTGTTCGGTGAATGTCCTTAGCAATATGAGGGCTGCTGTTGCTTGCTTCATTGAAACACGATGCACAGGCTCAGATGATGCTTCTTCGATGTCATCAACATCTTCAGTGCCACGTACGGAGTCAGTTATATCGTTGTCTGTCAGAATACCAGAAACGGCAACGTCATGGTCGATTTTAACAAAATCGTCAAACGTTTCTTCCACGATTCTATAACGACTTGCTATCATCGCCCATTCTCTGTCATCATCCGTATCAGTATTTTCGATTATAGGCAACAATGTGTCGTCTTTCTCTGATTCAAGTACAAATCCACATGTTCTAAAGCAGTTCACGATTGTTGACGTCGCTACGTTTCTCCATGTCTTATCAACAATGCGCATAGCTTGAAGAATATTGATTACTGTAGATTTTTCGTCATCCATATCACTTATAATTTTCCTTACTATTTCTTTTCTATAAAGCGTCTTGAACGTTTTAATAATTCCTTGGTCCAAAGGTTGCGATTTTGATGTGGTATTTGGCGGTAAAAATTTTACTTTTATAGCTTGACAATTCGGTATAATATTATGAGCCGGGCAATTGTCTATAAACAATACAATTTTACGTTTTTGTATTTTCATCTGTTTGTCTATTCGTAATAGCCATTCAGCAAACAATTCACTATTCATCCATGCTTTCTTATTTGCTGTGTAGTCAACAGGAAAAGATTTGACACCAGCAAAACACCTCGGATTTTTCGATTTTCCAATTATTAAAGGTTTCAGTTTATCTGTACCAGTCATGTTAACAGCCAATAATAGTGTAAGTCGTTCTTTGCTATGTTTACCACCACTGCATTTCTCATTTTTGAATGTTAAAGTTTTATCTGGCATACATTTATAAAAAAGTGCAGTTTCGTCTGCATTAAATATATCACATGGTTTATATCCTTCCAGTAGCTCACTCAAATTTATTTTCCATTCATTTACAACATTATCACTGACACCTGCACTTTCACCACAGACTTTCCTAAAAGAAATATCGTGTCGTTTTTTAAAATTTTCAAGCCATCCGTTACTGGCCTTAAATTGTTCGTGGCCTAATGATTTTGCGAAATTTTCTGCTTTTTCCTTTAAAATAGGACCTCCGATACTGACATTGGCATCTCTGCATTGCTTGAACCACTTAACTACACATTCTTCGACGTCTGAAAAATCAGGGCCTCTCTTCCTCTTCCGGTTTATTGGAAAGTCTAAATCATTTCCTTACTATTTTAGATTCTGAACGAAGTGATGAATGTATTGCTTTTACAATGATGTGTGTTTTTTTTTTTTTTTTTTTGTGTCTGACTCCAACATTTGGAGCAGTAATAATGCTCCGATTTTTGACTTCAGCCCCTCTATGAATAGGGAATTGAATCTAGTTGGTACTTTAGGGGGACAAAATTAAAATTTTCTAATAGTTTTCAAAAAAATCGAGAAAAACAAAAAAAAAATGACAGAAAAATGGCAATTTTACGGAAAAACCACTTTTCGACAAAATCGATTTTTTGATTTTGCTGTAACTCAAAAACTAATCATTGTAAATACTTGAAATTTTCAGCAAATGTTTATATTATGGTTATCTCTTTACAGTTAAATTTTCAAAATATTTCGACCATTTTTAAGCTACTAATAGACAATTGAAATTTTCGACTTTTCTAAGTTTTTTTTTCTTCAAATGCCGATAAAAAATTTTTGGGTGGCCAGAAAATCTTGAAAATTTAATACAAGGTTTCTTATAAGTTGTTCTTAAAGTGATAAAAAAAAATCCGAAATCGTTAGTCACAATTTTTTTTTATAAGTGCTTAAAGTTCGAATTTATACGAAATATTTCAAAATTTAAATTAAATTTCATACGCTCATAATGCGAATGTTGGCCATAGTAACCATAGTAACATATAAAAACTATACTATTTGTTTCAAAATAGAATATTTGACAATATTTAAATATAATATATTCTAAACTGACAAATCATCTTCGTTCAGAATCGTTTTTCGTATACAATGATACCTATCATTGCATTCAAATTTAACCTACCCTAGTCCGAGGTCCACCCCATCCCCTAATGTACAGCAGAGCGATACTCACTTACCAACTTTTTTATTATGGTTGATAATGTGCTGGCTGGTATTCCAAATTCTTCAGCGATGTCCTTCTTCTTCCTTCCACTTTCCACTGCTTCAAGAACCTTTTTTTTTCTCCAATAGTAAGAGTTTTTAAATTACGAGGCATTTTTACATTCATTACCGCACACAGACACCGCACACGCGTAATCGATCGATCGCAACTGGCAATACCGATACAAATTAAAAATACTGTTACGTGCCAAGGTTAGTTGATACAAACGATAATAAACACAATAAACGCGATTAGATAAAATTATCGGAACGGACAAGCCGATTAGACAAATGTTTATAAAATTATCTGTCATTATCCGTCATATTCGGAGCACAGAATGTTCGAGTTATCTATAGTTTTTTTTTCGAGTAATCGAGGTTTTCGAAAGGGTACGGAATTTTTTTCGACTTATCGAGGTTCCACTGTAGTTACCTTCCATGTGAAAAATATTATAATATATTTATCTCCCAGGTGAAAATATACTTTAGTATATACTTACCTCCTAGGTGAAAATATAGTAAATATATTTACCCCCCGGCTAAAATTTGGTTTTGGTAATGAACAAAAAATAATTTTTTACAATGTTATATCCAAATAAATTAGTAAATAATTTTTTTTCTCAGTTCATTTCATTTTATTTTCTAATAACTCATTATTATTTTATATGAAATAAAAAAAAAAAGTAAATTTATATTTACAATTTATTAATAAAAATGATTTTCAAATTAAAACTATATATTGGAAAATATAAAATATAAAACTTAGTTACTTATTAGTTATTACATACATTTTAATAAAATAACACTTTCCATCATAAAATAAAATATCTGTAGTACCTATTAAAAATATTTACATTTATAATAAAGACTATGGCATTATTTATATATACCTAGCATTAAAAAAAATATTAAAAAAAGAAAACTTATATCGTATCGGTTACAACTTTATAATGATTCCCGTTAACATGGGTTATATATATACAATTTTCATTGCCTTTTACTCCGCCCTTATATTCACCATTCTTTCCAAATAATTGCCACGATTTGTATTGGTCAGAATATATATAAATATTTGTTCTTAACATAATGGCAGTTGTATATATATCAACTTCTGTAGCCCATGTTCCTGGAATATTTATTGGGTGCACATCGAGATAATTTTCCAAGTCACCAACAAATTTTTGAACACGGCTATCAGTCAAGAACATCTGAATAAAAAAAATAAAACAAAACTTTAAATTTTTCTGATATAGGTACTTTAAAAAAAATTATTACCTTATAAACGTTTGTTCTGAACTGTTCATGGTAATCTTCAGATCCAGTCACACACATTGATATACAACGGTACCAGCAATTACCATCACCCAACACATCAATGAATGATTTAGGATTTGTTAATTTTTTAGACTTTTTTTTCACCACGCACTTAACAACCTTTACATTTACATTCATTAATTTGCATTGCTGCATCATCCAATGTTTACTAATCGGTCTAAACCATTAAGGATTTACCCTCTCCTCGGAGCTTGGTGAAGTTATTACTATTTCTGTACTTTCACTCTCTGTCTTATGTTCATAAAACTTTTTAATGTTTTTTAGGTGCTGTTGTGTTTTTAATAATCTATCACCTCTTTTAAGAACACACGTATTTTTCCCCGAGATCGATTCTATAATGAAGGGACCTATCCAGGGCATTAAGGACCATCCACCTTTTCTATCATTTCTTCTTAAATTTTTTAACAGAACTTTATCACCTGGCTTAAAATTAGTATCTGATTTAACATGTCGTTTAGCATAGGATTCACGTTGCCTAAGTTGTGCTTCGTCAATGTTTTCTTTGGCATTATTTTCAACAACTCCTATACAAAAATGATAATATATAAAAAAAAATAGTTATTTAATAAAAATAATAATAAAAAAAGCGGGTAAGTGAGTATCGCTCTGCTGTACATTAGGGGGTGGGATGGACCTCGGACTAGGGTAGGTTAAATTTGAATGCAATGATAGGTATCATTGTATACGAAAAACGATTCTGAACGGAGATGATTTGTCAGTCTAGGATATATTATATTTAAATATTGTCATACATTCTATTTTGAAACAAATTCAAACATTTAAGTAAAAGTTTCAAGATCTTACGTTTAGTAATTTTTTAATAATAACAAAAATCGAAAATTATTTATAAGTAAAACGTTATTTTACACGTGTATTTTTGATTTCAAATTAAAATTAAAACTTTAAATACTCGTAAAATTTTTTGAATTGAATAATCCTCAAACTTTTTTATAATTATTCTAAGCTTAACTTATGGACAGCATAGTATTAAATTTTCAATTCTTAGCTTTTGATAGTAAAATATTTATAAATTTTTAACTACCAAATAGTGAAAAATATTCATGAATTTGACGAATTTTTGTCAATATTTGAACTTCAAATGCTAATAAAAAAAAAATTGTGCCTATGTATTTTTATAATTTTTGAATGAGAGTTAGAAAAAGTTATGTGGACCCTTCAATAAAAATTTTAAGTGATTTGTCCCAGCTAAATTTTTTTTATCAACATTTATAAAAAAAAAAATAAAAAAAAATTGAAAATTTCAATTATCTATAAATAGCTCAAAAAAAGTCAAAATATTTTGAAAATTAAATCACGTAAAGAAAATGGCAATCTCAATAACTGGTAAAATTTTTAAGTATTTACGACTTATACTGTTTGAATAACTACAAATATCAAAAATCGTTTGTGGCTAAAACGTTATTTAACGCGGTTTTTTAAAAATTTAAGTTTCAAACACTCATAAAAATTTTTGTCTAAGTCCGGTAGAGTTTTTTTTACAGATATTTGAAGAAAAATGTATGGAGAACATTGTACCAGTTTTTGAGTTTTAGCATAATAAAAAAATTTGATTTTGACGAAAACTGGTTTTGCGTAAAAATCCCGTTTTTCCGTCATTTTTTTAAGGTTTTTCCCGAGTCACTTAAAAAATTTTGAAAATTTTTAACTTTTGACCCCCCAAAGTACCAACTAGATTCGATTTCCTTTTCAAAGAGGGGCTGAAAGTAGGATGATTTGGACAGTTCTAGAACGTCCTCCTCCTCTACGGCGGCCGCCGCCGCCGCCACCCCCCGTACCTACCCGCGTCATAGCCCGCCGCCGTAGAGGAGCACCCCCCGTACTTACCCGCGTCATAGCCCGCCGCCGTAGAGGAGCACCCCCCGTACCTACCCGCGTCATAGCCCGCCGCCGTAGAGGAGGACACCCCCGTACCTACCCGCGTCATAGTCCGCCGCCGTAGAGGAGCACACCTCCGTACCCACCCGCGTCATAGTCCGACACCGCCGCCGCCGACGCTACACAAGAACCATGTGATTGTACAAACATGTGTCTTATCAATACTCTACCGCGTACTATCACAGTTATCTCATGTTATCAAAAATATTACCCGGTAACAAATAGTTATCGCATATTACCGGTCGACAATCAGTTATCAGATATATTACCGTTTACATTTTTCGAATAATTTCACCCGCTATACGAATAATATATAATACACAAGTGAAATCGTAACACACAATAAACATGTTCTTACATGCAAACATTCAACAATACACCCTAATAAACCTGTAGAGTCCTGTCAATAAATCCCCACCATAAGATATACTTTGTAAGCCGTAAGGGATTCAGAATGTAAAGTGAAATCAGTCCGTCTCCGCTATTCGTTCGGTCAAGTGCGTTGTTTAATTTTTCGTAGATAATTATTTTGTCAGTGTTTAAAATAAAAATTTTGAACATGGCTGGTTCGATCGAAAACATGAGTGCTGTTTACAAGAAATATTCATATGTACCACCGTCACCACCAACTAAACTAATCGACTCCAGTAACTTCCTCCTTGATTTTTCGTCTCGTAAGTTTTTGAACATTGGACTCGATCCGGCAGATAAATTCAACACAGTGATTCATATTATAACACCATCACGTTTTGTAAATATTTCGCCCGATTTTCTCAAACGCATATACAGACTTATGGGAAACATTTTATCATTTATACTCGACCAACCACAAAAGTATAAACGAAATTTATTTTTGGATTCCGATTCAATGTCGATATCTAGTATGGTGTACCAAGGAGAGAATATGCTCGTTATAGAGTCTAAAATTCAAGATGGATGCCGTATTCTGTTAAATCGTAGCGATTTATTACAGTTACAATATTTAGAATGGACTATTTTTGAGACCGTCGAAAGAAAAACTAAAATCATTAAACCGCTTGTAATACAACAAATTAACCAAATCGCAGCATACTTAAAATCAATCGTCGAGTTAGCTAGCAGATCAATTGAAGAGATGACAAACCACGTGAAAAGTATTAACAACGTTTTCATTTCATCACATGTTATTGGTATCACCGACTACAATTTTACAAGTGAGCTACAATTATATGCAGCTAATCATATCGCACAGAGATGGATGGAAGAATTAGAAAAAGATGAGGTAAGAAAATATTTATTTTTTTATTTAAACCAGATATTAATATTTTACATTTTATAGGAATATTCCGAAGAGTGTTCTAAGGATTTTTCTCCACCAACGTTTTACAGTTTATTCGATCAAGTAATATAAAAATTTAACTTATAAAAAAAAAACACATATTTTAATATATAATGTTTTAGGAAAGTCAATCTGTTATTTCATCCCTGTCCCCACCGTCACCACCATCTACACAGAGTCAATTTGTACCAATATGGAGCAGAGCTGCAGCCGATGAAAATGATGGACCATACGGACCACAGTACACCAAATTATTAGTATCTAAACCCGTAAGACGGTATATTATTTAACGATGTACTATGTATGATATTTGTATGATATATGTATGATATTTGTGTAAAATAAAAACAAGTGATATTTTTAAATAAAAGTTTTTTTTATTTATTAATCATAAGGTTACAAAATAATATAAAAAATATTTACAAAATATACAAAATATTTACAATGTAGAAAAAAAAAAAATTACAGTTTTCTAACATCACCGCTAAAAGGATTATAAGTTATAATCTGATCATGTAGTATTAAACAATAAGCTGCAGTATTTTGTGGAATAGATGTATTTGTTTCAAATTCTATTCGTAGGTCTATGCTTGACGATTTAACGTTATCATTCTGATGCGATAAATCAACAACGGCTATTGTAACATAGTTTTGAAAAATATGTTTTGATAATAATGGTTCACAATAGTCTCTTTCATAATATGATTTTTGAAAGTCTGTATAAGCTTTGAACAGCAAGCTGGTCGTATTGTTTATAAAATCGGCTCGAAAGTCTTCATATGGAAAGACTTCAGAATTTAAGTGTACCTTAAGATTTTTTAGTTGACAGTGATCCAACCGTCCGGCGTCGTTTTCTATATTTTTTTTTCGATCTGTTTGTAAACCAAACAAAATAAATCTAGGTTTTTCAAGCAAGCTGCTAGATTTTATCGTCCATGAATGTGAAGTATTTCTTGGAAGTACCGGATATTCACATAGGTCCCAGGTTCTGAACGCACATGATATCGTTTTACGAGAATCTATTACTTTTAACAGTTTTAATTTTTCTTTATCAGAGACTCTGATAATGGGCATCTTCCACACCACCTTGCTCAGTTCAATCGTAATTTTTTTATTTTTCTCGACGTTTTCGGTGACTCCGGTACCCACAACACGTATTGCATCCAAATCGGTAGACGAACGATTTAAAATAAGTTGTTGATTGCAATTAAGTAATATTTTTTTATAATCTTCGCAAAATCCGAATAAATGTTTTAGGGGGATGCATCCGGTAAATACATTATCGATCATAACATTTTTATTATCATCACCATCCATTGCCGAGTCCCAAGCACAATTGTCTAACGTATTCATATAACTTGGAGTATAGGAACAGAATCCTTTCAAGAAAGACGACACTCCAGGCGATTTTAATTTTTGTATTTCTATTCCGTTTATTTCATATCGCATTTCGGAGAATAAAAATGCTAAACCATTATTCGAAAAACGTACTTCTCCAACAGCATCGGCTGGTTTTTGTACCTTTCCTTCAATGTAAATAAAACTTTCACACGGTAAAGTGTAAGAATCCATATTTTGAATATTTATTCTAATCTCATCATTGTGTGAAAAAGACGTGTTTGAATACGGCGTGAACGAATGATATTCCATTTGTGTTATCTTACAATCGTCCACATAGCCGGCTGTTACGTCTAAATATGTGTCATCCATTATTGTAGTGAACGAAGAAATTTTAAATTATTTTCCGTGAGCTTGATTTCGTTCTTTTTCGGTTTGGATATAGGTGTTGACTTCTTAACTGTAGGCACTTTAATGACAGGTTTTTTTATGGCAGCTGTATTTATATTAAACTTGAGCGCCATGTTATCTATGCGTTATTTGTAAACGAATCGTAATTGGCTCGCCACGCAGATTTATCAATCGATCTTTATGATCTTTTAGTATGATATCAACCTTGCTTATCGATGTAGTATTAAGACTATAAAAAACTAAATGTCTAGGCACCTCTACAATTTTATAGCCCGCAGCAACAGTTGGATAAAATTCATGTATAGTCTGGCTAGGCGATCCGTCACAAAATGAGCCGGTTATTAAGTTACACTCTATTTTTATACAGTTTATTTTCATTATGTTGACTGTATTTTCAGATGTATCAGTAGCACCAATAGTGTAGACAACATTTCTAAAACCCAACAATGGGGCTATGCTGTTCACGACTGAAAAGTCTTTTTCATGACTACACGAAACTTTACACTTTAAAGTGTTACTATCTGATTTCAATTCGAAAAAAGTTACATAGTCAGGCTTTAATTTATTTATAACATATTCTAAATCATTCAATTCATATGTACCCGTTGGTATAATAACGAGTTCAATTTGATTGATTAAATTACGAAAACCTATGCTATTACAACCAGGTTCTATGTTTGGAATTGAATTATTTGTTAGCAAGCTCAAAAGACATATTTGTGCTGTATTTTCTACTTCTAAAGGTGGAAAAATGTCACATGACAATTCACTCGAGTCTCCGTTTAACGTTATCGTGTACATGATAAAAATTTTATACACAAGTGTCCACAGTTTGATGTATTAAATCTCTGCTCTGTGTTATAGTTGTAATTAATATTGCATCCGTGAAAATATTTTTGTATTTCTAGTGGAGGTGGTAAATTTCCGAAACTATCATAATATTCGACTTGGTTTCCGATTTTTTTATACGCTACCCAATGCGTTCCTGTACCGTTTTTCGTATCCAAGTTAACAATCGCTGATTCTGATCGTTTAGGACGAACGGGCAACTTATCTCTGCTAAACACACCGGTGAAATGTGGTATTTTCATTAAACGAGCGATTTTTATAAGTTCGAAATCGTACAACGCTCTCTTGGGTAACGTAGATATTAGTTTTTTTTCGTTTTTTTCGTTTTTTTCGTTTTTACATCCCCTCCACTTTTATATGGTGTGTGATATAGACCATTTCCTATTTTGTACGAGTTGTCTTTGTACGGTGTAAGATATAAGCCATTACCCAAATGCGACGGGGTATTTCTCTTAAATTCATTAGCGACCTTAACAACGTTGGCAACACCACCAGTCAGAGCTCCTAGAGCTGATAACCCGGCAAATATCGGAATAAGTGGTAACACACCTCCTCTTTTTGGTATTTTTACTATTCTTGGAACTTTTGTCTTTGTAAATTTAAATGTTTTTCGTGCGGCGGCTATACATTTTTTAGTTAATTTCGTTAAATTTTTTTCACCAATATTTTTCTTTATAACGTTTTTAGTTGCTTTGACGCCCGCTTTAAAACCACACCCACCGCCAACTTTACGTTTTGCTTTCATGGCAGTAGTTACACCCCAAGCTACTGCTTTTTCTTTTAAATTAGAATCTCTCGATTTGAACCTATCCCAGGCCCGCTGTTCTAATATACGATCGGCTTCGTAACGATCTGTGATAGAATTACTACGTTCGTATGCGATATCGTGCTCTCTACATGCAGAATCTAAAGGGTTTATACCTTTATCCCCACGATCTAATCGTTTTTTTAATTTTGTTCCCGGTCCGCAATATTGATAACCTATAATTTTTTTTTTTTTTAACTATGATAACATTGCTTATAATATATATTAACCTTACCAGGTACGTGAAGCTCGACCGGCAATTTGTTTATAAGTGTGTTGATAAGCCCACCACCTTTATTCTTGTTGCTTCTTCGAGCGAGTGACATTGTGTACTGATGACATTGTCATCTTAACATTGATATTTATATTAAAAATGAAATTCATTAAACAAGAAACCAAGCTCACAGTTGAAAACGTAGATCCGCCTACTTCATTTCAAAACAATAGACATGGAGCGCTTCTACCTAATACGATACGTGCACTTATTGTGGGTCCGTCCGGCTGCGGAAAAACGAATTTAATTTTCGCATTATTAACTAATATAAACGGAATAAGATTTCACAACGTTTACATATATTCGAAAACTCTAGATCAGCCTAAATATAAAATGTTGAGTAATATTTTATCGGACATCGACGGAATACAATTATTTACATTCTACGAAAACGACCAAGTTATCGAACCTGAAAAAGCTTTACCCAACTCTGTGTTCATTTTTGATGATATTATCACAGATAATCAAAACACGGCAAAAAGTTACTATTCCAGGAGTAGGCATAATTTAATAGATGTTTTCTATCTGGCTCAGAATTATTCAAAAGTTCCGAAACAACTTTTACGCGATAATGCTAATTTTATCGTATTATTTAAACAAGATGAAACCAACTTAAAGCATGTTTACAATGAGCATTGCTCTGGTGATATGTCATATTCAGAATTTAAAGATTTTTGTACAACGTGTTGGCGTAAAGGAAGATTTGAGTTTATCGTAATAAACAAAGACTGTGAACGCGATAATGGTCGATATCGTCATGGTTTCGATACATTTGTTATTATATAAGCTAAAGGTTTTTAAAAAAACCTGTCATTCATAATCATGGAAGCTAGCGGTGAAGTACTCGAAGAATTGATTAAAGCCAAAGAAAATATTAAACGCAAGTACATAGCATTAAAACACGGAAAAGCTGATGTTCATTCAATAGTAACAGAAACATTCAAACCGATTATCGAACCGTTAAACGAAATACAACATTCGACATTGAACAGAAACATTCAAGTTTCTAAAAACGAAATTGAAGATATACATTTTTTTTAAATAAACGAGCTGTTGGATTCTTATAGCATAGACAAGACATATGGTCCTAAAATACAAGCAAATAAAGCAGTACATTTAGGAAAAAAAGAAATCAAACTTATCGGAAATACAATATTTATCGAAGATACCTCATACCCATTAACACAAGGTCTTTGTAGTTTAATATTTTCGAAAGCTCCAAAATTATACACTGAAAACGATTTAAAAACATATAAATCTATATTAATTCACATCGGCTCATTTAACGTCAGACGGAAAAAAAATTAAAAAAGGTGGAAATAAATACTCGTAAATAATCAAAACATTATTCCCATCTGGTAGTGGACTATCTATGCAATTGCAGAAACATAATTTAGTATACTGGAACGACCCCAATGAGCTAGTCGACCGTTTGCGATTACTTTTAGCATCAAAAGCTGCCGGTAATACAGGTGTTTCCAACGAAATACTTTCGACTTTCGAAGAATTACGTGAAGCCGGGTTAATAAAACGCATTCCAAATGTCTAAGCGAGATATTGCGCTCGAACTACATAAACCTGCTAGAAAAAATTATACAAGACGTATAGTTAATGTTTACGGAAAAAATGATCTATGGCAAGCCGATCTGGTTGAAATGATACCATATTCAAAAAAAAATAAAGGTTTTAAATATATTTTATGTGTCATCGACTGTTTTACGAAATTCGCATGGGCGATAGCATTAAAATCAAAAACTGCTAAAGAAGTTTCAAATGCAATGTCAAAAATACTACTCAAACGCTCACCAAAACTATTACAACTCGATAATGGAAAAGAATTTTATAACACAACATTCGACACATTGATGAAAAAGTATAATATACACAAATATTCAACGTATAGCACCATGAAAGCGTGTATTGTAGAGCGTTTCAACCGAACATTAAAAGAAAAAATGTTTAGAGAGTTTACTGCACGAGGGTCTCAAAATTGGATTTCTATTTTACCTTCATTGATTAACGAGTATAATAATACAAAACATAGAACAATAGGAATGTCGCCTGTACAAGCTGATACAGATCCAACATCGGTAGAAATAAAAACACGTAAAATCATTAATAAAAAAATTAAATTAAAAATTGGTGACTACGTTCGTATAAGTACATATAAAGGTGTATTCACAAAAGGTTATTTACCAAGTTGGTCAACAGAAATATTTAAAATTGTTAAAATTAATCAAACATCACCCGTTACATATCAATTACAAGATTATACAGGAAAACCGATTGCTGGTTGCTTTTACTCGGAAGAAATATGTAAAACAAATTATCCAAACGAATATTTAATCGAAAAAATTATTCGTAGGAAGGGGAATCAAATATTTGTAAAATGGTTAGGGTTTGATAATACACACAATAGTTGGATATATACAAGTGACATTAGAAAATAACCTCAGTCGAGTTCTGACGATGAACGTGTTTGGTACTTCTCAGGCTGGCGAAACAAAAAAAATTATTTCAAATCTTGAACAATCAATAAAATCATATTCAAATAAATTTGATAAAATTGAACATTTTCTTGAAGAAACTTATAAATCTGTCCAAATACAAGAAGAACAAACAGAAAAGTTAGAATTAACGTGCTTAGAAATAACGGATCATATGTCAAATGTTGAACTATTACTAACACATATCCAAGAAAAAATAGAAGATTTGAATAAAATAATCCCTGCTATACTATCTCGTCTCAATACTATTGAAACTTATTATAAGGATAAACCATAATGTCTACAGCCATCATTGACATTCAATGCGTTCTTGGGTTGAACAATAAATATATGATTAAAGAGATGTCTATTGTGGACACAGAAACATGGGCCACTCAACACTGGATTTTTAAAAATTCAAACTCAACACAGGATAACAAAAGTCGAAAAACTAATAAATGGTTGGAACGTAATTACCATCATCTTTCTATTGACTACGGTGATATTGAGTATGAAGAACTGGAAAGGATATTGAATTCATTAAAATTTGCTTACATTTACGTCAAAGGGGAACAGAAAAAAAAACTTCTTTTCGAGTTTATACCACACGTTGCTCTCATCAACATTGAAAGCTTGGGATGTCCACGATTTGATCAATTATGTAATGATGAATCTTTACCTTGTTGTATTTTTCATATGGAATATAATCCTAAACATTGTACATTTTATAAAGTATTTGCTATAAGAAAATGGTTTTTAAATAATTCTTGAAAATTGTATTCATGTTTTTTTTTTTTTAAAAATAAATATCTTATTATTATTATTATTCCAACAATGAGTTTTATTTATTGCTTTCCTTACCAGATATGAATAGAACGAATAATTTAATATTTAAAAAAAACTAATTTAATAAGTGTAACATATCTACAATATACAAACAATATCTACAAAATTAAATGTATGCAAGCAAAATACAAAATTAAATGCGTATAACCAATATACAAAAAATATCTACAGAAAATAATATGTAAAAAAACTAATTTAATAAGTGTAACATATCTACAATATCTACAAAATTAAATGTATGCAAACAAAATATAAATAATTATATGAAAAAAATTAAATGTATACAAACAATATGCAGGCAAAATATAAAATTAATTGCATACAAACAATATCTACAAATTATCTACAGAAAATAATATGTAAAAAAAAAATAAATTTCTATTCATTATTAACTAATTCTGCATAGAGCAAATCCATTAACTCTAACGTTGGTTCATCGAAATCATTCATCCTCCACACTGTTTCATTAGATGATTCGGTTTCCCTACAAAATTCAATAACATCATAAGAAAAAATTAAATAAATAAAATAAATTTTAAAATATATACTCACTCTATAGAGTAATGACCATGAGCCAGGGTATGTACTTTATCTTCAAGTATAACCCTTTTATCGTCAAAATTATTATAAGTCAATTTATCGGCTTTAATGGTTTTTAATTTGTGTTTGAAAGAGCGAATAGAGACATTGACAGTCTTCACCTCCAAACTAGTATCACCAACCGCTTGTGATCTTTGAAAGTCATATGGTTTTTAACAACATGACCACGGATTCCTTTTGCCTTAATTTTCTCCTTGTCTTCTATAATGTAAGCATAGGATTTTGCTCGCAGTGCTATAAACTCCTTCATAATACGCCCATCGGTTTCATCAGAAAATAGTCCGGGAATCTTCTTTCTCTCAGCAATGTAACACGGGTGGTCCCTGGGTAGATTTGCAGTGTCCATTCGGTCGAGCAAGTTAGAATTATTCGCCAGGTCATTGTAAAAGTCATCAGTCTGGATATAATATACTAAAGAATCTAAAATAATACAAATATATTAATATAATGATAATAATAATAATAATAATAATTTACCTGTATCTGTATACATGAGCTCAATTTTGTCA
Source organism: Schizaphis graminum (assembly GCA_020882235.1). NCBI lineage: Eukaryota > Metazoa > Arthropoda > Insecta > Hemiptera > Aphididae > Schizaphis > Schizaphis graminum. The sequence continues at coordinate 7,003,022 of CM037035.1, read as the reverse complement.
CCATAATGTTTCTGCATTACGTTATAGTGATAATCATACATCAACGTTTTACTTATATCTAGTACTGCGAAACCTATAATAAATAAGTTTATAAAGTAATACACTAAAAAACTAGTTGCATTATGTAATAATTACCTATATATATCGGTTTACAAAAATCAATGATTTTATTTTCTAATGAGACTGCATTCAGGTTTTCATTGTATGTTGTACAGTGTTTGAATGTTGTTCGGTTTATCAGTTTTTGTAAACGTTGATCACTAGACACCAGTTCCATCTTCATACGTTTCCTCATTGACTCCATGGTTTTTCCTAAAAAATTAATATAAATGAGACTAACATTTTTTTTTTTTTTTTTTTTTTTTTTTTATAATATATATATATATATACCAAAGACTGCATTATTTAAAAGTTTAAAAAAGTCTTTCTCAAAGTCATTTGCTGCCTTTTTCCTCATCTCTGTGTTTAGTGCTATGTATGGAGCCAGCCATGGTGATTGATTAAACTGAACTACTCTATGAACCTATAATGTAAAATAATTATGTTATAAATATCTATAAAATTAAATGTATACATACTTTTTCAACTATAAGTCCATTAGCTATAGCTTGCTGTAGGTTGCGGTAATGAATGACATAATTTTTTTTCGAGTGAAGTGTCGCCATGTTTTTTTACTTTTGAGCTAGCCGGAATACTGTTCTGTGGTAGGAAAGGGAGGTCGTTATGCTGATCATGGAGTTCTTTAGGATATTTAACGTCAACCTCATATATTCGTCCGATGGGAGATGTTTCGTTTAAATCATTTAGTCCTTCTAATTTAGGTTCTACCCACTTAAACCCACCATATGGCATATACTGTGACATTGCCCACCCGTACAGATTATTACCTAAAAATAAAATAATATTTAATAATATTTAATAATATATATATATATACTTACAATCTTGATAAATTATCCACGATTTAGGCTTAGTCGGATCATAATCTAGAGTTTTTTCATTATTGGCTTTAGCATACCTCATACTTGCTTGAGTTAAACCACCTCGGATTCCTATGATAAAAATATATATGTTATTATTATTTATTATTTTTTTTTTTTTTATAAATATAATTATTATAATTACCCTTTTCAATCATCAACAGCATATCATACTCAGTGAGTAACTCTAGTTTGACGTTAGTGTATTTCAACATGCAGTCGAAACTAAATCCAGGTGCTGTATAATAAAAGGATGGGTCCAAGCAATATGTAGTCAGACATAGATCTCGAAAATTCTCAAATACATCAGCCAGCAATAAAACATCTATTTTAAGGTATAGATTTGAATATTCACCAAGTGATTGACAGTTGAAGTGGTTCCATACAGTCTTAGCATGATCATAATCTTCTTGTTGTATATGTGACTCTGTTAGTGTACTATAAAAATCACTTTTTTCTGGTAAATTAGTTTCTTCGAGCTTGTTCCAACTATCAGTATATTCGTAAGGGTAAACACCTTTACGAGTAACGAGCTGCATATCTTCGGTAGAAAAGTGTTTTGCTGTCTCTCTGAACTTCTCGAACCCGGGTGATATTAAATTTGATGCTAGTGTTGATAAACTTTAAGCCATAAATCTTAATGTATCGACGAATCGTATTGTGAATGTGTTACTAATGTATTTCGAAAATGAAATAAATAATTCTTCACTATTCGGTATAACCGAAATAGTTTTGGAATCGTATCCCAACTCGGTTACGATAAAATGTGCGTCATAATTTGATAAATTATGAAAAAAGCATGGAACAAAGTTAGGTGTTTGAAGTTTGAGGTTGCAGGTATTACACAACGTTTGTCTGAATTTACCCGATAAGTGACAATGATCTGCTACTTTATGATTTTCCATAGAAAAATTACATTTACATAAATTACATGTGTTGCATAAATTGTGTGTATGTTCTTGTTCGGGGGTTAAAATTATAGGTGTGTTGGTTTTTAATAATTTTTCGATGTTTTCGGCTATTTCGACAATACTCTTTACAAAATGTTTAGCTACATTCTGATTATCTTCACTTCCACGGTAAATTACAGGTGAAGTTGGAATGTTGAATTTTTCAAGTAGTTCTACAGGAATGTTGTCATCTGCTTTAACTAAAAGACCATAACTCATAGCTTCATGTTTTTGAATTATTGTTGTATTATTCCCACATTTTTTTTTGGATTTTTTTAATATTGCTTCGAAATCTGCATATATAACTATCGGATGTCGTTGAGTTTTTTTCCAAGCGTTAAATTCTAATAATGATCCGGGAGCGGGCATCTGAGGTCGGATAGGTTTGTGTGTTCCGCATATCAGCTTGTGTTGTTCTAGTGCAGCTGGTCCGCTTAGCGTATTTTTCCGGGGGCGACTGTCAAATGATGTGAAGCACCGTTTGCAAAATATTACATGACCGTCATGTGATGTTTTTTGTGCACGGACAAGTCGTGAGAAATTAGTGATGTAGGTAAAATGACTGTTTTCCTCGTCAGTAATTAGTAAAAGATCGAAATGATCTGCTTTTTCCTGTTCTACCACCTTCAGCGGAAATACTTCATATTTTGGAAATTTTTGAGGTGATTGAATTTTTTTTTTTTCGAGTCCATAAACATTGACAGATACGTTAGGATTATTTTTTTCAAAAATTTTTACCTCATGCAGTTTTGTCGGGAACGTAATACCGGAAAAATTGTATTTTTCTTCGAGCGACGTATAATTATTTTCTATACGTATTACGTTGTCTATTTATGCCCGTTACATGTTTTGCTAATATAGCCCACTTGAAACACTGTTGGTCTATGTTTTGTGGGTTAATTACGGCTTTTTTATTTTCGATGAAATTTGGTAACGGAATATATGATGAAGCACCCATAGGTGTATATTTATACACGCCTAATAATAATCCATCAATACACTGTAGGGTAAAACCACTTCCTTTACTAGAATACGCGTCTTGCTCACTCATTAATTTTATGAAACTTTCTTCAACAAGTTCTCGTACTCCAGTTTCGGAAAAAATTGCTCTAGCCGATGTCTTAAATACACGGTTTTCTGATGAATTATCAATATTCGGAATATTGTATGTAGCTTCTAATTTTAAATTAAATTTAATCGGATGTTTAGAAGCTAGTGATTTTAGTAATGTAACTAATTCAGTTTTAATCGAATTGAAAAAAACAATATAGTTTTGAATATTTTCGATATTTATAACGTAATACCAAACGATTTTTCTATTTGCTGAAGATGAAATTTCAGTAAAGCCGGGAGACTGGACAAGAAGTAAACGTGCTTTTTTAGCCTTGATAGCAGATGGAGTGTTTGCGTGAAAAGTACGTTTTCCGTTAACCGTTGTTGTAAAAGGATCTTTAATTTAAAAAAAACCTATTAGCCTATCTTCCTACATTAAAATTCAAAAAAAGTCTTACCTTCAATATCATCGTACAGTCCTAGATTTTCAACGTTCTCCAAAACTTCGCAACAAATTTTATCATCCTCGTCGTTGAAATCTGTATTTGAGTCGATGTCTTGCAACTGATTTGACGGTCCTGCAGGAATATCAGGAACGAACACCTGAGGAGCAATTTCTAGTAGCGGACGAGTTTCTATACCGCGTAAAATAAATATTAAAAACACGTTCGGAAAATAAATAAATTAATTTAACATCTTCATACACGTGATTTTGTACAAAAACGTCTGATAACGATAGTAATCAGCGTTACGCAACGTACCGTAACGTTCCGTACTTCTGTTGAAAACGGCAATATTATTGCAACAACGATTTCTCGATTGTAAACAAATATTTTTTACAGTGATATTCACTATGTATGAAGAGGTTAATAAATGAAATGTAAAATAATATGTTTTTACCATGAGCTGTTTTCATATGACGGACTAAATTATCTTTCCGATTAAATAATATTCCGCAAACAGTGCAAGAAACTCTATGTTTATCATGTATTTTTTTATGTCTGTTTAAATTATATTTGCTGGAGAAAGAGGAAGGACACTTTTCGCAATTAAACATGTTTAATATAGTAAAATTTAATATAATAAAAACCACACTTCAAAAAAAAAAAAAAAAAAAAAAAAAAAAACACTTAAAATAATAAAACTCAGATTCAAAGATAAATCAGTGAGAAGGTACGTGTGTTAACTAGGGTAAATACGTACTGACCGGCGTCTGACACTTTGCGGGTAGTTTGTAAAAATCGGGATCATATTAACAATAGAGGTGAAAAGGTGGGAGGAATATAGGAAATTAGATGTATGGTATATTTTAACAATTAAATATCAAAATAGCTGCGTTTAATGTTAACATAAAATTATATTGTTATAAAAATATAAATATAAATGAATTTCTAACCTACCAATGATCTATATTACTATAACCAAAATTAATATCTCTACAATGTAATAAATACTTAATACTATTTCTATCATATTCTATATTAAAATTTTCTAATATTTCCGGTAATAAATGTTTTTCATTTAATCTAAAATTAATACTTAAATCTAACTTATCCACTATTCTTTTTAATCCACTTACACTACTAAATCTTAACTCTAAAATACTAAATATTAAATTATTCCAATAACTAATTCCGTTATGGTATAATTCGCTATTCAAAATTATCTCTACCCATTTATTCCCTAAACTTAAATCATAAGAAACTATGCTATTATGTAATAAATGGGCTTTCCAATATACATGACCATCATCACATTGAATAGCATAAATTTCCTCATATAGCTCACGAAGAATAAACTCAAAATCTACACTAGAGTATTTCGTTATATCTTCGATGAGTCAGGGTGGGTAGATATTTTCATATTTAGAATTAACAAATTTATACCATAACGGCTTATTTAATAAATGATACATCTTACAAAAGTAATTTTTTTTATTTACACAATTATTACACAGTTTTTCTATATCACAATTATCTCCACAACTCGCCCGGATCAAATTATCGAAATTGGTTTTTAAATAAAAATTAAATACTTCATGAACTATATAAAAAAAACCTAGAGTTATTTTTTATATGTGATTAAGACTATAAAACTACTTACGTGAGTTGAAATCCATTTTAATGAAAAATAAGTCTTGGATTTGATGAACAATTTGTACACAAATTTGTTAAGCGTGTTTTTTCGTACGGAGAATAAAACACGAATAGTTTAAAAAATCAGATTTTTCGCCCTTTTAAAGTCTTCTAAATGCTGAGATACCTTACCGTTATATTGTTAAATTTAAAACAAAATTTACAATCTTACCTGATGACAGCGATTTTACATTTAGATCATTTGTCAAACCATGATTATAATGAATTAAATCGTGTAAAAATCAGATTTTTTTTTTTTTTTTTAAAGTATCTTAAATGTTGGGATACATTTCCGTTATATTGTATAACGTGCATAAAACACATTTTGGGTCTTAACTAAGACCGACTTTTACCTTTACATTGTTATTCGATGATAATAAGTTATTCAATATAATTTTATACTCGCTTTAAATCAACATTTTAGTTAAATAAGGATAGTATAGGTATAAAAAAAAAAAAAGATTTTTTTTAACGTTATATATTAACTATATTAACTTAGAAATTCTTTCTATAATAAAATCTATAGTATCACTAGGGAAGTTATATAGTACTAAAAACATAATTGTATTTACTCTCCATTGAACTTGGAGACGCTGTCTGTATTCCATGGGCTCGATTTGTTGTAACCGCCTAAGCCAATACATCAGTTGCATAAATACGTAATATTGTGTATGGTTACGTATAATTCTCCTCGCTAAATAAAAAACATCACGAAGTGACATCATAACCTATAATGATATGAAGCAATATTTATTATTAATTTAGGGGTATTATAATCTTATATAAACTTACTATTCTCTCGTCTATGGGAATTGAGTTATCGGTATGAGTATCAGACATTAACATCGTCAGCGCTCTAAATTCCATATTAATTCCCCTGCAAAGTAAACCAGCACGTGTTACCCAATTTTGCATCCGTTGATGAGATGTGTGTGCCTCTAGGTACTCTTCATAAATTTCTCTAATAGTTGGTGAATTTATCGGGGTAATCGTTTGATTTGTTTCAATTACCTCACTTTATAAAAAATAATGAAATAAAAATAATAATAATAAATTATAAATTAAAACGAAATAACTTACTTTTCCTGAAAAACTTCCCCATGGATAGCAATGAGTTCTGCTCGTGTAATTATACAATCATCTTCGTTTTCTCGTTTCCATATCGGATTAAGAAAATAATAGCACATATATAAGAAAAATGTGTTAATCATCTTTTAACTTGTAGAAAAATCAGTAGATAAACTCAAGTATGTAAATGATAATATCTGAAATGCGACTAATTTCAAAAAAAAAGATTTGCTCCTTGTTCATTTTTTGTAATTGAAACAGATGGTCACGTTTTCACTTTTGTATTGTTTATATATTTTAGTCAGAGATGTCAAAAGTGACATGGGTTCTCAAGTGAAAACGATTTTTAATTCTAAGGATAATATCTCTATTGATGAGAGTTGACCGTTGTTAGGGATTACAGGAAATTTCTGGCTAGACATATTGTTTGCATGTATATTATTCGTTACTGAGTGTATTGTTGAATGTTTGCATGTAAGAACATGTTTATTGTGTGTTACGATTTCACTTGTGTATTATATCATTGATTAAATATACATAGATAGCCCATGTCTATGAACGATTTGGAAACTTGGTTAAGGCATTAAGAAAAATATCGATAGATGGCGCGGTTGCATTGTTCATTGAAAATTATAATTAGATGGACAGAGAATAACGGGGGGTCATATCGTCGTACACTAAGAAATACCGGTTTTAATATAAATAATTTGCGATAACGAGTAACAATTTGATCGACGAATTCGACAAGTAAAAACTATCGTAGTATTGTGGGTCCATTTCTATTCCAGAAATAGTACCTATCCAATGTGTTCGACCGCGACAGCTCGACGCATTGAATACAAGCTGTTTTTTTCATATTCGTAGTATTTAAATGGGAAAATGTAAAAAATAATATAAATAACATATATGACATAAAAAATAAATAAATACGTTTTAACAATTTAAAATAAAAACTTACTTTATTTGTATTTTTAATAAATATAAATTATGTTGATTCAATTATTTTTTAAAATACTTAATTTATTTTTATTTTTGTCTTTAGCATTACTTTTAATATTTTTTGATTTCCAATTAAAATCTCTTAACAATTTACAATTAATTAAATGTGTTATTAGAAAATCGATGTGTGGTTCACAAGAAGAATTAAAATGTATAACTGAAGATAAATCGTTTTTAATTTTGGAAAAAATAAATTTTGAAATATTTTTCTTATGAGGCATTTTTTCGACAGTTTTTTTTATGATTTTCTGTGCTAAGGACACAAACTCTGTGAAATCTACTGTTGGCCTTTTTAAATGTAATAAAGAATTTTCGGAAGAATAATTTTTACAAAATATTAAAAATTCTTGATTGTTAAAAGTAGCATCTTCAATATCTTTCAACATGTTGCCTTCACAAATGCTGCATTTAAATTTATCAACGCACTTTTTACCCAAATACCCAGCAAAATATGCATTAGAGCAGTCTTCCAATGTGACATTAGGTGGATCATTTTCTTCCGAGAAAACTTCAATTGATGACAATGAAGAAAGTGAAAGATTTGATGAGGAACTTGAACTGCAACTGTCATTACCATCTTCTAAATTAATATTTTTTTTGCACATTAAATTCAAATCACCATCAGGTTCGCAGTTAGACTGATCAGGTGGTTTCATTAAATTCATTTTTGTATTCATTCTAAATGTGGTCCTGAATACCCTGGCCGTTGGATTCCTTAAACATATTTTAATAATAATCTTAAATTTATATAAAAATGAATGATTGTTTATCCTATATAAATTCAAAAACTTCTGAACCAATTTTAATAAAAGTTAGTATGTTTATACAAACTACATAGATTCTCTGAGTTATTATAGACTAATAGTTTCAACCCTAAAAAGTTAGAGTGTAGTTCACAATTTAATTTATTTTTCAAATGTCACCAGTTACCAACGGTATCTTACCGTCAAAAACGACCTTTTCGTTTTCCAGCAATAGGTACTTTTTTCGGCTAAATTAAAAAAAAAACGTCATTTGTTTTATCACTAGTTATAAATTATAGAATTATAACCCCTCGTTGTTTTGCTTATATTTTATTACCAAGCATTAATATAACCAAATAGGTATTTTGTATTTACTGAATAGTGAATATCATTATAATATTGTTTTATTTATTGTATCTATATTTTTATACTTTACTACTAAACACTAATAAAATTAATTATTTTGTAATTACATATTGAGTATATTATGTATAACTATAATATTGTTTTCTACACAAACATTAATTAATTAATTAAACATAAATAATTTTAAATAAGAATGTTTTTGGTAGTTATACTAATAATATAATATGTGTTCATAGTTCATATAATAAACCTATAATACTTAATATATTTCATATGTCTGATAATGTAGACTGTTGGAAAAAAGTATTGACGGAAAATGAAAAGATCGTTATTTTTGGTGGAAACCAGGGACACTATTTTTTTTAAAAAAATTATATATTTTTTTTTCATTATTTAAATGATTTTTGCATTGATAAAAAAAATTGAATATTTTTTTTATTTTTTTAAATAGTCGCCATTGGTTATAAAAAATAAGATATTTTTTTTTTTTTAGAAAACTACAGTTGTATAGATGGCAACCAAATTTAACACGAATATAATGAACAACGAAGTAAACGGGGGACATGCTATAGTATACATATAGTATATCATGTTCTCCGTTTACTTATATTGTATAGCATACAATATATACATGCACATATATATATTAGGTTTTATTAATTCGCTTAAATTGCACTTACCTATTATAGCCACCTCTTTGGCGGAAAACAGAAAAAGTATTTTCTATCACATCTGAATTAAATCTACTAGTGAGTAAATAGGTATATCCTAACTCATATTGCTGAGCATATATCATCATAATTGAGTTGATTGTCCAAATTAAACCGTCAAAGCATGGTGGTCTGGTATCCTGTCGTTTTTTTGTTATTTTTTTCTTAAGTTTTTCAATCCAATTTCGCGCTTCGAGTAAATATTGCAATTGCTGAGGACGTTCTTGAGAAATGGCACACTTGTATGGATTTGGATTGAATAAACTATTACTGTTTAAAACATCTAATAGATTATTTAAATCTTTTATCATTTCCATGGTATGAGGTGCAGTTTTAGATTTTAGCTGTTTAGTGAGGATACACGATTCCATTGTAGCCGACATGGAATTACTAAACAGTTGCATGGCAAGTTTGCAGGACATTAGTTGGAATGGACCAGGATTCATATGATTGTTGGTAATTTTTAAAAGTGAGCGGCTTGTACCACTATTCTTGTCCAATTCATATGTATCTTTTAAATCTTGAAAAGATGTTTCGTTTTCTTTGTAAATAAAATTATTTTTTATAAAATTGTTTCTTAAATTTTTATATAAATGAGGAACATCAAATATTGAAAATACCTTTTTCCCTCTAATTTCAATGTATGGTTTATCTTTGGTCATGTTTAAATCTTTTAGCAGTGCTGAAACATTATTTGTCCCTTGATCGCATACCATTGATAAAACTATAAAGCCACAGTCGAATATTTTATTAATTGCTTCTATCAAAAGTTCACTTAATATTTTATGACTCACTGACGTGGATGGTAAAAAATACGCAAAAGGCAATTTCCACTTTGAATATACACCTCTTATCATAAATAATAATGCTTGACCAGCCAATTTATTTGATCTACCTTTGGTACCTAGATCTTCGTACCCTTCTATAAGATCAAGAAACTTGGAATACTCGAGGTAATTTTTAATTTTCATTTCGTCAAACACTAATGTACAAAAACGTTCCTCTTCAGTCATGGTATCAGCTTTGATTTTTAATTGTTTTAAAATTCCCAAATTGAAACCAGTCTTAAACTTAGAACTCCCAATCCAACGACGTATAGTAGATAATCCAGGTAAAATAATTTGTTTAGAGTTTCTTAAAAATATATAAGCTGAAGGTGATTTGTAAAATAGGCTTAAAGCAAATTGTTTTTCATCAAAATCCCACGGTTTTCTCTGTGTTTTAGATCTTAAAACTTGCATTTTAACTAGTGCCTTAGAATCACGTGATGAAAATTGTATTGTATTAAAAATATTTTTGTTTCTTAAATTGGACCTTGAAATTAGCAAATTTTTACGGAGTTTCGAGATTGAAGCACGTTTGTTTTTTAATAATTTACTCTGGTTTTTAACTACTTGTTTTAATTGTTGTATCTTTTTATTCATTTTATTCTTTTGACTATTTAAATTTGGAAAAAGTACTTTTGGAGTGATCGATGGACTTGGAAAATTCATTGTTGTTTGTATTATCGATTTAGTGTTTGGAGATTTTGGAGATGATGATGATAAGTACGATTTTAATGTAAGATTTTTTGAAGATTTCGTTGGTGTAGGTAAATATAAAATATCTGCATTTTTCGAATGATAATCTTTGCTACTGGTGGGAGTTGTATCTGGAGAATTTATTCTTGACCTTTTGGATTGAAATAACGTCGATGATTGTTCGGGGCTTTTTGGAAAATGCTTCGAAATATAAGTTTTTTTTGGAGTTAATACTTTTAACGTTACATTATCAGTTTCAAATGTTTTTGGAACAGCCGATTTTATTAAATTACGTTTATTGAAAGTAAAATCAGTATCGGAGAAATGTAACATACATAAATGTTTTTTGTTTAACTCTTCGAGATCAAAATCTATGAGCTTAATATTACCTGTATTTTGTAAACATATCAAAAATAAGTAATAATTAAAATAAGTAACGGGATAAATATATTATAAGGATATTGAGGAAAACAATTACCTATTTTAATTTTCTTATATTTTATGTTTCATGTATTAATTAAACAATACAATTTAGTGATATATATGATTATTGATGATTTCTAAAATAAATATAAGTAGTTTTTGGAAATCTTTTAAGTATATATTGTATACCAATAAATGTAAATAACTTTTTTATGTGTATACATAATGTTTAGTTTATTAAATTTACAGCAATAATATACAATTATAAAATTCAATATAAAAAATAAATTATTAAGTTTTATTTCAATAAACAATAATATTACAAGTATAAACAATAAAATTAAAATTTACTTAATAATATTGTTAGAATTTGTTTAAATAAATGTACGCTAGACGGTTCTACAAATGAAAATTATAATGATCTGAGTGCACCTACTTATTGCCAATTAAATCATTTTATAAAAATGTTGCTATATTTTTTGTAGTTAATCATTTTATTAAAAAGGCAATTACAGTAAAGCATTTCCTAATAATTTCCTAAACCTCTTATCTAGGCCAAATTTATTTTAACTCAATGAATATTCAGTATAAATAAAACATCCACGTTAGGCAAAGTAATGTTAAAAAGATTTTATAATAATGGCAATTTTTATATTTGAACTAAAGCTTTTAGTTCTGTTTCGGTAATTACATGTTTAAGTTCTTTTTTAATAAGTACCTATATGATCATTTAAATTATTTTTAATATAGTTATTTAATTTAGTTTTAAGTAATATTATTTGTTCTTATATTTTATTCGAATATACTTATCTGTAGTTTTTCCTATTCATTTGTTTAAAATGATCAATTTTTTATACTCTCTATCTCTATCACAACTCACAAGCTTGCTTAAAATAGATAGATAAAATGTTGTATAAATAATGTATTAAGTTAATTTTTATTGATGAATAGAAATAGAATATATAACCTATTGTTTAATTTTCGTACAAATATCATTTATAATTAGCGTAATGACAAACATGAACATTTTGTCACAATTACATATTTATTTATTTATTTTGATTATAGGTACTTATAAAATGTATATTATTTCTACATTAAATATTACAAAGTCAATATAGTTCTAGTAATACAATTTGTATTTGCAATCATGAACGTCAGTTCAAAACGATAACAACAATTCACCAATATTAGTGTATCTAATTCGTCTACTGTATTTAACAATTATATTTATGTATACAATTAGTTAAGCTTATACCTGAATTCTGAATCCATTTTTTACATAATTCTTGGTCTTTTGGGAAACGAAATAACCTTAATCCATCATAATTCCTAGGACTTTTTCCGCATCCGTAATATGCGCACACGTTCCCACTTTTCCGTGACATTTTTTTAGATTTTAAATTTCTCAATTTACAATTAAGATGATAATTAATACAATAAATAACTATTACAGTACCTTATTAGGGGAGATCTGTTCACTTTAAAGTTTGAACACAAACAAACTGTTAAATTAATATATAATAATCAAAAATAATAAACCTAGTTTCTTACTAAATTTACCCAGTTATAAATAATCTCTGAATCAAGCTTATTAAATCTATACCATTGATTAAATATGTATATTTAATCAATGTCTATACTTTATTAATAGTGTACAATTTATATTTAGAAAATTATACTATACACTTAATCAATGATAAAACCAAAATAGTAAATACATAACAGTGCACTCAATATTCGACCTCTCACACTGCCACAATTCCACCATTGATTATAGAACAGATTCTATCTTAACCGAGAATCGAGAAAAAAATAAAAAAATATCAAAAAGGCTGCAAAAAATTTTTATAGGCATGGCAAATTCGATCCTGGTTTCTGCGTTTTGTAACACCCGTCACTGACCATTGTACCATTAGGTAGACACCGCGCCCGGTGTCTGACTCCCACACTACCAAATTTCTGGCTCCCATAGTCGTGATTTCAACGCTGCCATATTTTATCATTATATGAACTATCTATGTATATTTAATCAATGATTATATATTATTCGTATAGCGGGTGAAATTATTCGAAAAATGTAAACGGTAATATATCTGATAACTGATTGTCGACCGGTAATATGCGATAACTATTTGTTACCGGGTAATATTTTTGATAACATGAGATAACTGTGATAGTACGCGGTAGAGTATTGATAAGACACATGTTTGTACAATCACATGGTTCTTGTGTAGCGTCGGCGGCGGCGGCGGACTATGACGCGGGTGGGTACGGGGGTGTGCTCCTCTACGGCGGCGGGCTATGACGCGGGTAGGTACGGGGGTGTGCTCCTCTACGGCGGCGGCCGCCGTAGAGGATGAGGACGTTCTAGAACTGTCCAAATCATCCTACTCATGTCTACAAATGATGTCATCGTATAAAAACTTAGCCACAGATACGGCAGTTTTATCAACCAACGCCTTTGCCTCACACCATTTGCTGAAGTAACATACCGCAACTACTACGTAGCTTAAATTATTTACTTCTGGTAGGGTTATCAAATCAACACCAATTTGCTTAAACACCTAATAAAGACACTTAGTATAAGTAATTGTTTATTTTAGAATTAAATATAAATTAAAATTAGCCAGTTTTAACAATAATATTATTTATATATTAATAAAATAGTTACAGAAAATGGTATGTAAGAACAGCTACATGTGCAATATGTTGATGTATACAGCACCTAGATGTGAAATTTAGATTTCAAAATATTACTAGCTAATTCAGTGTACTAGTATGTACTATTATATTTTATTTAGACAATCTTTTAATTTTCTATTATTTTATTGTTTCAAGTAATTCAGTTAATACAAAATATATATCGATAATTTATTATATTTATAAATATATTATTTGGAAATACTAAATAATAAGCAAAAAGTAATTTTATGTTCAATAATAATATAAAATTATTAAATATTAAACTTAAAAAAGAAAATGATGAGAAAATACCCTACTACATCTAAAACAGTCTGAGAGGGGTATGCCGTGAGCATAGAACTATATCTAAAGAAGATAAGAGAGAGTAAAGAAAACAAAATAATAGTGTACTGACATCCTTTAAAATTATTTTTAAAATATAAAATAAAAATATAAGTAGATAACTTACATAGTAATAGTACAATTTTTAACATCGAAATATTATGGATACAAAATTGTGTTTTATTTTAAATATAAATTGTTTTTATGTTTACTTATAGTATATAACTATAACATCGTTTTAAAAAAATATTTATCTCTCTCGTTAGTGTATTTACTGTATACTATTCATCTACCTAATGAATTGAAAAATCTTAATCATATTATATATAATAATTAATAAGTATAACGATGTTAACTATTTAAGTATTGTCATGTAAATATGAAAATAGTATTAAGCTATATTTTTATTTTATATTTTAGGAATAATATTATAATGTTTTTTTGAGATACACCACAAATTATACCAAAATTATATCAAAAAAATGTTTAGTTAAAAATATTAAAATAATAAAAAAAAATTTAACATATTTTTTAACACTCATACTTTGCTTACCGTAATTATTGTTAACAGAATTTAATTCCCAGGGTCTAAACATTTTTATTTTGTTTCCCCAAACAAATTAACAAAATCTGAAATATAATATAAGAGTACAAGTATAATACAAAATAATTATGTATTTCTATAAATGTTCAGTACTTGATAAATTTATTTGCGATTTTAAAAATCAAAATAATATATAGGAACCCTAAAATTTAATTATAATTTTGAATAAAAAAATGTTGGGTATGTATAGATAAAAAAATAGTAATTACAAAACGTTAAGCAATTATTTTGATTTTTAAAAACTAAATTTGGTCGAGGTTGGTAAATTATAATAGTTGTTTGTTTTATTCAATGATTCAAATAAATTGTTCACTTAATGTTCATTAATGATTTTACATAGGTAAATAATATTATAGTTAAAATATTTTAATTTGCTTACCTGCTATTGAATTGATTAACGATCCAGTTAAGAAGTATTCACAAATTCAAAATATTTAAACAGCACAAAAAGACAAAAGTACACAGTAAAAACTCATATAGGTAATAGGTATCGTATTAAACTATTCGTAACGAACTGTTCACTACTAAGGCAAATATGGGAATAAAAAATAATCCAAAATTTGTCTAAAATATCCTAAAATGTGCCTAAATAATTTGTATCCCTACTTTGCAAGATACACAATGTTATCAACATTACATTTTTACTAAGAATGTACTTACAACTATTGGTTTATTATTGTTTATCGACAAACAACATTGTTTGGTATGTATATTTTAAGATACAGCCAACCTCGTATTGTTAATTCATATTGTCACAAGTCGCAACAAATAAAAAAAATAATCATGCCGACCTGGGGTTTTATCAATTCCGCCGTTTTAATATCAATTCCGCCGGCTATCGATTCCGCCGAGCCTTTTTATTTATTGATTCCGCCGGCTATCGATTCCGCCGAACTTTTTTATTTATTGATTCCGCCGGCTATCAATTTTGCCGGAAATTTGTTTATGTTGATTCTGCTGACTGTATATTTTTTAATCAATAGTTTATCAATTTTTTTAAGTTTAATCAATAGTTAATTAATTAAAACCTAATTTATTTTAAGTTTAAATACTTTTATAGGCGTCTAAATATTTTACGTAAGCTTTATTATAAAATTTAAAACTTTTATATAATATTAATTGATTTTTTCTTTCACTAATAACGATTTCAAAATCCATTTTTAACACGAGGTATCTGGTATATGCACAATGTAAGACGCGAACAAGACTACAACTGTCACTAAATGTTGATTATTTGGACACAAAACATATTGTACAATATTTTCTTTATTTCTAATAATACCGATGTACCTACGTGTAATAAAATATGTCTCTTTTCGATACAATTTTATAGATTATATTGATTAAGATGTATGAAAACTGACACGATAATATGCGATAGCTATATAAGTATATTATAGAATATGTTAGGAGATTAAGACGTTTCAAAGTTCAAGTTTTATGTTCATGTAATGCTCCAAGATTACGAGTGTTGTTACGAGTGAAATGAAAATTTAATTGTATATTAATTTAAGCCTTTTATATTTTGTTTTTATTAAAATAAATAATTTACAAATATTAACCGGCGGAATCAATTAATAAAAAACTTCAGCGGAGTCGATAGCCGGCGGAATTAATATATAAAAAAGTTCGGCGGAGTCAATAGCCGGCGGAATCAATAGATTTTTCACAGGTAAAAAGGTAATTTCGGCGCAATCCATATACGTCCGCCGACCTATCCAACAATTAAGAACCTTTGATCAGTTCCCATATCGTATACGGCGTATTATAATATAATATGGCGTATATTTTACTCCATGCAACAAAAGAGCTAGGGAGCAGGGATCCTTGGCGGCAGACCTCTCTTATGGCACGTGTTAATAAATTAGCGGTTATCGATTTCCTTTGACAGGTAGCATAGTGACGGTCCTACCTATGTTATAATCTATTGATATCCGTATTTTATTTGTTTTTAATTCTTAAATACAATTTTACTGAGACAGTCTTGGTGAAGTCTAGACATATATTTTTAATATTATTTAGTATCAATAACAACAAATCACCTGCAAGATGAATCTTGTATTATATTTTTATGTTTTTATTCACAAACAAATAAAAAACAATTAGATAAATTGTTCATATTTAAATTTAAAAATAACCAGGAAATCGCTCTGGTGTCTTTTTTAAGTTATGACTTATGAGTAATACTTAAAATAATACATTTGCATTAAAATATAATAAAATAAAAACAAACATAACACATACTTATTCACAAGATTCAATGTCAGAATACAATATTTAAAAACAAACAAATTTAATCATAACATAATTTATTTATTATATAATATCAGTAATTTTTTTTACGTAAATTGGAATTCATCTTTCAATAATAATCATTATTATCAATGTTAATTTTAAATAGTATAAATAAATAAATAGGTATATAACATAATTTTAATTATTTTTTATAATGAATTTTCATTAAAATGACAGTAATAAAAAATTAATAAAATAAATTTAATAATATTTTAGTCATTATGTCAAGGTAATAAGTTTGCATTAGATTGTCAATAGTAATAAAGTATAAATACAGTAAATATATAGTATAATAATATAATTAATATAATTATATACCTAATATAAATTATACTTTTCTTATAAAATTAGGAATGGCATTTTAAACATTTGGAATATTCTTACTGCCATCATTATATTTTTCGCGGATAGATGTTTAAATTTTTGTTTGCTTGCAGTACTATTTTTTATCTTTGCTTGTCTATTGGTACACAGGTTACGCTATGCTATTTTTTTCTCGCCTACTGTATTTTATAAACGTATTTTTGTAATTTATATATCCAAATTGCCAGACGTTTGTGAATAATCTAAATCAATATCAAATCAATAAAAAAAATATGAAAAATAAATAATAAATACTTACGAAAATTGAAAATCAATTGTTCAATCCCTCGCATACATTATTTGTTCGATATCAGTTATTTAATATTTCTCTTAAATACCACAAAAATGGTTAAAAAATAGGATACATTTTTCAAAGTTTTATAAGTGTAGATTGCCCGTTCTCAACTCTTTTATACGAACCTACCTATATTATTGTACTCAAAATACTCAACAAAATCGGTAGCTTCCTCAAACATGGTATTTTTTAAATATGATAAACTTAGAAACACAGTATTATAATTATACATATATACAGGGTGCTTAACGATGTTCTGACATATGAAATAACTTTTTTGTTATTCAATATTTTAATATTGTTTATTATATACTCTGATAGTTACTGCTGGGTAACTTCTCTATTCACGATTTTTATGTCATTGTTATATTACGCATACAATATACATAAACTTATTTTAAACTGAATTATACATTGTATATATTCCAAAAATATAATTTTTTCGATTTTTCATAGTTTAATAATTATACCCCCCTTAAACTACATTTTTATTTTTTACTGGGGGGTAACTATATCCTAGTATATTTTCACCCCCCTTAAACTATATTTTTACCGGGGGGTAAATATATCCTAGTATATTTTTACCCGGGAGGTAACTATATCCTAGTATATTTTCACCTCCCTTAAACTACATTTTTACCGGGGGGGGGGGGGTAACTATATCCTAGTATATTATTACCTCCCATAAACTACATTTTTACCGGGGGGTAAATATATCCTAGGTTATAATTACCGACAGTAAAAATATCCTAGGATATATTTACCCCCTATGGGATGTCAAAATATCCTAGTATATATGTACCCCCCGGTAATTATATCCTAGGATATATTTACCGGGGGAGGTAAATATTATTGAGGGTAATAGAATCCTGCGACACCCCCGCCGTTCGGGTGTTGATGCCGCTTCCCGGTGCTGCCGCCCCCGCCGTTCGGGCGTTGGTGCCGCTTCCCGGTGCTGCCGTCCCCGCCGCTCGGGCGTTGGTGCCGACTTCCGACAGTGCCGCCCCCGCTCACGTGGTGGTGCTGACTGCCACTGCCGCCGCTCGCGTGATGGTGCCGGGTCCTGCCGCCGCCGCTCACGTCCCACCGACCACAGCTCGGCCGGGTTTTTGGGCCTCTTGCCTAGATAATAATAGTAATAATTTAGATGTATTGCTTACGTATAAAATTTATATATAGGTACGTACAGTCACGGGCCACGTGGCCTGACTTTCGACAGTTGTAACATCCTGAAAAAGAAAATCGTATAACATTGCAATATTTATTATTGTATATATTAACATTCATGCTTACTTTTGACAGCGCCGCCGACAACCTTTGTCGGTTTGCGTTGGGTGACGGGAGTATTCACGGGAGTGTTCACCGTCACCCTGCAGTTGTGTAGGTTAAACATACCGTCCATTGGTGATAAAAATGTTCTATAAAAAAAATAAATTCATTTTAATTTTAACGAAATATCGTAAATTATGGTTAAACTACAACAAAAAACATTAGAAAATATTGTGAACGAACGTGTACTCACTTCAGAGGGCTGATGTAAAATAAATGGAGTCCAAACGACAATTTTGTTCTAGGCCGCGGATTGAATATTACGTAATTATGATTGGTACCAATCACGCAGGTCTGTCCATCGTTCTATTCATCGGTGACGATCGACAAATAGCTTTAATAAAAATTAATATTATTAAATTTTATGTGCGGTAATACTGGTGCCATGGGGCGGCGGAGTGGAGTGCGAAAAGCGTCGCGGACCTGGGTCCGGTAACGGTCCTCCCAGTGGCGGCTCGTAGTAGTTTAGCACAGGAGTACGATGAAAAAATTAAAACGATAAAATAATAATACAAAACTTAACATATCGTGCGTCGTTGCCGTCCGATTTGTGCGACAAAATTTACCGCACATCATAAGATTCTATAGCCGCCGCGCCGTCGTGATGATATTAGTATTACTTATATATTAATATTATACCTATAGTTTATACGGTAAACCGGTATTTTTATGTGCGATTCACAATGTCGCACAAGCTGCAGCGTTGCAATCGTTGCATAGGCCTATATTATAGCTATCCATATATAATAACATCGCGAGTTCATAATGATATTCTAATGAACTATGAAAATAATTTTAATAATAATTAAAAATATATTTAATTGTTAATTTGTTAATGTATAAATTGTATAATATACTATGTACTAAAATATGTACCTATTTATTTTGTAAATATATATGACATATGTACTATAAATTGTTAATTTCTGTAGGGAGTGCGACCGCACCATCGCACATATGCACGAGCCGCCACTGGGTTCTCCTACTTCAGTAGTTCAGTCAGCTTTTGACTTTTCTACAATTAGCGTTTGTGCAATACGTTTGTCATTACGTACACATCTACGTACACCCAAATTTGCACACTTTTTTTTCAACTTTTTTTTTTTTACTTCATTGGACGTTTTAGACACCGGTGAGTCCTTTTTTTTATTATTCAAAAGCTCAATTGATGCCTCTACCCCGCGTATAGGTATATTCATTTACGCACAACACGGATTTTTACCCGAGCGTGTGTGTTCTCCCGATGTCCGCACATGGTATTCCGAGAATTTCGCGTTTTTTATTATTTGCAATTCAATGTGTTCTATTATTTCCAATCTCTTCCCCGGGACCGTCGTCATTCGGTGTGATCAACATACATTCGCATTACGTACGTCGTGCGCATCTCGCACTTTTTCCACGAGCATTTTTTTTTTTTGTATTCAGCTATTACGGCATTTTCATTATGCGTTTGATTTGTACTGTTTCGTAAACGTTATTTTCCAATTTCCCATGTACACCATAATATTATGTAGGTACCTGTTAATATACACAGTTTTTCTAAAAATAATATAAAACTCTTGGAATTCCCGTATTGCAGTATTATCACCACTGATAGCATTCTGATAACAATATAGGTAACGATATAATGATGTCGAGTGTTTTTACGTACATAATATAATATTAATACTTATACACTATTCATTTTACTTATAAATAATATAATAAAGATGTTTATAATTAATAAATGCACTTATTACGTTTTCGATATGATATTATATATCTTTAAAATTTCACTTTTCAGCACCATCACCATGGTCAAACGATGCGTGATCTGTGGAAACGTCGATGACGTTGAAGGCGTTTCTGTGCACAGGTTATTATATATTTATTATACACATTTTCATTATACTATTATACTATTACTCTGGCCTTACACTAAAACTATTCACAACTCGATGGTTCTATTAGGTTTCCAGTAAATGACGAACAGAGACGTCTATGGGTGTTGTTCGCCGAGAATAACGGTGTAAATCCACGACAGATATTTGCCACCTCAAAGCTGTGCTCAAGACATTTTGTTCATATGGGAGGAGCACGTCGTCGGCTATTCCCTGGATCTGTGCCGTCTTTAGTGAGTATATCATGATTTTAAAACATTTTTATTTGTATTAATGTGCTGTATTTTGTTAGCTGCTACTATGATTAGTACATATATATTTTATGATTATTATTAAGTATTCCACTGACACTGTTTTCATGTTATACTTTAATACTCTCTTAATACATTACACATTAATAATAAATTATACGAAACTAATTTTTTTTTTTTATTAATTTAACAATGTGTTGATAGTAGGTAATAAGAAATGTGATATGTTTTAATAAGAAAAATTACATAAAATCATGCTTAATTTGTAATTGAATATTCATAACATTAGCTGATTACATTACAGATGACTAAATTAATTTACTTAAATTTTTATTTTTCAAATAGCTATTAGACACATTTCATTATTATATTATTTAAAGTCAAAATACCATACACAAATATACCAAAGCATTTTCACTAATAATTTATTTGTACATTTATTTAATGATTATGCCTTTGTTAACATGTTTTCACTTTATTTATTGTACGTTTGCTATTTCCAATTCCCATTCCTGGATCATTTTAAGGTGTATTATAAATGTATTGTGTTCATTATCAGAAGGGATATAGCTTAGAATATAACTTTAAAAAAATGCTACTATCACACTATAGAATATAGTATTTTAAGTGTACTTCACTTTGGTATGGAGTTAAAATGTAAAAAAATGGTCACTTATTAATTTATGTTTATAGAACTGTTTTTAATTGTACTTATTATCTAGCGGTGAGTTAATTTGTGTATGCTTATTAAATAATGCTTTGATATTGTTATTTATCACATACTATGTTAAGCTTATATAATATTATGCATACAATAAAACTGATCTCCTTTTCATCTTATAGGTAGTTCAACCGGTCTTTGAGATTGTGGCACCGGGCGACGAAGAAGGAGCGGACGTAGCAATGGCTGATGACAACGAGATGGAGATGGAAGTTGTTGAAGTCCAAATGGATGACGATAACATTGAAGTCGTTGAAGTCCAGATGGACGAGGTAATGATGGACATACATGAAGAACCATTGCTACAGGAGGGAGTGGTACAAGATGACATTGAGTTTGTCGATGTACTGCCTGCAGACGCAGAGGAAGTATTTGAATTTAGGGATATATTCCACGTTTTACTACCAGACGTCGATGAGGAGGTCAGTAAATATGTCACATTTAAATCGATGTTATTGATTTTTTTTTTATTTGTACAACTGTGTCATTTACATTTTAGTTTATGCCGATTCTTCCGAGAATGCCAATGAGAGACTGTCCAGCTGGCATTCAACACGAACTCCCGGAGCGTCATAATATAGGGCAATTGGATGCACTCTGCACACATTGTGGCGCACGTCATTTCTCATGCGAGCGGACAATCAGGAATCATTTTAATACGTGTTGTAATAACGGTCAAATGGCCATTACAGGAGAACGTGTGTTGGGTCAACCACTCGAGTTATTAATTCGTTTGTTAGTTGATGATTCGCAGGTAGCTAAACATTTTAGGAAAGAAATCCGCCGGTACAACAACACTCTGGCATTTGCTGCGTTCTCCACTGACCTTAACCCAAGACGTTTGCCAGGTCATGGACCGAGAGTGTTCACCGTTCACGGGCAGGTGTACCGCAGGATTAGCGATGACGTTGTCAGAAATGAGCTAATGTAACCAAGATACTGTGAGTTGTATTTCATTGAATCCGGGGCAGCCAACCAGATCCGCATGGCACAACAGCCACGCCAACGACCACTAATGGAAGACTTGCTTGCAGACTTAGATAATCTGTTACGGCAAAACAATCCATGCGGCAGTGGCTTTCGAGTAATATATTAAATTAAAATATATATTTTTAGCAAAATACACACATCACACTTATTAACAAATTAACTATGCTTAAAATTATTAATTTTATTAACTATCAAATACAAATATAACTTCATAACTCATAACATATCATTGTTTAAAAAAGAAAAACAAATTATAATATAAACATGATGTTGAATGAATTATTGTTACCTCAATAGGTGTAGTACGTTCAGATTACTATATGATACAACAAACAACTTGAGTCATACAGTGAATATTTTATTGAATACTTAAAATTGTTATTATTCATCTATTACTGTAATATTCAAATATTTATTGTTTACATTTTAATCCCTACTCCCTCTCATTAAAAAACCAATTTTAAATTTTAGGAATATGATTAAACTCCTACAGCTCCTTACAATATTAAATTCACCTTTCCTATTATTATGACACTTAGTACAGTTAATAGTTAATTTTTTTGATTTTCTTTTATTATTAAGTATTGTACTTAATGGCACTTTCACTTAACACCTCTAAACTTATTTTTATTTGATTTTATATTCTTCTAAGTAACATGATTTTAACAATATCAGCAGGCCCGTACTGGCAGCTCTTTTGGGGCGGTTGCAAAAATTATTTAAGGGTGCCTTAATCTTATGTTATTTAATGCCATATACAAGATAGGTATACGCGAATACACATTAGATTACAGGTTAAATATCTTAATTTTGTTAGTTTCTCCTTATCAAAAACAAATACATAAATAAACACCAACTTATTGATATTAAAAACTTTTATTTTAACTGAGATGAACATACGCTTTTATTTTATATAATTAAATAATAAATTTGAAAAAAAATGGTATTACAATTTAGAGTGAAAGTAATCGATTCATTTCTTGGCTTGAAGAACACATCTTATCAATTATATGATTCCCGTCAACTTGATTTAAAATATCTCGTTCACATTGCATTAAAAATAAACACTCTAAATTTTCCTGTGCAGTTGTGGACTTCAATCTTGTTTTTAAAAGTTTCAACTTCGAAAATGAACGTTCACACGTTACTTGTGTGAGAGGAAGGGTAAGTAGGTATTTATACACAATATACAGTTCTTTGTATTGTATAGAGTACATATTAAATTCTGTTAATATACGCAAGGAACATTTTAAACATATATTACATGTCTCATCTTTATTACACTTTTGTGGCTTGTCGAAGTCGACGTCTGTCCATTCATCTTCAATATTAATTTCATCTAAGTTATCGTATGCATTATGCAAATCTGCTTTAGATATCAATGGCCATGATGTAGCAAATGATACAAGTTCATCTTTAAGTTTATCTCTATCTATATCGGGCAATAGTTGGCAAATTTTTTTTAATGCATTTGATGGAACACCATTTTCCCTTATGCCTTTAAACCTGCGAGGATCAAAACATTCTAATTCTAGATAAAGTTCTTTATGTAATAAAAATCGCGTTTCTACACTTTTCAAAATTGTGTCTAATGTATAATTAAATATCGTTACTCGAAATCTGTCTATTTCATCAATAATATATTCATCGCGAGCAAGTTCTCCTGACATGCGTTTAATAGTTTTTTTACGTCTTATTGGGAGTTCTTCTTCAATCTCAATCTCAATTTGATCTTCGAGGTTTTCAATTTTACTTTTAAAATAATTAACAAAACATTTGGCAGCTTTCATGATATCATCAAAATTAGCTTTTACCTCTATAACTCCCCCTCTAAATAAAATATGTCCGAATAATTATTGCATATGCTAATTATATTTTGTTTTTCCTCCGTGTTTAAGTGTTCGGTTTTAATAGACTGATTTAATAACCGAATCCTATCGGATTGCCCTATGCCCCCTGTTTGTATATTATTCGGCTGATTAATTACGAATACCTTATCGGTATATGGTTCCCATTTCAAATGGCTTGTTGTTAACTCATCGATAATAAATGGTTGTTCCGATATGTTAATTATATTACTTATAATCATATTATTTTTTACGGGGCTTAAACTGTTTGCTATTATTACGTCTTCGTTAAGCGCGTGCTTTTTTATCGCTACTAATTCGTGGTTAATTAATTCGTCCGCTCTGACTTGTAATACACAATTACTACGCGCCGGTATTACAATTGATTCGACTGTATTTTTCATCGTCGGTTCCGGTATTAGTAGAATTTCTTTTTCCATATCTATTATTACTTTATTGGTTTTAAGAAAAGCTATGCCTAAAATACCTGCTTCTGGTATTGGAAAATCGTCTGATACTATGTCGAATTTAATTTCAAAAATTTTATCTTTAATAAAAACCGTAATTGTTACTGTGCCTACAGTTAATATTGTAGTAGTGCTTATGCCTTTAATATTACGTTTTTCTTTCTCATTTACTCTAATGTGATCTTTTAATATAGACATTTTTATTAGATTCATATCTGCGCCGCTATCGATTAAAAATTGATTTTCACCTTGTATAAAAGCTTCTGACCTACAATATATGTATCGGACTTAATTGGTGTTATTACACGTACGTTATTCTTAATTTCGCCTATTGCGCGATCTTCTGAACTAGAACCTGCTGAGGTATCCCCCTCCGTTTGTTTTTTTAATTTACGACATTCACTTATGTCATGATTTTTTAATTTACAATATTTGCAAAATTTAACCTGCCCTGAGTACTTTTTTTTAATTTCGGGCTTTTTCGTAATATACTGCTCGGGCGTTCTACATTCGTTCGCGTAATGCCCCATTTTATCGCAGCGATAACATTTAATTGTACTCTTATCTTTATTCAATTTATCTCCGGTTCTCGCGGAATTATAATTATAATTTTTAAAGTTCGATTTAAATTTATTTTTATCAGTTTTCTTATTATTCGCGTCCGCTGGGCGGAAAAATTTCTCTTGCTCCATGGCAATTAAAACGGCTTCTTCGAAATTATTTATATTTCGTGCCAACAAAATTATTTGTATTGATTGATTAACACCTGACGTAAATACACTTAATGCATGTGATTGTACGGTTTGCGCAATTACTTTTGCCTCCGCTGAGGTCTTACCTACTGTTAGCGCGTGTGTTAATTCATGATATGTTTTTTCTATACGTTGTGCGAAATTTTTAATGTCCTCGGTCGGACCCTGTTTCATTGCGCTCAGTTTCCCCTGTAAATACTGTACTGAATGCGAGGTACCGAATATGGTCCTAAGATGTAATTTTAATTCATCCCATGTCGTTATTTCCCTATATCTAACCGCGTCAAAAGCTTTCCCCTTTAACTGAGTAAGCACCGCTGCTAGTATATCTGGTTTAAATAACTCTGGAATTTTTGAAAATACAAAATCGCATTTTGAAATGAATGATGCTAGATCTGTTTCACTTCCTCCTGTAAACTCGGGAATAAAGCGTAATGCCGTAACAAAATCTAATTGATTTGCCATAGTTACTACCTCACCTCTAATTGTTCGATTAAGGTCTACTAAATCACCGATTGAATTTTCCTCACTCGTGGTATTTAACGTATCGGTAAGTGCAGAATCTTCCGGTTCGGGAATATTTAAAGCTGGGTTCTGATCACTGGGCCCTTTGCTCCTCGTATACATTTACTGAGTATAACCCTCAAATACTTCCTACCTATTTGACAGTATAAGATAATAAAAATAACTTACACATTCGACATCTTCGTTTCGATAGGTGAAAAACTTGCGCCCCTGTATCTGCTCTGCTGGCTAGGTTGCGCTGCTCCTTGAGCTGCCTTGCTGGCTGGACAGACCGCCCCTTGAACTCAACTGTTCTGGTTGCTTATCTGGTTACATGTACTGCCTTGCTGGCTTGACAGACCGCCCCTTGAACTAAACTGTTCTGGCTGCTGGTCCGGTTGACAACTCTTGCTGTCCGTGGAACGTGGTTCGTCGGTGGGTCTCAAGTTACTTAAAATTGTTGGTATAATTTTATTTCACCTGATTGAAATTACCCCACACCTGACACCAAATTTGTGTAGTGATCGCTGTGCAGGACACTGTGATCACGTTACAATTATTATTTAAACGACGTAGCACGTTCTTGGTTGGCTTGAGTTGGTGTTTGAGAAAGGTAGGTAGAATAATTATAACACTTGATGTATTAATTGAAATAAAATATTATTATTTTATTACGTTAGACAACACAATACTAAATAAAAAAAAATAGAACAAAGTTACAAATAATAGCTTACTGCTATGTATAGTTCTAAGTACCTACTGGGGAATGGACCGTAAACTCGCGGCGATGTGGCTGTGACGAAGTCCACGACGAGCAATAGTCTTACATTGGGAGTTAACTACCTTCTGCCTAATACTAGGTCCTCTACTCGTATTTATATGAGTTCTCAATGACATGTAGGGGACTAGTATTATTAATAATTCTAATCAATCTTGATTTGGGAATGGAGTGAGCCTATTATATAATCTACAAATTTATGAAAATGTAACACGTTGTTTCCACGAAAACAACGTATTTTTCTGGACTTTGGTCCGTGTAAATTTAGCATAGTGTAAAACTACTATTCGGCGGAAAACCATATCTTTCTGGCCTATGGCCTATTGCTTAAAATGTAGAAATAATAAGTAGGTAAAATAATTAATGTGTTTTCTACACTAAATAATAAGTTAACACAATACAAGCGTATTGGGTTTACTACACCCACCTACAGCAGTATCACAACAACTTTCAGAGTATTTACAATTAGTATTAGTGGTAGTAGTAGTTTTAGTTTCAGTAATTTAAGTTGTAGTCTTAAACAAAAAAAAAAAAAATTTAATTTAAGTTGTAGTTAGTTATATTTAACAAAAAAAAAGTAGTTTTAGTTATAGTTGTAGTTTCAGTAATTTAAGTTGTAGTTTTAGGTACAGTAATTTAAGTTTTAGTTTTAAACAAACCAAAAAAATAATTAAAAAATAAAAAACCAAAAAAAGTAGTTTTAGTTGTAGTTGTAGCTTCAGTAATTTAAGTTGTAGTTTTAAACAAATCAAAAAAATATTTAAAAAATAAAAAACCAAAAAAAGTTTTAAACAAACCAAAAAAATAATTAAAAAATAAAAAACCAAAAAAAGTAGTTTTAGTTGTAGTTGTAGCTTCAGTAATTTAAGTTGTAGTTGTAGTTTCAGTAATTTAAGTTGTAGTTTTAAACAAACCAAAAAAATATTTAAAAAATAAAAAACCAAAAAGAGTAGTTTTAATTTTAGTTGTAGCTTCAGTAATTTAAGTTGTAGTTGTAGGTACAGTAATTTAAGTTTTAGTTTTAAACAAACCAAAAAAATATTTAAAAAATAAAAAACCAAAAAAAAGTAGTTTTAGTTGTAGTTGTAGTTTTAGGTACATTAATTTAAGTTTTAGTTTTAAACAAATCAAAAAAATATAAAAAAGTAGTTTTAGTTGTAGTGGTAAAAAAAATTAGTGTTAGTGGTAGATTTAGCTGTAGTTTAAGTTTTAGTTAGCTAAAAATAGTGTCGACGAATTTTTGAATTCAGACACGAAATTGTCGAAGAGATCTAATCTCAGGCAGCTAAAAATAGTGTCGACGAATTTTTAATTCAGACACGAAATTGTCGAAGAGATCTAATCTCAGGCAACTAAAAATTGTGTCGACGAATTTTTAATTCAGACACACCAATCAATTTATAAGCTTAAAAATGAGTTTAAAAGATAAATTGAAAGAGGTAGCTCATTATATTAAGACTGAATATCCAGAATTGAATTTTGAGAATGTCTCGGTTTCTGACAGTTGATCACAAGTTAAGAAAATCAATAGTAAATGCTATGAATAGAAAAACTTCATCTCTTCATAAGTACATTGAAACTATGAACAGTAATGATGTAATTAATACATCAGAAATGAATAATAGTACAATAACAAAATGTATTGAACAATGTAATTACACATCTAATGATTTTGTAAATTACAATAACAAAACTCTAAGTGACATCTGTAAACACATAAAAGTCGCTGTAAATAGTGTTAATCGTTATAAAGTGTATAGAAAATGTAAAAAACACTTCAACATGTCTTTGTCTAATCCATTGAATGCTGGCATTGAGAATAATGGTCTTGAAAATTGCAATTCATATTCTGATCACACAGAGCCCGAACTTGTTCAAAAAGACATACTGGAATACACGAGTGTATCACCCCAGAGTGATTTCAGTTGGATGATAAGGGATCCAGCAATACCTTGTAGTACCCCAATTATACCAGAAAACATTAGCAATGAAGCTGATCTTGTTACACCAAGTAAATTAGAAAGCAGAAGACATGTTGGACTTGTTCCAAGTCCCCTTAGGAATGCATACTTTAAGAAAACCCCAGTTAAATCTGGTGTTGTGCTGCCTTTGGGAACAAAAAATTGTTTCCCAAAACAATACGACAACGATGATTGTTCGTTTTTTGAAGGAATTTTCATATGAAGAGTGGTCCCATATGATATATACACATGGTAATGGTAAAAAACTTTTGGAAAAGACCAAATATCCTATCATGTTCAGAAAGCGCATAAGAACTGTAAATAACACGTGCGTTATTAATGCAAAAAGGGTTAGATATTATCTAAATCATTGCAATGTGTACATGTATTGTAGCCATGCGGGCTGTAAGACTTTTAGGATTAGAGTCCAGTCTGAAAACGGAATGTTTGTGGCGAAAATGTATAGTTCTGGTTTAGATTACCATCACAATCCCGACGAAAATGCTCTCACGAACCACGTAAAAGGGTTTCAGCGAGAATTGAACAAAGAAACGCTAAAAAAAACTAAAGCGTTTTCCTTCAGGTCAGATTCTATTGACATGTCATCACCCACTCAGTTGAATTGTGGTAATTTGCAAGGAATTAAATCAGATGACGTCTTCAGAAAAATCAGATCAGAGGCCTTAAGTGCCGATGATTATGATAAAGATGATTTTCATGATATTGTATTGATGTGTAATGACAAATAAATCAACTTTGTAAAGCATGTCGGTATACTGTCAGTGCATTGTTATAGTAACGAGCAGTTGGACATAATAAAAAATCTGATTAAAAAACAAAAAATAGTTACCGGGTATTTGGATGCAACCAGTACATTGGTCAGGAAAATTGACAAGAACAGCAAAAGGGTTCTGTACTATGCTCTGGTTGTTAATGTCCCATTACCTAGAAACTCGAGTGTCTTGTGTCCCGTTGTTGAAATGATTAGTTCAGCCCACGACATAGTTGCAATTTCACAATGGTTGAACGCTTTTAAAGCATTCGTTTTGAAACACAAACTGACTTGGCCAGTATTCACAAATATAGTGACAGATTTCAGTTATGCCCAAATGAATGCCTTGTGTATTGGATGGAATGGTTTTACCTCTATATTCGACTACCTTAACTGGTGTTACAGAGTATTGGTTGAAAACCACGACGGATCTAATGTCACCATCATAAATATATGTGCAAACCATTACACAAAAATCATAGTAAACCATGTCTACACATATTTTCAATCTGAGACAGGCAATTCTAAGATTGTAGAAAAAATGAAAAGAAATGATATCATTGATTGGATATGTATACTTTTCAACACAACAAGTTTGGAGGATGTTGAACAATGGTTCAAAATATTTTCACTAATACTGTTGTCACCTTATAGTACAGGAGACACCAAAAATGCCATTAGTACAATGAAAGCCAAGTGTAATGATAAATACCAAATGCCAAATGAATCGAACGACGAAGGCAAAGATTACTCTGAGGACATTTATAAATTTCTATGCGAATCCAACACGAGTAATTCCACAATGTTCTGTAGATTTCAGTCGATAAAAGAACAGGTTAAATCTAAAGTCTCAAATTTTTCCGTAAATAGTGAAAATATAATTATTAATGAATACCATGATAAATCATATTTACACGAATTCATATTGAAGTGTGTACCTTTCTTAGCATTGTGGACACCTATTATGAATAGTGCTACGTGCTCTGATGTCCTATACCCATACATTAATACATAAAGGGGGCAATACATTGTTTGATTATTAAGATAACAATCGCCCATATACACCAATAAAAGATGTAGAAATGAACATACTACCGAATAACGTGAGGTGTGTAGCAATCACACTAAAACAGCGTTTAACTAGATCTGAAAAACAATAATAATAAAACAACTTTTTGACACACAATTATATATAATATAATTTGTTATAATCATATCGCGAGTTCCGAGAACTCGGATACAGCGCTTGTGGTTGACCACCTGCATGTGGGCGGACGGTCGCCGGACGTCACCATGCACGCGCATCCTGAAAGAGCGGATGGTCTTCAGACGTCATCATCGCACGCGCAGCCTCTGAAATGAGTAATAGCGTGAGAAGCGAATGACCTGATTACGAATAGGCCAGAAGGGACCGGGGTAGGAGATCAGGGGACACTGACTATATAAGGGGGCCCAGGAGAGGACTCCCGCAGACGTGATTTTCCAGAGCTAGAGCAAGCACCTTCACGTCACTTTACACCAGAAATCGTTCATTTGGACTTAGTTTATTTTCCAATTAAATTAATTAATTGAACTTAGAATATTTTCAATCAGTTTTAATAAAACACTTAGTAATATTTCGATTACTTTATTTCATCATTACCTATATCTTTTCGACAAGCTGCTGGCCCACTACAAATTTGGCGCAGTCGGTAGGATTCTTTCAAGAAGAATTCTTTGGACGAATTTATTTATTTTTTTAAAATAAAAATAATTTTTCAACTTCGGAATTTTTTCGAAATACTGGAAAAAATTTTTCAAAGAAGAATTCGAGAGGCAAATCAATCACGATTCACTGTTGAAGAGGACAACTGCAGAACGTCAATTTCAACGACTCTGAGAAAGAATCATATGCGTAGCGAGCCAACCGATTCAAGTCGTCAAAAAATTCAACAATCAGAAATGGAAGCAGCAACTCAAGCCGTCGTAGTGTGAGTTATAATTTTTTTTTTTTTTTGTAATGTAAAATAATTATTAAGCGCTAGCTCTGATCCGTCTCCTTTGGAATTAATATTCTATCGTAAAATTTTTTGTTGTGAAGGTGTATATATATTCTCCCCGTAAAATAAAATAATAAATTTTTAACAATCAATAATAATTTTTCTAATTAAAAATAATTAAATAAATATTAAAATAAAAAAAATTAATTAAAATAATTTTTTTTTTTTTAAGTTGGAATTTTTACAATTAAATAAAATAAAATAAATTAAACAATTTAATAAATAATAAGTTATAAAATAATAATTTTTATAATACTT
This sequence comes from Schizaphis graminum, assembly GCA_020882235.1. NCBI lineage: Eukaryota > Metazoa > Arthropoda > Insecta > Hemiptera > Aphididae > Schizaphis > Schizaphis graminum. Next base: position 6,970,942 of record CM037035.1, on the reverse strand, counting down.
AGGAAATTTTTCAAGTTCCGATTTTTGTGGTTAAATATAGTGACATAGAAAATTTTTCTAACAGTCAAAATAATTAAATTTTTTTTTATTATAAAAGTATATCAATAATTTAATTTCGATAATTAATTATAAAGGTAATATAGAAATAAATAAATAATAGTTGAAAATCGAAGAAAAAAATAAAATAATTTTTCGGACTTAGAAAAATAAACGTGAATAAAATAAAATAAACTTTTCAGATTTAGAAAATAAAAGTGAATTTTTAGAATAGAATTAAATATTAACTGAGGATTTAAATCAATATAAGAAAAAAAAAAGAGAGTGAACATAGGTAAATAATTTATTGAGAATTAAGAAGATTTTTTTAGGATTTTACGTTGAAATTAATACGTAATAATTATCGTTTTTGAGAGAAGAATTTTATAAGGGTAACCGTTGAAAATAATACGGAATAAATAATTTGTTGAGAATAAATAAAAATAAAAGTGAATATACGTTGAAAATAATACGTAATAAATAATTGTTGAGAATAAATAAAAAGTGGATAATACGTTGAAAAATACGGAGAAATATTTTTGAGAATTAAAAGAAGTTGATTTATTACAGAAATATATGTATCACAATTGAGAATTTTATTGAGGGAATTTAAATCCTATTATTGAGTTATATTGAGTTATTAGAAGGCAAAGTGGTAAGACCTTATATTTTGTGAATTTATAAAAGACAGTAAGTCTTAAGTTTTTATTGAGTTATATTGAGAATATTTGAGTTTTATTAGGCAAAGTACCTATTTTATATTGAGAATAATTGTGAATTTTATTAGGCAGAGTACCTATTTTATATTGAGAGATAATTGTGAATTTTATTAGGCAGAGTACCTATTTTATATTGAGAAATAATTGTGAATTTTTATTAGGCAGAGAGTCCTATTTTGTGTTGAATAAATAAATGAAAAAATAATTGTGAATTTTTAGGCAAGAAATAAGACCTATAGTGTTGATTAAAAATAATTGAGAAAATAATTGTGAATTTTAGAGGCAAAGGCCTAGTATTTGAAAAATTTATGAGAACAATTTTGGAACAAAAACGATAATAATTAAGTTAAAAAAAAAGGAATATAAAAAAACAAATAGAATATTATTAAGTTAGCAATTAATATAATTAAAAAAAAAAAATCAAAAAAAACAACCGAACTAGTTGGATTCCGGAAATTTTCTTCCCATTTTCTTTACCTAGTAAGTAATGTTATTATATTTATATACCCATAAAATATATAATTTAAAAAAAAAGCGGGTAAGTGAGTATCGCTCTGCTGTACATTAGGGGGTTTGGTGGACTTCGGACTAGGGTAGGTTAAATTTGAATGCAATGATAGGTATCATTGTATACGAAAAACGATTCTGAACGGAGATGATTTGTCAGTCTAGGATATATTATATTTAAATATTGTAATATATTCTATTTTGAAACAAGTATTTTACTTTTCAATTAGGACGCATTTGCATACAGCATGGTTATTGTACTTGGTATACCACAGCTTGATTGTAGATATCTAATATATATTATGTACAATCGTGGTATACACAAAAAGAAATACCATAGGTATCAAATCTAGTTTGTATATAGATTTAGATAATAAACTTCATCTATTTTATTATCCATATCTGTGATATATGTTTTGTTTACATTCTGTATGTTGACGTTGTTGGTTGATTGCGGGTTTTTAAATTTCTATTATGTATTAACCATGTATTAACTGTAATTGTTTTAATTTAATATGATTCAACGTTGTATTGATTCCTTGTGTAACAATTACATATTAACATCAAGACGCGCCATTTCCTAAAAATTTCATTATGTAAGTTTTATAAGTACCTATCTCATTTAATTACTTAATATTTACTTATAATTATGTATTTTGTTTATTGTTTAGATATTACTAATGACTGAATTACATCATCAAATGTGCATATTATAGTGTAACCAAGCTCAGCCGATGTTATACTCAGTGAATTGTAGTCTAAATTGTTATTTGCCTCTCAACTGGTAGACTTTAGTATAGAGGTATTCCAAATAAATTTGACCAGATTGCTATGGACTATTTACAATATTAATATCAAATTAAATCATTAAATATAAGACTTTTTTTTTCATATTTTATTAAATTTCATAAAATTAACAGTGGATTTATACATTTGTATCAATAGATACAGAATTGTGTAAGACTTTTGTATCACACAGTACATTGAGTAATGACAAATTGTTTATAAGATTCATAGTTCATAATACATCAACAATATCAACTAATTGAAATGTTTGCACTGTTAAACCGAATGAAGGCCATTGAAAGGTTCATATACATTCAACCCTTAAATTGATTAAATATTTTGAATCTGTAAAAAATAACAAATTTAATGTAATAAATTAGTATACACACATACAATAAGTGGCTTTTTAAATATTTACTTTTACCTTTAATGTATAATATGTATTATTATATTATATAAAATAAATTGTTAGTATTCAAGTTGTATCATAGTTATGTATAATGTAAAATATGAAGTATTATGAATAAATAAATTTAAACAAAATCTTTATTTATTTATTTTAGTCACTGTATATTATAATTACATACTTGGCACAAAATTACAGAATAACATGTCCTAAACAATTTTAATTATGTATGGAAAATAACATTTTATTATACAGGCTCGTCATCTAAATACTTAACACTGGAAGATGATTTGTTGTAGAACTGATATTATATAATTTATTAGAACATGTTATGATCCTAGGCAAATACCTAATAAATGTTGATAATCTAAAAGACCGCACAATTTAAATTGTAGTTTGTATTTGGAGGATTGAATACAACCATACATATAAGACCAGAAGTGAGGATTATAATATATAGTTCAATATTATTTAAATAAAAATAAAATCTAGGTTTCTGCTTATGTTAAATAATAACAATTATTATAAGGTCAGCGCCCTCACACTTTTTACCCAGGCTTGGGACTGGCAACTCATGCATAATATTATGTAAGTGAATAGTTGGCGGTTTACACGTTCCTTTTTGAATCCAATAACAGTCAGATTGTATACAGGTTATTTTTATAATTTATTTTTAGTAGTGTTATGTTTTGTTTTTACCAATTGGAAAATATTTTTACATTCTTTTTAGAATGATAACATATACATCCTTGCTGTTGTTTGGCCACCTTTTTTCTGCAACTGTTGTGTCATTGGCGCAAACCCAATTGGAAGTTCCTTGTCTCAGGTATGCTATGTAATGGCCAGAGCTCGTGTTTTCTCCCATATGTAATATTGCGGCTTGAGTTTTGTATTGTGCTCCAGCAATTTCCAAAATAGAGGTGGGTACGCCACTTAGTTTTAGATCTGTTATCTTGTTGGGAACAAATTGACCATTTACAAATGTTGAAGTAAACAGTTTTAGTTGAATTACTATATACTCATTTGCCACTATTATCTGATGTTTATTTTCAGAACCTCCGATGTTATTACAATTATTGCATCTGTAATCATCTAATGTATTCCAAACATTTTGATTTGTTGAAAATAATGTTTGCAAAGTTTGTGATCTGTTCTGTGGAATCTGCAAATGTAGAATCAAACTTGTAGGCGCATTGTTGGCCGTTGTATGATTACAAGTATTGCAACGAATGGTATACAATTCTTGAAATCCAAATAAAGATTCAAATGTAGGTCTACTACGGTCCATGATTGCTTCTAAAAATTCTATACAATCTTGTTGCTGTTGCAGAGTATATAATATTGTTTCGTTGTCCAAATATTCTCTAATTGTTCGAGTATCACATGATCCACTGTTACTTGTATATTCTTGTAGGCTATGTTGAAGTGTTGGTCCGAGTTGATTATTACGAATTTCATTTACAAGAGATTGACAATTAAAAAGAACCTGTATGACAGAATTAGCATAACATGATACACCATCAGTGTTAGTAAAGCCACTAAATATACTACTTGATGTTGTGTCAACTTTATTCTTAATACTTGATATTTTTATTTTTTTTGGATTTTTTGACACAATTTCATTATCACTTATTGTCTCTAATAATGAATCTGACCTTATGTTGCAATTTTCTGGAACTT